>JBBPCW010000133.1:5477962-5492685 GCA_037974425.1 Phenacogrammus interruptus
CAGGTAATGTCAGTCTCTGTGTGGTGACTTAAGTGTTGATCATAATTTAACCAACAAACCTTCCCATCTAAAACTAACGTGGATGCAAATGATGGTCTTTTGTTTCTACTGATAGGTATTGGCCCCATGGTCTGAAGACCTCCTGCGGACCTGATGTGTTCAGTGGAAGTGACGACCCTGGAGTCCAGTCTTACATGGTTGTGCTGATGATCACCTGCTGCTTCATCCCCTTGGGCATTATCATCCTCTGCTACATTGCTGTGTGGTGGGCCATCCGCACTGTAAGTTCTCCCATTGATTCAGTAAATAATGTTACTTCAGAAGCTTTGCACTCATAAGTAAATGCTTAACACAGTGAATATGTTTTCTTCCAACAGGTTGCCCAGCAGCAGAAAGACTCAGAATCCACACAGAAGGCCGAGAAGGAAGTGTCCAGGATGGTGGTGGTCATGATCCTCGCCTACTGCTTCTGCTGGGGTCCTTACACCTTCTTCGCCTGCTTTGCAGCTGCTAACCCTGGCTATGCCTTCCACCCACTAGCAGCAGCCATGCCTGCCTACTTTGCCAAGAGCGCCACCATCTACAACCCCATCATCTATGTCTTCATGAACCGACAGGTAGGTTGTTGTCAATGAAAATTTGGAGCTCCTACTTCAGCAAATACTAGAAGCGGCCAGTTCATGGCAGTCCCATAATAATCTTCCTTTTCTTCTATTTGCAGTTCCGTGTATGCATCATGCAGCTCTTTGGAAAGAAGGTTGATGATGGCTCTGAAGTGTCTACATCCAAGACAGAAGTCTCCTCTGTGGCACCTGCATAAAATATCAAGTATACCTCATCCATTGGATTCAAGTCTTAAGGACATGGAAAAGAAACTCAAAATGGGACTTTTTATATTCCTTTCGTATAGCTTTTCTTTCTGTTCCTCCTGGTGTTTCCTGGGGTGTGGTGGGGAAATACCTTGTTGCATGATAGTGTGTGTGTAAAAGCACTGCTTTTTTTCTCAACTGCATTGAGTCTGATGCTTAACAACAGAGTTTGTAACTGATTACACTATTCTCTCACTAACATGCATGGATGGCTGGTAAAGCTTCCAGGTAGCTTTCATGAACACACAATACACATTCAACAATAGATTATGGTAGTGCAAGACAAAAAGCAACCATTAATTGCAAATACATGCATGTTGATGAGTGTATAATTATTTGCCTTTACACACCACTGCGAAGTCAACACAAAAGATTCAGCTCTTATGAACGAATCACCTCTGCAGTGAAATCAATTGACAATCAATGACTTCACACTCACTTATGTGTAATACTACTAATGTCATGTAACTCTAAGTACTTTTTTTTTTTTTTTTTAGCTATCTAGCATGAAAACAAAACCACAAAAAAAAACATAGGTTTATGCTAATGTACAGTCTATATCGTTTTATTTTTCTTGTGATGAAAATAAATGCAGCAAATTGAAAACAATATCAGGTTTCAGGTATGTTTTATTGTTCTTGTAAAATCCCTGATGAAACATCCCCATAGCAACAAATTGTTCATTGCATTATCCTCTATATGGGTCTGAATGTCCACTTTCCACAACAGACTTTGAGATCTGTTTGTAATAATGGGTAGAACAATATCCTTTGAGCTAGAGGACAATTGATAATAAGGAACCCACGAAGAAACGGCTTGTGCTTCACAGGATTTAGAGTTTTAAAGTTACTTACAGGTCCTATACTGAAAAGAGCCAGTAGAATGCAATTTGCCCTTTTACTCTTGATGGGGATAATCAATTTCTCCTCAATCCTGACACTATAAGCACTTCTTACCTTAGGAAGATTAACTTCAAACTCAGATGCTGGCTTCTGCTTGACCGAGGCTATGTATGTCAGAGTGTGTAAAAGGCAAGCTTGGTCCCCTGGGTGTGTTGACACATGCGCAAGGTTTGGAACGGTGATGTGAGATTCATGGGGAGGAATTATATCTTCCTCTCAGAGGGAAACCCACTTCTCACGATGGTGCCATGTGGTTGGACAAGCCATGCTGTAAGTTTACCCATTGGTTTATAAACATGACATAAACTGAGCGCTCTTTTTAACAGTATAAGAATGAAATAAGTTAATTGGCCTTTCTCCAACGTGCATTTCCGTAATAAAATTTAAAATGTGCCGCAACATGAAAGCTTGTGGTAATTTTTCTTCATTCATTTCCAAATAATTTTTTGTCTACTTATTGGGCTCCTAAAAATTAAGCACATTTCATGAAGAGAGAGAGAGAGAGAGAGAGAGAGAGAGAGACAGACAGACAGACAGAGACAGAGAGAAAGAGACGGTTAGAGAGAGATAAAGAGAGAGGAGACAGAGACAATTTGTGTGAGAGAGTGGCAGAGAGAAAGAGTGTGTGCGCGTTGCAGGAGAGAGAAAAGAGAGTGGGGGGAAGAAGAGGGAGAGGGAGATAAAGAGGAGAGAAAAAAGAAAGAGAGGAGAAATTGTGCGTGTCAGAGAGAGAGAGAAAGAGTGACACGATATATTTTTGTAAAATGTAAAATTAACAATTGCCCACGAATAATATATGAATTATACATGATATATGTACATATATATGATATGATGTATATATATTGTTCATTTTATTTACTATAATTTAACATTGTATTTGTACATTAATGTTTTTCGTACGGTGGGACTTTTATGCTGAAGTGTTGTATCTACTGTTCTCCCCGTCACTCTACTGCTGCTGGGTTGGACACACGTGGAACAATGTCTAAAGCGAGTAAGTAGCTAAAGTTCAGTTAGATCTCCTATAACGTCACATCGACGCAATAGGAACTACATATTTCAGTAATATAACGTCTCTCTCTCCGTGTTACAGAACAGAAGCGAGCGAAGCGACTGGGGTTTTGTGGTAAAAAGGTAAATAGCTACAGTTACTAGCCTCCATGTTTCTGTTATTGTTTATCCAACCTGTATTCAGACTAGCCACGCCCTCTTTGTTGGATTAAAGAATGTTGTAAGTTAGCAATATTTCCCAGTTAACGCAGCCAGAGCTTGGTGGAGCTTGTTTAAATACAGGTAAAGTGAAGTGGTCCCACGTGAACACACAGCACACAGTGTAACAATGTTGAAATTTTTCTCTGCGTTTAAACCACTCACCAAGTGAAACAGGGGGCAGCAGGAGCTGTGTTCTGGGTACCTTGCTCAAGGGTACCTCAGAGGTGCCAGTGCCAGTCCTGGGCTTTAAACCCACTAGGGGCAACTCTCCCCAGCCACCAGGCCCCTCTGACCTTTACTTCAGGAGCGCCAAAAGTGAAAGGAGCTTTGTTTCTAGTGAGATGTCATCATGTAATATCCAAAAGCTGCTTTTGGTTGATGACTGCTTGGAAGAGAGCTGGATATGACAGAAATCTAACATATGCAGTGTGTGGTGTCAGTACATTGCTCAAGGCCACATCCGTGGTGCCAGTGGCTGGGATTCAAACCCATAACCATGAATGAAGGGGCAACTCCCTAACCTCTAGGCCAGTGGTCCCCAAACCCCGGTCCGCGGGCTGCACAGAAAAAAAAACCTGGATGTTACCTGTGTTATGTTGTTGCTCGTTGTTATGAAAATGCTGTTAATAAAGCTGCGAGTACACACTGAATTTACATGTATTAGTATATTTTAAACATACCCCATTATTATATTTTTTAAATATCCCCATTTTTATGCGTATCATTTATTTGTATATATACGTATATTTATCTGCCACTCCAGAACGACCAGGCCGTGAAAATAGTTTCTTATATTAAACCGGTCCGTGACCAAATAAAAGTTGGGGACCACTGCTCTAGGCCACCAGCTGCCCCAGGGTAGGGAACCGCAACAATTCAGTTTGCCTGGTCCCATCACTGTAATCATTAAAGTACTGGGGTAACTGGTGGCCTGCAATTGGTAGGTTGTAGGTTCATATCTTAGGCCTGTCACTGGCACCACTGAGGCATTAATGAGAAAGGTAGAGTCCCCAAACACTTACATGTGGTACGCAGGGAAGAGTTTTGTGTTGTTCACACTGTGTGCTGACACTCTACACTTAGGACCTAAAACATGTATGAATCTAAATGAATGATTGTCTAAAATCTGTCTTCATAAAGGCTAAAGATGGACAGCAGGCAAACTCACAGGGAGGCAGAAAAGATCCTGCTCTTCCCAACGTCCGAGCCTTCAAGGAACAAGCCCAGAGACAGGCTGAGCTCAGACAAAAGAGGGTGAGATGCAAATGATAGTGTATAAGGGAAGACGTGTAGACAGTAAGCCAATAATTTAGTCCATATATAAAATCAGGTTTGAACTTATGGGATTGCATATAAACTTTTGGTCACATTTACATTTGGATTGTGTACAATGTGTGTATTGAACTTTCTCAGCTGGAGGAGCAACAGGAGAGACAGAAGCTGTCCAGAGAGAAGGAGATTATGAAGAGAAGGAGTCTTGACAGCTTCCAAAAGGACATCCACCAACGACAGAGGGAGTTTGAAAAACGGGTCAGTAAACATCTTATCAGCCTTATGCACTTTAATAACGAATACCATAGTAAAGGGGAAGTCTGTCAAATTTTCAGTTTTACCCAAGTCAGTAAAGAGTAGTCTGACGTAGAGTGCTACATTTCTTTACAGCAGTGGTCATAAGAAACAGGGATGCAGTGACTGCAAGACAGATGTTGCCAATTGTCTTTCTAAAATGGCCAGTAAACCTGCACATGTCTTCTGAGTTAGTGTGATGCTAATGATGGTGATCATTCGGAACATTATCTTGATGGGCTTTTGCCTTACAGCACCTTTCATGTGTCTCTCTATTATGAATGAAAGAGATCTCGAAATACAAGGAGATCTCACAATAAGCATATTTGATCAACTTGACTTACCAGGACCTGTGAGTACATGTATTCTCTTGTAAGTGCTCTTGGTTTCGTATGTGTGCAGGAAATAGAAATGCAGAATTTGGAGAAACATGTCAGTTTTGAAAATGAGAATTCAAGGAAAGCATACTACAGAGAATTTAAAAAAGTAAGTGGCAAACACATGCTCATGCATCTGAATTTCAGTTTGTTGGATAATGGCTTGATTGATGTGTTTATTGTTGATGTCTGAGCAGGTGATTGAAGCCGCAGATGTTATTTTGGAAGTTTTGGATGCCAGGGATCCTTTAGGCTGTCGCTGTCCACAGGTTGAGCAAGCTGTGGTCCAGAGTGGAACAAACAAAAAAATTGTCCTAGTGCTTAACAAAATCGGTAAGCTGGAAGCAGGAAACATTAAAAATAAGCCACATGACGGGTCAAACTGTGGCCTGCCATAAAAATAACAAAAAAATTCAGTCTAATTGTGTAGCACGAAGAGAGATGTTATCTTAGGGTAACAAGGTAAAAAACGTGACTTTTTCAAAGAAGAGGCAACTAATGTTGTCTGAACTAAAATTTCTAACTTCTTTGACTTTGTTTTCTTTAAGACTTGGTGTCCAAAGACATTGTGGAAAAGTGGATTAAGTACCTTCGCAATGAATTCCCCACTGTGGCCTTCAAAGCTTCAACTCAGCAACAGAACAAGAACCTGGTGAGGATGAGTCTACCTAACTGGAAGCATGCATTTATCTGATCTTTTGACGTATTACTCAGTATCTATTATGAATGTTAAAGTGCCTGCTATAAAAATGAATGGTTTGTAGGAGTGAAGAAATAGAACACAGACCCATATATGGATCCTTTAGACTTTAATAGGTTAAGAATGTTTGTGTTATCACTGGGACAAGTTGTGTCTGACTACAAGAACATTTGGAAAAAATCACAGTGTCTGCATTTAATATGATAACACATTGGTTGTTTGGTATTAAAAGTAATACAAACTCGTTGTCCTTAACTAGAGACTGTATAAAAATTGCACAGTTTGTTATAACACACATTCTATAAGTGATTCAGTAATTAGTTATTTAATACCTACTACAATTCACCGAATCATATGAGCATGGGGTTAACGTTACGAAGGAAAGGATTATAGCTTCAAAAAGGCAAAATAACTACAACTGAAACAAACTTTATTAAATGTACATGATATGATATATGATGTATGTATATATGTAAACATTATATTAACGCGAGGCAATTTTTAGGCAGTCCTTGTAATATCATAATGCTATTGTAATAAGATAACCCTCTATTAGTCCTACAGGTGGGAAATGTGTATATCAGCCAAGTGAACAGAACAAAAGAATAAAAACTATACAACACAACAATTTAATGTAGAAGGTACATGATACAAGTCATATAAAAATAGATGGATCTTATTGTATTAATTTAATGCATTGTTATACCCTTAGTTTCTACAATGAAACAAATGTGATCTGTAGAAACTTCAGTTCTGTAGTTAAGAGACAGTGTTTCATTATCACCACCGATAATGTGCCAGACAGCCAACAGAGTGGTTGACTAAGATATTATCCTACTACTGGTGTCCATGTTCAGGTCTACCGAGTTACTGGAACTATTTGTTAAATTAGCCAATGCTTGACCGTGTTTTTGGACAGAAAAGGAGTCATGTGCCCGTGAACCAGGCCTCTCTGGAGCTGCTGAGCTCGAGCGCCTGTGTTGGAGCCGAATGTCTAATGAAACTGCTGGGAAACTACTGCCGCAATAAGGACATGAAAACCATCATAACGGTCGGAGTGGTGGGTGAGTGCAGTGCTTCGGTTTGGATCTGTTTGATCCTAGACATGAAATCATTCCTCTGCTGAGTAATCGAGTCTGGAGCTTAAAGCAGTTTAGACAAAAATCTTAATTTCCGCTTTACCCGAAATGTAGTTTACCCGAAATGTAGTTAATCATTCAAGATGTTTGGTGTCTGAGGTTTACGTTACTAGTTTTGCATAGGCGCTACGAAGCTTGTGTATCCCAGCCCATGATTCAATTTAGAAGCCTAAGTTCAGTATTTTGAACAAGGTTCTATACTTTTATGATACTTTGACTGACGGTTTATGATGACTGTGTCTGTATAAATGCAGATGACAAGAATACGCTGGACGTGATCTGTACTGGTTACTGTAGCAACAGAAATAAATTGATCTTGAATACTGCAGGATGTTTTAGCTCAACAAAATGTAATGCTCATCACTCACACTCTCTCACTCATTTTCTGTAACTAAACCTTCAGTAGCGTCGCAGGTACCTGGAGTCTATCTTGGGGTCAGTTGGGGACTCACCATGGGCAGGGTGCCAGCCTGCCACAGGGCAACGCACATCATATACTGACAGTAGTAACTACACAGTTGGGGCAGCTGGAGGCCTAGTGGTTAGGGAGATCCCCCTGTCATCACAAGGCCATAGATTCGAATCCCAGGGCTACTAGTGGTGCCATTACGGTTCCCTTTGCTGTTGTCTAATATTTGTTTAACTGAGAGTTGAAGCTTGTAAGACAAGCATGTTCTTTACTTTGAAAGTTGCAGTGTTTCAGTCTAACTCAGATTATCACTTGAGTGGTGTGTAATCTGTCTGCCAGGCTGGTTGTTGTTAAGTAGGCTATGTTTAGGAACACTTTGGAGTGTACAATTCATATACAATTTTTGATTTCTCTGTCAAAACATCGTAAATAGGGATGCACAGATTGATCGGCCAGTGATCGGAAACGGCTGATTTTTGGCCTGATTGGCCTGATCTGCAATCTTTTTTGGGGGGGGTTATTTATTTGTTTATGTATTACATTTTATTTATTTAAATTTGTAAAGAAATTTTGTTATGAAAAAAAAAAGCTTTATATTAAAGAGAATTAGATTTTTGTTTGTATTTGCTGTAGGGTTGCCACTATCATATGTCACTATTATAAAAGTAACCAGTAAACAGGGAAAGTAACTACCACGTTACATTAAAAAAGCTGAAACCCAGAAGCTCTAATTTTCTGTTATCTGGGGGAAAAATCGGTATCGAAAAAATCAATATCGGCCGCTCATACTTACAAAAAAAATCGGTAATCAGAATCAGCCAAGAAAATTGCAATCGGTGCATCCCTAATCGTAAAGATTTTAAATAGCACAAAAGCAAAAAGGGTGCTGAGAAGATTTGACATTCATCTATCTGGACTAAAATAGTCCAAATTTAGTTCAGCTTGAAATTAACGAAGGAAACTTTCATTCCTGCTCACTACAGTGGTGTTGAGTGAGAAACAAAATATAGTTACTTCGAGACACAGCCACATAATCAACAAGCAAAACGGTGCAGACATTTCATTTAAAAAAAAGTGGGGGAGAAATAGACAGCACATACATCTTGGCTAATCATCAACATTTGGGCAAAGAGAGAATAACATTTTTCCCATGTTTAGGCAATATAATGTTGTTTTGAATGTCTATAGGTTTTCCTAATGTTGGGAAGAGCAGTTTAATTAACAGTTTGAAGCGGGCACGAGCATGCAATGTAGGAGCAACACCTGGAGTAACAAAGTAAGTTGGAAAAGTTACTGATTTTGTTGCTTTTGTTTGTTTTTGTTTATTTATTTGTATTTGTTGTTTATGTGGTTTTGAGTGGAATGTTGTTTTTAGGTGTTTACAGGAGGTCCATCTAGACAAACACATCAAACTGCTAGATTGTCCTGGCATTGTTATGGCAACATCAACCAGTGACGCTGCGATGATCCTCCGTAACTGCGTGAAAATTGAACAACTGGTGGATCCAGTCCCAGCTATTGAAGCTATTTTAAGGCGCTGCAGTAAGAAACAGGTAGTCATTAGAATGTGGTTCTACTTGATCATTTTGATCACTCCAACATATCAGATAAAAAAATAAATATTGAGACCAATCGATGACCCGTGTATGTGACATATTTGGACGGTGGGCTTCAAGATCATACGATCATACTCGGTGCTCACCTTTTCTTACCTCTGAACAAAAAATTAAATTGAATAATGTGAAATTTCACAATGAGCTTTTGTGATCCACTAAATGTTTCCAGATGAACCAGTGGTTGTGAGCACTAATCTGCTGACAACAATCATGTATAGTGGATTGCTGTCAAGTTGTTGATTGAGTGTTTTGTTTATTGTTTTTCTGTTTTCAGATCATGGAACATTACGGCGTAGCAGATTTTCATACTGCTCTGGAGTTTCTGTCGCTGCTGGCCCGTCGCCAGGGGAAACTGCGGAAGGGAGGTTTACCTGACTGTGATAAAGCTGCCAAGAGCGTCCTAATGGACTGGACTGGGTGGGTTTTAAACCTCAGGATCTTTAAATGCATGCCAAAATTTTGCAAGCAACTCTAAATATCAAATTAGTTTATTGAGATCTCGAGGAGAAAAACAAGTTGGTTCAACTTGTGTGGTGTTCTTGAACTGTCTTCAGCTGGTAAGTTTAACTTGTAGTAGTAGTTTCACCCAAAAAATTGCACTCAAGTAATACTGCACATAAGAGAAACGACTATGATGTATTGGGTGGGTTGGTTTGTTTGTGCATGTGGGGTCATCTGCAAGGTCTTTGTTGTGGAGTCTGACAGCAGTTGGAAGGAAAGACATGCAGAATCTCTCTGCCCCACATCGTGGGTGCCGCAGCCTGCCACTGATGGAGCTACTCAGTGCTGTCAGGATCTCCTGCATGGGGTGGGAGATGTAATCCAAAAGGGCTGACCTCTTGGCCACTATTCTTCTGCCACTCACCACCTCCACTTGGGTCCAGAGGGCATCCTGGAGCTGGCCCTCCAGATCAACCTGTTCAGTCTCTGTCTCTCCCCAGCAGAGATGCTGCTGCCCCAGCAGACCACACCATAAAAGATAGCTGAGGCCACTACAGAGTCATAAAAGGTCTTCAGGAGTAGCCCCTGCACGCCCCTTATTTGTCAAGGGTATTTGAGTTGTGATTTCCAGTCCAGTTTATTGTTCAGGTGAACACCAAGGTACCTGAAGCTTTCCACAGTCTCAATTACCCCTTTTCCACTACACTGGTGCTGGTGCCAGGAGCAAGACTCTGCCCACCGACCATGACATCACGGGTTCTCACTATGAGACCAGCAGAGTTTAGGCGCTGGTTCAGTGCTTGTTTTAGGAACCGGCACCAATTTATTTCCAGTAGAAAAGCTGCACTGGCACGGAATCGGCACATTGGAAAAGGAGTAAATGTCCATGCCTTGGATGTTTGGTGGTTGTAGTGGAGGATGTTTGTGCCTGCGGAAGTCTACCACCAGCTCCTTGGTTTTTCCAGTGTTGATCTGGAGGTAGTTTTGCTGGCACCAGTCCACAAAGTCGCGGGCCAGTTCTCTGTTCTCCTCGTTGTCCCCATCAGTGATGAGGCTGCGAGGCCCCAGTACCGCAGAGGACCCTGTCCGACACACAGCCCGGAGTTCTCACATACTGTGGTCGGTTTGTGTGGTAGTCCAGTAGCCATGTGGTGAGGTGATGGTTCACACCTGTGTTTACTCCTGTGTCCCTCAGGATTGTGTTGAAAGCACTGGAGAAATCAAAGAACATGATTCTCACAGCTGTCTCCAAGCTGCTGGGTGAAGATAACATGCTATGTAGTTAGCTACCTTGAGTTAACTGCCATGATGCTTAGTTAGCTTAGCCTTTTTTTTATTATTATTATTATGATTGGCTTTTTTTTGTTTACAGAGGACGTATCAGCTACTTCACACACCCTCCAGAAACACATACACTGCCCACACATGTCAGCGCAGAGTTTGTGACTGAGATGGGCAAGGAGTTTGACTGGGATGAGCTGGAGAAGGGCAATCAAGAGACCTTAGCTGGTAAGATTTGTCTCCTATGACTACACAAATTGGACCTAATAGTAGAATCGCCGTTTCCCCCAGAATTAGATAGTATTTGTGGTGGCAGGTGCGAGTGTTAATTATATGTTCTCTTTGTTTTAGAGTGTAATGCTGCTGATGTAGAAATGGGCTTCTGCCTGGCTGCATCAGGAATGACTCAGGCAGGTCAAGAAGAACCAGTTGTGTTGGATGAGGAAGAAACAGATGCCCAAGAAATAACTGAGTCTATGGATGCAGATCAGGATCCAGAGGTACATCATTTTATTATTTTCATGACAGATGGATAAAAAATATTCACATTATTGATTTCTAAGGGGAAATGTACACATTAACAGTAAAACAACGAAACAAAAATGTATAATTGCATATTTATATAAACAGCACAAGACCACAAAGTACACTATGACAAAAGTTTCTGCATTTATAAAACTTTATACCCTTTTAAGTCAGCATGGACCCAGTCCTCTTTCAGCTATTTCTGTCCATTTTAAAGCTCCGGGGGAAAAAATAAGAGACCACTGCAAAAATGTCACATTTCTCAGGATTTATCTTATAAAGGTGCAAGTATTGAACTGAACAGCTTTGCTTTTTTAAATAACTGCTGACAATATTTCTCCTAATGTCCAAATAAACATATTGTCCTTTTAAAGCATATTTTTAAAGGAAATGACAAACCATCAAAATAAGAGAAATTATGGTGTTCACAAGACTTGAATAATTCAGAGAAAACAAACCTCTTCAACAAAATAGCAATTATTACCTTTGGCACACTTTTCCTCGTTTCCCCTTTCAGATGTTCACTAATCAGTACCTCAAAAGGCAGAATGCGGTGCTTATGTAGGAATTTAACAGACACTGGCATGAAATGGTTGTTGTACTCCTAGAGGTTCTGATTTAAAAATGAATTGCAGTGGTCTCTGATTTTTTCAGAGAGCTGTATAGGTAAAAATATCTCACATTTGTATTGATCACTCTTCTTTAAAGTTTGGACCCATGACAGTAGAGCTCAAAGAAACAAAGGCAAAATCTGGTGGAGCCATGGAAGCTCAGGCCCCAAAGCATGTGGATTTAAAAGATATCCTGGATGTCGACCCACTTCAGCAAGGCCAAGCCCTACTCATGGCTAACAAGAAGAGAAAGAAACAGCAAAAAAGAGCAGGTCTGTCCTTAATTATTTATCTGCAAAATTGTTTAAATTGGAAGTATTTAAAAAAATACAAAAACTTTGAATGTTAGCGTTTCACTCATAATTTTTTTCTGTTCATTTTTTCCACAGACAAACTTGCCACCAAACTTTCCGATTCCCTGACGTCAGCCATGAATTTTGCCTTTCTGGATAGCTGAAATGATGAGAAGCTGTAGGGAATAACTATTTTGCACACTGTGTTAATTAAGTACACTTTATGTGTGTATATTTAAATGATGTACATGGTGTTTAATAAAAACATGCGGATTCCTCTGAACCTTATAACAAATCCTTGTAAAATTGGGGAGAGGAGTTGAAACCTAACTTTTTTTGTTTGCTGATTAATTTCTAAACCATTATTTAAATATTGTGGCGAGCGTAAGAGAGCGATGAGACACTCCAGATCTTCACAGCCCTTCCGATTTATTGTCAGCTTCACAGTCTGCAATAAGCCAGCATAGGACGAACCACTCCATCTACTGGCCTCAAGCGGTAGCACACCCGTTTACTAACATGACTGAGCCTGCGTTTTGCCCGTCACCCCACCCGCACCACTAGCATTCCCAGGAAGGGTGACTGGCGGAACACAGCTCCAGCATAGCAATTAACACACAATTATGGCCCATAAACATGCAAACATTCCAAAAACACCCAAACATCCCACACAGCTCCTTTCCTACCCACTAACTGCTCCCCAAACCAGCTTACTGGCCAACCGGCCGCTATTTCAAGCTGGAAAGGCTCATGGGAGCCAGTCTTGCCTGCCAGCTCATCACAATATATAATTAGCTTAAAATCTCTGCTTCAGAAGTTCATTTTCAAGCACAATGTTCCTGAATGTTTAGCCATAATAGTTTTGCGTAAGGAGGATATGGACTTATGTCATTGTTTTCGTTGAGATTAGCCTCCACGTTTTCAGATGTCATTTCTGCCACACATGGCACTGTGTATGCACATATAACACGAGTTAAATTTGATTTTATCTACTACCTACCCTAAATTCTGGCTACAAACAGAGATTTGTCATCAAACCTACACCATATGGACAAAAATATTGGGATACCTGACTATTACACCAACAGGGACTTTAATGACTCTACATTCAAATACACTAATATGGAGCTGGTTGCCCCTTTGCAGATAAAACAGCTTCAACAGTGAAATGAAAGTGTTCTCCAGGACAATGGTGCAACGAAAGAACAGGAACAGAATACCACAAGAATGCAAAAATGCTTACAGGACAAAATGCAAAAAAGTGCAAAAAACCCTAAGAGGAACAATACAGGACAAACAACATTTGGTTCAGTTGACAGCTACAGTACGAGTTTAAATGAATACAGCATAATTACAGTGTTTTCTAGCAGTACGTTTGTTCAGCGTGCAAGCATGCAAAACAGGTAGACGGCAATAAATAGTAATTGTGCAAATATATCAGCAGCAGGACATAGAATGTACAGTATATAATAGAACGGTTAGAATAAGTTTTTCCAGGCAGAACGATGCGTTGTTTTAGGAGAAGGAAAAAGTTCAGAAGGCGATATTCTTTATTTTGCCATTCAGACAGAAAAACGGTCGCTGGGGTCCCAACTTCATACACCTGTTCTCAAGCTGACACCCATTTTTACTTTATCACACCTGGCTCCATGCCACTATTGTTTTAAGACGAACCTTCCAACATCTTCCAACCCGCAAGTGGGGCTACATTTGCATTCTTGTACCACCAATATCTGTTAACCCACTATAGTGGAAAAAATAAGGAACAAGGACATGATTACATCAGGTACATGTCTTCATGTGTTCATTATGGTGTTTCAGTTACCTTAAATGAAACATAAAAATGCATAAAAGCATGAAATGTTTAAGTATTACAGCATCAGTTAGAGTAGAAATACAGCACTGTTGGCCTCTGTTCTCATGATAGAAGAAATTGCTATGGTTAAAAAGAGAGGGTTGAGCAACAGTAAAACACTCCACGGGTTGAATTAAAAAGAACAGGAATGAAACTGATTTTTTTTTTAAAAAGGGAACAGAGGAAAAGTACCTATTACCGATTATCAAGTCAAAGACAATGCGTTAGTGACATGTGATTAAGTAAAATCTATGTATACATATAACACAAGTTATATTTCATTTTAACTGCTGCTACAGAGTTTTGTCAATAAACCTACACTAAATAGAACAAAACTATTCTGGGACAGCCGACCATTACACCAACAATTATATCAATGACATTGCATTCAAATACATAGACTTGAATATGAAGTTGGTCCCAACTTTGCAGCTATAACAGCTTCCACTCTTCTTTGAAGGCTTTCCGCAAGACTGTGGAGTTTCTGTGAGAATTTGTGCACATTCATTCTGTAGAGCATTTATGAGGTTATGCACTGATGTTGGACGAGAAGGCCTGGCCCAGTTTCCATTTCAGTTCATTCCAAAGGTGCTGAATGGGGTAGAGGTCAAGGCTCTGTGCGAAACAGTGAAGTTCTTCCACTGAACCATGTCTTTGCTTGCTTTAGAAGCATGCTTCAATAGAAAAAGGCCTTCTCCCAACGTTGTCCACCAACTTGGTGGAAGCATGGCATGGTGATCTTAATGCTTCAGTATACCCTTCACTGGAAGTGAGGGGCGTAGCCCAGACCCTGAAAAACAGGTATGTCCCAATACTTT
This sequence comes from Phenacogrammus interruptus, assembly GCA_037974425.1. Lineage (NCBI taxonomy): Eukaryota > Metazoa > Chordata > Actinopteri > Characiformes > Alestidae > Phenacogrammus > Phenacogrammus interruptus. The sequence goes on from JBBPCW010000133.1 coordinate 5,492,580, forward strand.
TGTCCAGATTATGTATTCTGCTTCCTCTTGTTCGAACAAGGAAACCAATGGCAAGGACGGGGGCTATGCTAACGCTAAGGCTAACGATACGGCGGCTGCCTGTGGT
>JBBPCW010000133.1:5492785-5500285 GCA_037974425.1 Phenacogrammus interruptus
TTCACTTGGTAAATGGGTTAAATGCAGAGGTTGAATTTCGTGCTGTTCACACTGTGTGCTGTGGTGTGTTCACGTATAACAAATGGTCACTTTCACTTAATGTATTATGTAAAATTATGTAATCAACTTAATGACGTGTTGAGGCTAAACAGAAGATTTGAGAATACATTGAGAATACTGCCCAAGAATACTCCTTGAATAATAGCAGAAGGAGCGGGGACTAGGGGACTAGAGATCTTATTTGCCCTAGTCTGTTACTGTTTAAACCAAGAGCTTGTTTATTCTGACCAATCAAATGTTTGTCTCAGCCTGCAATACTTTCACCAGATGTGAATGCTAATAAGAACTGTCCATTTGGGCAAGGCATAGCTGAAACCTTACAGAGCCACAATTCATACCTTTTTTTGGGGACAGCACTGACAAAATCTGTGTCTGTGTGTTAACAGGAGTTGGAGATGCAGGCTCGTCTGCATGGCTTGTCCTCCTCATCTGGCCTTAATGTGGACTCTCCGCTCCTTCAGCAGCAGCCACAGACGAGTGCAGGGGAGCCTCTCACACACTCGCAGCCAGAGCTGGGAGGAGCCATGGCCCAGACCTCCTCCTTTCTCTCCATGCCTCCATCTGAGTCTCCTGGACTGGCCCTGGCCACTCCGCTGGATCTGGGAACTCTTAGTTTCTCAGACTTCAGCGAGCCTGCAGATTTGAACCTGTACCCTGATGTGAGTCTGCGGGACATGCTAATGGAAGAGTGCAATCTTTCCCCTGGAGCAGCCCTCGACTCCCCAAGAGCATCAAAATCTAGCAGCCGCCGCAGCAGCCTCAGCATGGAGGAGGACTTGTGACAGGACTTTCTAAATCAAAGAGTGTTCCACTCAGGTCCTAGAATGTCACAGTGTTTTTCCTCTTCTAGCATGTCGCTTTCAAATCATGAAGGCCTTTAAAGTCACTGAGCAGCGAGTGACATGCTCAGAAAAGAAGCTGTGGGTCTAAGCCATCTGTTTCTATGAAAAGTATGAATGCTGTTTTCACGTCACTTTTATTTCACCCTGTTGCAAACAAAAATGTTCCAGAAACAATGTGCTTTTCCTTCCAAATGTACTGGGTCTCCTAATATGTGGGAGGTATATCCAGAAAAATATTGCTACGGAAAAAAAAAAACTCCATCATTTGCAAATAATGTTATATAAAAGTAAGGCCGCTGCTGTAGCTGTTGGAACAAAACCTCATATCAACAAAAATTAACTTCACAGGTTAAAGGAAAAAAATCTTCCTTTACTGACATTATTGACTTACTGTGTAAATCTGATCATATTTACATTGGAGAAAAACAATTTGGCCGTAACAGGGATGATATCGACATTATTAAATAATATTTATTAATAACATTTATTAATAACATGAAATAATACTCAAATTGCAGCCTACTCCTGCCAAAGACAGCTGTCACACTCCAGCTGAAATGGAGCATTTATGTAGCAAGAACCTTGTTTGTAACAAATAACAAATAATGCTAATAACGAAGCTCTTTTTACCAAAACTACATATTTTATTATGTTAATAATATAATTTTTTGCCAGTGTTCTGCACTGTTTGTCCGGTGAGGCAAAAAAAGGATGCATGTGTGGTTGGCACTTAGACAGGTCACCGTGAATAAGTTGAATATGGTGTGTTAAATGAGGTAGAGCCCCAATCTCTGTAGTACTGTTGCCCTCCAGGATCCAGTTGCACCAAAACTATAAGTTTAAACCTAGACTAGTCAATTAGATATTTATTGGATATTTACTATGTACCATAATCAGGTTTGTGAAAAAAAGTGAAAAAAAGTGAAATTATTTCAGGCATAGTCAGACATAACTAGTGCTGGAGTCTTGATAGCTTTGGGACTGCTTTGGACACTGCTTTCGTTGATTGGTTGTTTAGCAGGAAGTGCAGTTTCCTGTTTCCTTGTGTGGTTTCTCACAGAATAACCTTTTATAATATTTTCCGTAGCAATAATGTTTTCCTTAGCAATTATCTTTGTAAGATGGTGATCTCACACAAGTGACTGTTATATATGCTCATCTGACAAAGATAATATAAAATGTAACAGCTCAAATTAACACATGAATTAACTTTTATATTACTTGTTTATAGACGACACAGTGAGAAATAGAAATGTGTAAATATTGACATGCCTCTATATTGCGAATGTGTGTTATATAATTTTTTTTGTCTTTGTATTTATTTTATTGTTTTTGTTTTTACATTTTCTATCTGTAGGGAGATGGCCAGGGCAAAGAGGGAAGAGTGGACACCACTCCTTGAACTTTTTTTTAGCTAAATAGTGTACCATTAATTATCTTAAAAGTTACTGGTAACTTTAATGGAAAGAGATAGAATGCAAAACCAACAACGCTATAGTTTTTAAGGCAGAAATGTAAAAAAATATTAGTTATTATTATATATTTTTAACCAGGGGGTTGTATAGATATATTTTGTTTACACATTGCTAAAAATAAATTCTCTGTAATTTAACAACAGTTTTTATATTAAAAACCTGATATTTCATATGATGACTTTGTAATAGAACTACTATACAGCTACCTCCACCTAGACTGTTTGTATCAGTAGATATTACTGTCATTGGAGTATTGAAACTTTTACCAAGAAATTTTTTAAATTTTACAGCCAAGCTCCCGTTCTCTGAATAAGCAGCAATAATCTAAGTCAAATGTGTCAGGAATGTTCTATATTTAGGCCTATAGAAATGTACAAATGTGCACAAAAAGATTTTAGTATGCTTTTGACTCATGCCCCTTATTCTGCAAACAAATAGAAATAATTTATTACCAGAATGTTTAAAGGCTCTATGTCCTGGTCTGCATATAACTGAATCCTGTGAATTGATTTTTTCATTATGAAGGACTAAGACACTGCAGTAATGTCATTTTATCTACATTGGTAGTTTACCAGTAGCAGGCACTAATATTTGTATCTCACTCTGGTTTCTCATGGCTAAATGATTACTTTAGACATTTGTTTTGATGCAATTTGTACAATCGTATTAATAACAGACCAATGTATGATAAAATGATAAAACTGTTGACAAACATGGAATATGTTCCTGTAAATACCTTTCAAAAGGGATTTTTATATATTCAGTTCTTAAAAAGTACTTCACCTTTTAATTTATGACAAGAAATGTTTTATAATCACATTTTTGGGGTGTTTTGGTGCTTACTCCAATAAACTGGATAATATGCAATAAATATATTTTCACCTTTTAGTCACTTGTTATGACACATTCTTTTTTACCACTCCTTTGAATGTTTTGTTATGATGAACTAACTTGCAAATTATCTTTGACCTGTATTGCATTAAAAATAATATAACGGAGTTATAAGGTAATTTCATTTTTGCAAGTTTAGCAAGTTTTGAAGTGGGTTTGCAGGGTTACTATGGTAACTGGTTGTGTGTGCGTGTGCGCAAAGAGAAACAGATCAAGATAATTTGAGAAATAATCTCGGACTCGGGGCGCCAAGTTCAGCAACAAAAAAATAACAAATTAAACAGGAAATACAATTCCGGAAAGAAAAATCAGAGACCACTGCGAAAAATGTCAATTTCTCAGGTTTTATCTCTTAGAGTTGCAAGTATTTATCGGAACAGCTTTATCTTAGTCTTTAAGAACTGCTGACATATTTCTCTTGATTTCCAAATAAATATATTGTTCTTTAAATCATAAGCACATGAGCCCCTGTGCTTATATCGCTTATAGATTAATTATGGTTCTTAATGCAATGCTGTCTAATGGGTCAGAGAGCACGATTATTCAGTTTAGGCTTGCGCACTTGCAATGGTAAGTGTGTGCAGCAGGGCTGATGGGCTACCACACTCAACGGGCAGGGAGGATGTGCATGAAATCTGCAGGAATGCAGCTGAAAATCTTAACATTCACTGGTAATAACCTGTCCCAGAAGGTCAGTACTTCACAGGGTATCCCCACATGGTTTCCCATAAGTCCACCATGGCAGGCCTCACCCTTCAAAGCTGGTTAAATTCAGAATAAAGCCACATAGTGTTCTGGATGCCTCACAGCTGATGTAACCAAGCAGAACCGGAGGATGAACTGACAGCTTGACTGAGCTCAGCATTGTGGAATGAAGTCTCTGAGACAGTCCCCAGGATGTTGTCTTTTTTTCTCCTGTTTCTCCTGAATGCATCACAGAACACTGGGGCACTGTATCATCCCAGCCAACAGGAAACTTATCTGGCTTGCATAACAAGCATTGTTGTATAGTAGGGTCCAATCAAAACAAACTTGGGCTCCTAAGCATCTCGTGGCTAAATGGTAGTGTTTGTTCAGTTTGACTGAATCAAATCTATGGGGACAATATCCAGTGTGTAAAGTGTGTAGATGTGTCATAAAGATTTAATTGTTATTATACTTTAGAGCCTAATGCAGACTACATACTCTTATGACAACACACACACACACACACACACAATCATAGATTGCTAATCATTTGAGATTATTGGGATTATTGTTTGACATCAGTGCACATCAGTTCATCAAAAAAGCTCTGTTTCTGGAGATAATGCACATATAAAAATGCAAACATCCATTTTGTAATGTCAACAAGTTTTATTCTAGTCATGACATCTCAAAATGTACTGACATTGGAGTCATTCTTATGTTCCCAAGAGCAATTTATATGCTCTTTCTAATATTGGAAGCAACTCTATATTCTTCTAACACCCTTAATTAAAATTTAAAGGGAAATTACAGTGTGTCAAACCCTCAACAACTCTTAATCGAGAAAAGACAAATCTTCAATATATGCGTTTTGGTCAGGGTTCTTTCTAATAGATTCTCTAATAAAAACACACTCTTGATGCACATTTCAGTGAGAGTGGGAATGGGCTTGGAAATGTATGATAACTTACATTTACATTTTGATAGCACAGTATTAACATTGCAAAAAATACCACCTAGGTCCTTTTTAAACAGATACATGTTTGTTCGATGCTGATTAAGACTGTTTTGAGTTCTTTGGTGACTCCTTGTTTCTAACCATGACTTTAGGAAAGGTGTAATATCACTGTAGTACTGAAGTATGATGTATAAACTGTGGAGGCAATAAAAGGTTTTGGGAACAGAACCCAGGGAACATTCGTAGGCTCCCATGACGTCCCCTCAAAATCAAAGAAAAAAGAATGAGAAAATAAAATATATGAGGGGGAAATAAAATCTGTAAATCCAGCTTATTTGAACTTTGTACTGTGAGAAGCTAAAGTGTGATTCAGATTTTATTTCATTTAATGTAGACACGTCCTGAATGAAAATTTGTCTTTTGTTGACATTTGTAAGTCTCATTTTGACTGTGAACAGAAGACAGGGGCAAACTCGTATTATGAATTCGGCTGCTCCCTCCTTTTTTCTGATTGGCTAATACGCTACCGCCGCTGCGCAATAATTGGCTAGTAGCTCCCCTCCTAAACAGTCTACCCATAGGAAGAGCAGCTGGGTGGAGAATAACAGTCCGACGTTGGTAGAAGCTAATCATTACAATATATTAAATATTTTAGTTATTTCTGAATTTGTAGGCTTACAGCAAGTTTATATATACTTAAAAACGTTTATAGACGCAGCTTATTAACGGTATTTCGTTTGAATGGAGAAAACATCTTAATTCAGGCTAAAAATAAAGTTAGCATCCGGCAAGCTAGCGTCAGCAGTGATGGTAAGTTTGCTAGCCGGTCCCTTCACATTACACCTAACAGATATATTCTACAAAATAAATATTAATAATGAGCTGTACCATATCTAATAATAACTCTCTGTTGGTAGTGTTTTGTTTAGCAGTTTGCTTTTCATTGCTTCTGTTTTCAAGGTTGTCTACGTAGCTAGGCTAATAGGCTAACAGACCTCAGTCAATCCTGACAGACCTAGTTTTTATTTCTTATAGTGCAGTTCTTATGTAGTGAAACCTAAAAATAGACTTATTGGTTAAAAGGCTGGTAATTATAGTCTGGGCTAAACTAATTCGTACTGAGCCGGTGATTGTAAATAATTTGTCTGTTTTTTTTTATCTGATGTTTAATTGCTAGTAATGAAACCGTGTATTTCACTGGATATTAGCTTGTTAAATGACGTTGTTTTCGTCTTTTTTAACCTGTCTTTTCATTTTACATTTTAAAGGAGAGTGAGATGTCTGATGTGGATCAGACTCCAGCTGTGGAGAACAGCAGCATGGAGGAGGAGAATGCCCCCCTGTACTGTATATGTCGGAAACCAGACATCAACTGTTTCATGATGTAAGATCACTGATATGTATAATGTGGATTCCTTTTACAGCTGTATTTGCAGAAGTTTTCGATTTCCTTGTGATTGCTAGTGTAAATATCTGTTTTCTTGTTTATGCAGTGGCTGTGACAGCTGTAATGAGTGGTTTCATGGTCACTGTATAAATGTGACTGAAAAGATGGCCAAAGCTATTAGGGAGTGGTACTGCCAACGATGCCAAGGTGAGCAAACTTGTTTTTATTTTTCTAAATTATTTCCATTGCTAATTTACCTGGAGTGGACTGTAGTGAGCTGCCACCGTGGCTTTACAATCTGAAATTATGTTTTTGTGCCATTCAGACATGGATCCGTCTCTTGAGATTAAATATCGGTCCAAAAAGAATAGAGAAAAGGAGACTGAAACAGAGAGGTCTGAAAAACGGTCCAGTACTCCAGACTACAAACTTGATAAGCGCCGAGGGTCTAAGGTGAGTTTCCACAGGATTAACTTAAAAAGTTTTTAAAAGGCGTGTTACCTGACTATATTAAAATTGGGAATTAGTGGACTTTACATTTGGTGTATTCTTTTTGGCTTATCATATTTTTTTCCACTGTGTGCCTCCTTTGCATGGTTTTATTATGCAAACCTATCTTATACATTAACAAAGGTTATATGTGAATGATTATGATACTAGCACATCTAAGTCTATTTTGATTGATATGTGTAATTTTCTGTTTACATGCGTCATGCGCTGTGTACGGAAGAGCAGAAAAGCAAGGGAAAAAGTAAAAAAAAATTCTCAATTTGTAATAACTCTGCTAAAGATATTTTACTTATAGTACAGCTTTAAATATGAGGTAGTATTTAGAAATTGTAAGTGTGGGAGATGATATCTTGCTAAGTTGTAGTCAGCTGAGCTTAGAAAGTGTCATAAAAATGTTTTCAACTTGCATAGCAAAATGAAAGCTTCCATTAAATTAGTTTTAAGTGTCATAGTTTTGCTGTACTTTGCAATACTTTCCGTACTGATAGACAGCCATGTATTATACTCCAATATCCATATCCATGATTATTTATGTGATTGACCTAAGAAAATCTTTTATATTAACGTTGTGTGTGTGTGTGTGTGTGTGTGTGTGTGTGTGTGTGTGTGTGTGTGTGTGTGTGTGTGTTTGTCAGGTGAAGCGGTCTGCGCGCATGTGTGGTGAATGTGAGCCCTGCAGGCGCACTGAGG
>JBBPCW010000133.1:5513668-5524557 GCA_037974425.1 Phenacogrammus interruptus
GTGAGATCATGGCTTGGTGATGGACTCCCTTTGATGAAGAGGAGCTCGGTCTTGCTAGGGTTCAGCTTGAGGTGGTGCACCACTGTTGCACCATGCCCACTGCCATCTAGAAAAGCTTGGGGTATCTCTGATGATCATGTTCTTTAATTTATTCTGTGCTTTCAACACCATTCAGCCAGCTCAGCTGGGGTGAAAACTGTCTACTATGCACGTTCATGCTCCCCTATTCTCTTGGATTATGGACTATCTGACTGAAAGTTACCTGGCCACAGGTAACAGTTCTGTCATCGCTCCTCTTCACACTGTACACATCCAACTTCAACACAGAGGGTTGCCAAGTCCAGATGTATTAGGAATGTGTATGATTCTGGGTCGAAGATGGCTGTGAACAGTTTCGTTGACTGGTTTGAGCTGAACCAGTGAATAAAACTAAATAACTTGGGGTGGACCTGAGAAAGACTCTGTTTGATCAGATTGAGATTGACCAGGACCACCAGTACCTTGGTGTGCAGAACTCCTGGCCGCCTACATTAGAGGTCAAAGTAAGCTGTACTTACCATGTAGACTCCATGACTCTATGCAGATGTTCTATGCGTCTGTTGTGGCCAGCGGCATTTTCTATGCTGTGGTGTACTGGGGTGGCAGTATGAAAGAGGCAGACACCAGGAGACTTAACAAGCTGATCAGCAAACTGGGCTCAGTGTTGGGTGAGGTACTTGACAACTAAAAACATCATGGACCATGATCACCCACTTCACAGTGGTTAGGGAGTTATCCAGTGATCAGAGGGTAGTAGGTTTGAATCCCAGGACTGCTAGTAGCACTTCTGAGGTACCTCCCTGGGCGCTGTGTTCCTGGCTACACGTTGCTTCACTTGGGTGAATAGATTAAATGCAGAGGAGAATTTTGTGCTTTCCACACTGTGTACTGTGGTGTGTTCAAGTATGACAGATGGTCACTATACAATTAACACAGTGCGACTGAACTGAGAAGCAATTATAGCTTCTCAGAATAAAGCACAGAACATTTTTCTTAGCAATACCATAACCCCTCTCTCTGTCACACATAATGAGAAATGCTTGTCATTATGTGCAATATTTTATTAAGTACAATAGTCTTACCATGTGCATTATCATGTGCAGTTTTTATTGGGTGCCAAACATGATCACTATGTGCAAAATCACTACTTTTCTCAATATTAGTAATCTTCTCTTATCTTAACTACTACGTATTTCTATTAGGTGCAGTATCAAACTTGGTATAATGTACTATTCCAAATCACTATTTGTGTTACTGATCACATCATTTGTTTAAGTAGCATTTTGTATTTTGTACACACATGTTGTTCTTGTCATGGCCACAAGTTTTCCAATTCTGATTCTGATCATTCACTCTGATAGTTCAGATGTACATATTTGCATGATCTATTTAGTACACAGGGAGTAGAGAGGCAAATCCAGCCTGGTGGTGGCGTAATGGGTAGAATACTTGCCTCTAGACCAATAGGTCATGGGTTCGAATCCTACCTTCAGCACAGCACCAATGGGTTCCTGAGCAAGACCCTTAACCCCAAGTTGCTCCAGGGAGAGACTGCCCCCTGTAGGTGGGGAATGGAAGTTGCTTTGGATAAAAGCGTCTGATAAATGCCGTAAATGTAAATGTAAATGTTTGGTTCTACACAAGTCTCAGCTGTTCATTGGGATAGAAATACAAAGTCGGTGTGTGCAGTGAAACATTATTCATATGGTTGCTAGTCAGACTTGACAGTACAAAAATAATAACTAATAATAATAGGCAATCCACAACTTTTAGTAGGTTTTATGTTAACAGTTGTATACTGTTAACAGGTTTTTCTGTTACAATGAGTAGTATACTATTCTTCACTGGAAAAAACAATTGTCAAGGATGTAAGCATTTTGTTTTGTTCAGGTTTTGACCAGTACTTCACCTCACGCTCTCTGGAGAACAACAGGAGAAACATCTGGTTTGCAGAATTCTGGGAAGACGACTTTAAATGCAAGCTGACTCGGCCTGGCATTAAACTGGACAGCGGCCAGAGGAAATGTACAGGTCTGCAGAAACTTCACATTTTCATTATTTACCTTTCATTTAAATGATTTAAAATATAAAGTAAATACAGTACAGTGTTTATTACTCATCAGCTTGTTTACACCTCCTGGTAAATCTGTGAGGCAGTTGGGAGGCATTTATCAGCTACAGTTTCATGCAGGGTTGCAAATATAATCTTAATTGTATTGTACTGGTTCAAACCCATAACACAAACTACAGGCAATTATTTTCAATAGTTTTCACTCAATGTGAATTTTGAGCGTAGTGCAGTGTCACATTTTTTTCTGAAATCCCCATGTTTTAAATAACCAACATCTGTCGCATTACAAGCTTATTTAACTGTAACTGAAATTAAAATTTTTTTCAGTTTTCTTCAGGTCTGGTAATAAAATGACAGTCAATAAAAAGTAAGGGGGCAGCTGGTAGCCTACTGGTTAGGGCTCTGAGGTACCCTTGAGCAAGGTACCATCCCTACACACCGCCCCCCGGGTGCTGTGTTCCTGGCTGCCTGCTGCTTAACTTAGAAAATAAGTTCACACTGTGTGCTGTAGTGTGTTCACGTATGAAAGAATGGTCGCTTTCACAAAATCACAATTTTATTGTCACAATTTTCATGACACAGACAAATCTGTGTATTTTCAGTACTGGCTGTGTAGAAGAGAAGCTACAAGAACAAAAAACAACCAAATCTTAATGGTAAATTGATGTTTTTGATGCTTTAAAGTTGAATTCGTGTTTTTTGCAGGAGAGGAGCGGATCAGCAGGGATTCCCCATATGAGCAGGAAGGGAAGGTGCAGTTTGTGATCGATGCAGTCTACGCCATGGCCCACGCCCTCCACACCATGCACATGGACCTGTGTGCTGGGGCTGCAGGCGTTTGTGAGAGAATGGACCCTGTGGAAGGCGGAATGTTGCTTAAATACATCCGTGCCGTCAACTTCAATGGTCAGTACAACATTTCTGATGGGTCAACATAAGTACACTATAACTCCACTGAGGATGATTTCACATTTGCATGGTTATGCTACACCCATATTCATGGCTGCTCAGGTTATTCTGCCTCATGCTGTCCCTGCTTTTGAAGAAAGAAAAAAAAAAGCTACAGGCTTAAAGCATTCTGAAACCTGTGAACACTCATTCATGTGTCCAGTAAAGGACAGGCCATTTTGTGTTACTTTTAATACAACTTATTTTTCTTGTGTTCAGTCCTCATTCATTTATAATTGTAACCAGATTCGGTCATTAAATGTGTAAGTGAAAACGTATTTATATGTGAAATTATTTCACTGTAAAGAATTCATTGTTTAATGTACAGATATTTCTAAATTAAACAGTCCATCTGTAGAATTGACTGTAGGATGTGGCAGAGTGAAAAGATGCTGAAACATTCATTCAAAACAGTAACTGGGAGACACAAATGACACATGGCCTTGATACACACACACATAGTTTAAATGAGAGGGTTGTTGAGTTTTAATTAAAATCATTTTTGTATAGAAAGAATTAGGGTACAAAAAAAGCCTTTTTAAATCTTTTTGAAAGTGTTTTATGCTTTATGCTTCATAACCTTCCTCTATTTGACCTTAGATATTCAGAAATCTCTTTAATACTTGAAGACTGCGTGTCATCTTGCCTCCGAGTGCAGCTTACCAATCCATGCTCTTCCCACAGATCAGAGGGCTTGTTTAGAAATGGCAAATCCTTTTCAATCTAAAGACAATTTATAGTGCACAACCTTTCTCGTCCAGACACCTACATTTACGGCAGGAGTGTAAAGTCTTATCCACAAAGACCGATCTGTGTGGCTGCCAAGTTTCACGTTTTTAAAAAGGAAAGAGTGGTTGTTCAAGCCCTGAAGCATCAGTCACGCTAGACATTTGGTGTCTATGTAGCCTAGTGAAATAAGTGGGACCACAGCGCTGTAGATAAGTATATTTGAGGGTAGTGAAGTGACTTGTGTGCAAGTGCTGTCAGCTGACATAGAAGTTGGCTGCTGGCAAGCTGGCTAATTTGCACACTCTTTAGCACAAATGTGACAATAATCATATTAGCTCACATAAACTCTCAGCTCTCTCTAAGTTCATGAACATGAATCCATATCTACAATATATTCATCTTCACCAAAATGGCTCAAAAGCTGTGTTCCTAGCGCTGTGATTAAGTTAGAAAGTCAGGGTGTTCAAGTGTGACTAGACGACAACAAACTGAAACAAGAGCAAAGTCTGTCTGTCAGTCAAAGACATCTTTGTAGATGTCTTCACTCTGTCCTTGGCTGGGTTTACTGTACCACACACTTCAAGACAACCACCATTGTACCAGTGCCATGGACCACTGCAGCCACCAGCCTCCACCCTTGACCTACAACAGTATGCTTACAAAACAAAGGGGTGGTGGTGGCCTAGTGGGTAGGATACTTGCCTCTGGACCAAGAGGCCATGGTTTCAAATCCTACCTTAATCATACCACCACTGGGTCCCTGAGCAAGACCCTTAACACCAAGTTCTAGGGAGACTGTCCATTAGGGAATGGAAGTTGCTTTGTATAAAAGCGTGCCATAAATGTAAATGCTTACTGCCAGCACAAGTAAACAGAGGATAATGTCTCCTGTGCACATTCTGCGCTCACCCGCCTGAGCAAGACCAACAAAATCACCCTCAGTGTAAAGAGGCTCAAGGAGCTCACTACTGACACCACTGAAAAGTTGTCCAGATGTCCATATCTCTGAAAACCTCACTTGGGTCCACACTGTTGTTCTGGCCAGTCAAGGTCTTTCACATAGAACTCATCCATCCATGTCTTTATGGAGCTTGCTTTGTGAACTGGGGTATGGTCATGCTGGAATATGAAAGGTTCTTCCCCAAACGGGTTCTGTCCACCATGTTGGAAGCATGGCGTTGTCCAAAACATCTTAGTTTGTTGAAGCATTAAGGTGATGCTGGATGTGAGGAGCCATGTGAATTCAAGAATTACGAGGTGTGTCCCAATACTTTTGTCTATATAATGTCCATACTGTTGTACACTTCCATGTCACTTCTGTCTATTGTGGCATAGTGTAGATTTCTACGTCTTACACATAATCATTCTTATCTTTGTCTTGTTCATACTTTTTCCTGTGTATATCTATTATTTCCACTTTTTTGCTATTTTGTGTCTTGGTAAAGTGCCAACTGCAAGTATTTCTACCCTGTGCAGTGACAATTAAAAAAACATCTAATTTCACCTAAAAGATGTTGATATTTAGACAAAAATGGAGATATGCACTACACTTTCTCATTAGGCTGAATGTTTTTTTCTTTTGATCTTTTTTCATCATTCTGTAAAGCCTGTCAAGTCTCACAATAGGAATCAGATTAGATAGAACCTATTCGTAGTGAAGGATAGAGACATCAGTGTGTAGAAGAGATGGTTTCACTTCAAGCCTGAAAAACCCTCCTAATGCACCACTACAGCATGGCATACTCTCTTTCTCACAGTCTGTCTCTACCCCCACTCGTCTCCCCCAGGGTGTTCTCTTTCCAAACACTAGATGCATTTCCCCTATTCAGTGCCATTCCTCTGTGCCAGTCCTCTTTCTTCTTTCTCTCCATTTCTTGACTTTGAGTGCACAGAGCTTTCAATGAAATCTAGTGTTAACACGGAGCTGTTAGTGTTTTTCCTAGCTATGGTCATCCCTCTCCCTTGTATGGATTTCCACTCAACTGTGGATACCTCAGGGCAGTTGAGTGAAACACATAATCACTTTAAAGGTATTGCTCCTGAATGTATAGAGAGAAAAACTCCCCTTATGTTGATTTCTAAGGCTTATTCTCAATAGGAGTGGGGTGGGGGTTATTGGAAGTGCATAGATGTCTTGTGCATTAGCTACCCAATTTTAGTTGCTCCCTGGCAACAGCTCATGGTAATGTTAGTTAACCAAATCAACACGCTGTGGTTTGTCTGCTTATGCATAGCTAGAAAACCACAACACAATAACAGTTAGAATGGAGAACCAGTCAGAACCAGTTAGAATGGACTAACATTGTATGAAATAATCACATCTGCAACTCATCTCCAAAAGCAGAAAATTGAACAGAAAAAATGGGTGGTGGTGAAGATGCCCATTTAAAGTGCTCAAATACCTCAATACCTGTTCATGGGCAAACGTATTAGTAAAGTGTGATCACATTTCTCATGAATCTGCTCATAATCTGTGCTTATCTCGGATCCAAAATTAGAAGTCATTCTGAATCAGTTTAAATATATGTCTTTGGAGTCACCTTCAAATTATAATTACAGCTTCTGGCTCACAGTATCTGTTAAACAGTTCCGAGTAATGACTGATAAATGCAGTTTACTCTAGGGTGGATTCACTGGAGTGATTTGATAATTAAATGTTTTAAGAACGCGTTAGCGCCCTTATGCAGAACACTGAATGTGTGTGTGTGTGTGTGTGTGTGTGTGTGTATGTAAATATGCTCTGCTCCCGGATTTGTTGTTAAATCTCAGCCTCTCTTGGCTCCACAGGCAGCGCAGGTACTGGGGTGATGTTTAATGAGGATGGAGATGCCCCAGGACGTTACGATATCTTCCAATACCAGCTCTCCAACACCACCAACCCGGGATACAAACTTATTGGCCAGTGGACAAACCACCTACGACTCAATGTAGGCATCAGGAGAGCTCCTGAGATGATAAGGACTTTTGTCAGTTAGTCTGTGCTAAATATTTATCTTTTAACACCCAATGTGCTGTTACTTCTCCAAGAGACACTTCCCTTTCAGTGGAGGCTTGCTTCTCTAGTTTTGCCTTGTTGTATCTACGTAAGATGCACTGCACTGGATGTATCTAAGTTAGAAATACAGATGTCTCTCCAATTAGGCCTGGGTGATATCTTATGTACATAATATGATTACATAATAATCAATTATGCCCTCATGCAAGTTAGTGAGTAGCACTGTCTGTGTTTCTCATATACAAAGAGATGTTGGCTATAGGTCCCTGTGTAAAACCATTATGTACTATATTTTTATGATTTTACAATGTATCCAAACCATTAGGGCTCTGAAGCTTATGAATAAATGCTTAGGATTTTTTGCTTAGGTATGTCACACTCGGTACCCAGCGGTAGTGGGGAATTCGATTGTAGCTTAATGGCCTATTAATACTCCATAATAATCTATTGTTTTTACAAAAAAGCATTAACTGTATATTATTATAGTAACCCCCCGCGGAAGAGCACCTGCATATAGTGAAAAAATGCCCTAAATATGCCCCCCAAATATGCTCCCAATACACTTTAATTCCATTTAAATTCCATTCCGTTTAATACGTTACGCTTAACCAAAATGTAAAGATAAATCTGTATCCGTACTGTACAGTTTACACTGAACTCCTGCAGTGCTAGAAGGTAAATACCGATATTACCCCTGTATAGACTGCACTGTAATTCATGCATGGGCATTTTCTTTGGTGTGGTTTTCTTTTGTATAAGCAAGGTAAATACAGTAATAATTAACTATATTTTAGTAATAAAAATACTGTGTGTGTGTGGGGGGGGTATTGGAAGGGCATTTATGCCTTGTGCATTAGCTACCCAATTTTAGTTGATGCCTATATATTAAATATATTTTAGTAATAAAAATACAGTAAAATGTACAAGTTGTACAAGTAATCACCAGTCATTTTTGCAGTTCAATTATTTACTGTTTATCCCACAGCACCTCTTATTCAGGCACTTCAGGAGGAGTGGTTTTGTAATGACCTGCTAGTTATAGCAGACACTGGACAGCGACTGAGCATAACAGCCTCTCTTAATATAATTTACAGTAATAAAAATACAGTGCTTTAAGAAGGACAAAACGCAAAACAAGAGAATAAACAAGCAGTAAGTAACCATCCCAAGGCTTTCTTTGTGTTCTCTGGACAGTACAAAACCACAGTAATATTTTCTATGGAACTGTAGCTGAATGTAGTAAATTATATTTTTCTTAATAATTTAGCACTAAAATACATGAAGTATTATATGTTGGCACATAATAAAAAAAAAAGTGGAATTTTCTGGGGTTTTTGCCGTCAATTATTAGTTCGGTTCTAAAAAAACATGACTGAATCCGAAACACTTTAATTTCATTTTCAATTCAGATTACTATTTATGTTAGTAAATTATATTTTTCTTCATTATTTTATAACTAAATGCTAAAAAAAAGGTTTCCGCATTGTTGTGGGGATTTCTACATCAGTTTAAAATTAAATTTATCTTAGTGATATAGTACTTATTCATAACACAGCAACTTTGAAGCTTTATCACTGGATTACTTGTCTCACAGATACCCTTTTATATTGAACCCAGGCCTGCCATCCCATAGCTGTGTGTAAACTCGCCAAATGATCACTTTCCATATGAAAAAAAGATGTTATGCCTTTTCACCGGACCATTCTTTTAAAAATGGTGCAGGATAAGAGCACTGCCAGTGGATGAACTCATCACAGTTATGACTTAATCTCTTTTCTCTCTCCTTGTCTATGTGTCTGTAAGGCGGAGGACATGCAGTGGTCAGGAGGAGATAAACAGGTTCCAGACTCGGTCTGCAGTTTTCCATGTGAACCAGGGGAGCGGAAGCGAATGGTGAAAGGTGTCCCGTGCTGTTGGCACTGTGAGCTGTGCGATGGGTATCAGTTCTTACTGGACGAGTTTAACTGTGACATGTGTCCGTTTGACATGCGGCCCACGCCCAACCGCACTGGCTGCCGACCCACACCCATCATCAAGTTGGAGTGGAGCTCTCCCTGGGCAATTATTCCAGTTTTCCTGGCTGTCCTGGGCATCCTGGCTACCACAGGTGTCATTGTCACTTTCATTCGTTTCAACGACACGCCAATCGTCCGTGCATCTGGCCGTGAACTGAGCTACGTCCTTCTGACTGGAATCTTCCTCATCTACCTCATCACTTTTCTGATGATTGCGGAGCCCGGGGCAGTGGTGTGTGCGTTTCGCCGCCTGCTGCTTGGACTCGGCATGTGCATCAGCTACTCTGCCATGCTGACCAAAACCAACCGTATCTACCGCATCTTTGAGCAGGGCAAGAAGTCTGTAACTCCGCCCAAGTTCATCAGCCCCACCTCACAGCTCATCATCACCTTCATCCTCATCTCTGTGCAGGTATGAAGGTGCATTACATTACAGATGAATTCATTACTTTAATGAATATATAACCCAACATGTTGTCTTTATAAGCGCCTACAGCAGTTTAGCTTATCCAAGCTGTTTTTGGAAGAGGGATAATACAGGGTGGCCAACCAGAACTGAGGTCTTTTACACACAAACACAGTCATAAAGGTTGACTATGCAGAAAACATCACTGTGTGACAAAACTGTTAGTAATGAAGACCAAAAACATTAAAAAATATTTAACATTTTAGAACTCCATTGATCTGTTGAGTTTTGAGTCCCTCAAATTTTCTCCTGAGTCTCCCTTTCCTTGGCATCACTTTTGGAAATGCTGTCATCACTCCCACACCAGAAACACGCAATCTTGGTTTCATCTTAAATGAAGATCTCTCATTTCCATCTCACATTAGTAGTTAGTAATGTTGTAGGTGCCTTTTTTAGAACATCAGGTGAATTTTTCTTTTACTCATCACTAAAGCCACTCAGATACATGTTTGGTGTCTCAAGACTGGACTACCACTTCAATGCACTTCTGGCTGGCCTTCCTCATAAGGCCACCAGGCCTCTACAACTGACTCAGACAGCACATCTGGTATTCAGTACACCAGTACACTACCCCACTATTTTTTTTACTGGCTTCTAGTGGCTGTTTGCATTAGTTTAAAATATCTAACTCTCACCTATAAAGCCAAAAATAGTCAAACTTCATCTTACCTGTTAGTACTTATTAGACCACAGCTCACCCTCTTAGAGAACCAAGCACAGTCTTTCTTGACCAACCACCAATCAAAGTGTAGGTTTACTTGTATGAGGGACTGTAAGCAAGCATCTGTCAAACAAACTGGTAGAATATCACAGAGAAATTTGTTTTTAAAAAAAGTTACATTATGCACATACTGTATTATTAAATTCTGTCCAGGCTGGTTTTCCAGCTATGACAGAGTGCTGGGAGAAGATGCTTTCCCTGCTCCACTATTTAGACACATTCTTATTAAAACACTCTATCACTCTAATTTTATCCAGAAGTTAACACATCTAGTTAATTAATAAGGTTGTTAACAGTCTTGGTATTTGATGAATGTACCTTGTTTGCAATGTTAAAAATAGTGCCAATCAACAACGTTTTTTCTGAGCACTTGCTCACCAGCTCACCATTCGTTAACTCCACAACATCTTATGTATAGCTCTCCATTTCCACCAGTGTGCTAATCCTTTGCAACTGCTGTCCCTCTCAGCAATGTGCCTGTTGTGGATTGTAGTTCCTCATGATTGCTGGTACTTTTCTCATACGTGTCTCTATCTAGGACACAAAGCTTGTCTATTATGTTTTTGCAGACATCCTGCCTTGAGTTTCTGAGTTGTCACTCAGCTTCAGTTTTATAATTCTCAGACAAAAGGATCTGTGAATAATGGCCTTGACCAGAATCTAGGTCTGTACTTAATTCTTTTCAGCCTTCCACCATCTTTGGAAGTGCCTACAGAAATGAAGATTGCTCAGCAAGATATTATTCACTAATTTCAATAAAGCGAACAGGGGTTAATTCCTCACTTATGCCTCTACTTTCTGCTGTGGCAAAACAAATTCCACCCCTTGTTTTATCTTATCTTATCTTATCTTATCTTATCTTATCTTATCTTATCTTATCTTATCTTATCTTATCTTATCTTATC
>JBBPCW010000133.1:5529119-5539576 GCA_037974425.1 Phenacogrammus interruptus
GATCACGCTTCAGAAGCTTTGCAATTTTAAGAGTGCTGCATCCCTCTGCAAGATATCTCACTATTTTTGACTTTTCTCACAGCCCATCCTGCACAGCAGCAGACACTAACCTAATCAGCTCAGGCCAGCAGGAGGAAGGAAATATATTCCTACAATAACTCAGCCATGAGCAGCTTGATTTAGACTTCCTCTGTGTCATCCCTGTGTCTTTTTTATTTCTACCACTGTGCTTATCAATGTAACCATCGTTCCACTTCACAAAGGAGGCTGCCATTCTCAGCCCACACTGCTGCAGACTGATGCTCCCCACAGCAGGAGGCTTTCCCTTCACACAACTTAATCAGGCCAGTTTCAAAGACACATACATTAGCCTTGGATGGGCTCCATGACTAACAGGTTAGGCAAACCAAAATCCTTCTGTTTAAATCATCTTGCTGAAACAATGTGCAGCGTTCAGAGTGTAAACCGGAAAATTCACACAAAACTCTACTGTGCCTGTGCGGACAATGAGCTCTGAATAAACAGTTTTAAACAACCATGCCTATAGACATTCACTGATAAGCCATGACATATTTTAGAGAACCTATAAATGACTAGAAACAGCTTTGACTCTAGATGTGCTCTGGCACCTGCACCAAGAAGTTAGAAGAGCCTTCAAGTTCTGTGAGTTGCAAGGTGGGGCCTCTGTGAATACTGTTTGTAGTACAGAATGGTATGCTGCCAAATGAAGCCACCGCTATGAAGGGCTGCACTCACAGCATTTATCAGACACTTCTATCCAAAGCGACATCCATTCCCTAACTACTGGGGAGAGTCTCCCTGAAGCAACCTGGGGTTAAGGGTCTTGCTCAGGAACCCAGTGGTGGTGCTGAAGGTAGGATTCAAACCCATGACCTCTTGGTCCAGAGTATCCTACCCACCCATAAAATGGTCATCCTTAGATCACTCGTTCAAATCTGGCTCAAAGAACACTTATTTTCGTTTCTGCGATATCGGCTCCGGTTCTACATGCGATCTAATGTGTCAAGTGGTACTCGTCAAGAAGAATTCAAAGCCTTCCCTGCCTGGGAATCGAACCCAGGTTGCAGTGGAGAGCACTGAATCCTAGCCACGAGTCCACCAGTGAAAGAGGACTTGGTGTGCAACAATTATAAAGGTAGGTGGTACATGCCAAATAATTTCAGTGGCTCTCCTCCTTTCCATCCTGGTCTTGTCACTTAAAAGTATGCAAGACCTTCACTAAGCTGTCCACATGAGATCAATCCAACTTTCTACAATGCTCCATTTTTCAGCTCTGATGCTCATGTACACATGGTGGGTGCTTTAGATGGTGGGTGCTTTAGATGGTGGACAGGGGTTAGCATGGTTAGTCTGACTGCTGTGCAGCCCCATACATAAACAGACAAGCAAGTGTGTGTTTTGACAGCCTTCCATATTAACCGGAAATGAACTTTTTCATGGGACTGGACCAGACAGGCCCTCACTGAGCATCAATAAACCTTGGGTGCCCAAGATCCATGACTACTATTCACCAGCTGTCCTTCCTTGGGTCCCTTTTGGTAGGTAGTAACCACTGCATACTGAGAACACCTCAGAACACTTGTAAAAGTCACACAGATTCTTACACTTCTGCACTTTTCCTGCTTTCAAGGCATCAGCTAATACAAAAGCCTGGTATGGTTCCAACAATGCATGAGTCCAAAAGATCAATTCTGAAAAGTGTATTTACACAATGGAATCAGATGAGCTCCTGTTGTTTGCAGTGAAAACATGCAGTCATACTGAGAAATCCTGACATCCTATGTGTGGATCTCAGATGGACTCTCATGAGCATATGAAGCTATTTTGCATATGTCCTTGTGTTCTATTTCTGTCTCTCATTTTAACATTCAGAAAGTAGTAAGGATATGGAAAACCCTTCTATTCTAAATGTGTCCAGATTTGAACGATACCGTACAAAGACTGTCGTTACTTCTGGCACTCAACACAGAGTTGACTGTAGTGTAAGGCTTTACCAGACAAAGTCACATGACCTGCATCATTCTTTCCACAAACTTTAGTGAGGAACACATTATTTAGTGGGCTTTTCAAACTTATTGACTTCATTTGTTTGGGAGAAAATTGGGTAAACTGGGCCAAACCTTAGACCACAGTTTACCCAAATACACTTCTATGATGTTAACAGTCTAAAAACCCAGGACATATGTTTGACAATGTTTCCCACCAATGTGTACAAAAAAATGTTGTGCCACATTTTATTATACAATTTCAAAACAAACTTCCTTGCGTAGATTGCAAAGAAAAATTGTATTAGATCAAGAAGCCACTAAAGAACTTCTGCTGGAACCAAAAGTAGTACTTGGGTAAGAACAGCAGGCACCACCTAAAGCACAAAAAGGCCCTATGGCCTATGACATGAACTGGTATGGGAATAAATTAGGACTTTGCACTTGCCCTGTGCCAAATTTGTTTGCGAATATAAATCTAAATGTGTTACCTGTAGTTCCTCTCTCCAAACCAGGGCCGTATGCGGTGACAAGTCCGGCATCTCCACCCTGCCCCGGTTCTCCTACTCTCACCTGAAACGGACTGCCAGGGATGTGTGTGCTGTTGAACTTCACATCAATGGTGTGGATGCCGTTCTCTCGTGGGATAAAACGAATGGCGTACTTGTCTGGAGAACAACGAGTTAAACAGATGAGTCACAAAGCACAGCATAAGAGAAGCTAATCAAATCAAAAACACTTTAAATACCGTCTGCAAGCATACAACAACAGTTAGGACAGTTTAACTATTTCAAAATGTTAACAGTTTCAATATGTGTATATGATTAAAGTTACAGCCTACTACTACAGTCTCTCAAAAAACAGTAAAACAGCAATAGTGCTGGTGATAATTACACAGTAACGTGATGCAAATGAGTGAATGATCAACATTACAGACTTTAAACATCTCTTATTTCATAACTGTGTCTGCTGTGACCATTACTGCACATGAACAGTGCAATCAAAAATATGACCCAATATGCTGAGGAAAAAAAATCAAAAATGCTTTATCAAGAACAATGATACAACTAAGTCCGTCAATAAGGTGCAGTTTAAGACAAGGTACATACAAGCACGGGTTACAGAAGCATTATAATGCCGGGGGAACACGTGTTTCCCAACAAATCGCTGGGTGGATAAATACATAAACCACAGCATACAAGGCATCTCAAAGTAAACTCAGCAACAGAGACCATTTTGCTGGCTCACAGGTCTGAGTCTGAGTGCCTGGTCTAGTGTGAAGGGCCGCTGTCACTGGAATTGGGCTATTCTGGCTTGGACCGCCAGGTTACCACCTAAACAGTTTGCGTTGGGGTGATATTTTAGACCCAATGTTCTCTAAAGATATGCTCCTATCAGCTGCTCTGTCGGTCCGTTTATACACTTAAACTTTCCCTTCACTGGTCCAAGCAGCACGTTCCCGTCTTCATTTTACAGAGCACAGGTGGCCAGAAAGGGGCGGGTGCTCAAAGTCACGTGGTGCGAGTTCATTTTTTTTTTTACTCGTTATTGTTTCCGTAATTAGTGTTTCGAAAGAAAACATGTTAAATCAACGCGCCTATAATATATACACTTCCAGTCAAAAGTTTGGACACACCTTCTCATTCCATGTTTTTTCTGTTTTTATTATGGAAACCACTGTGGATTAGTTTTGAAAACATCACCTATTGCTCTGATGACAGCTATGCACACTCGAAATGTTCTCAGTCAGATTCATAAGGAATCAGCCTGGAACGGTATTTAATTAACAGGTGTTCTTCATCAAGAGTTCATTAGTGGATTTTTTGCTTGGGTTGATCAGTTGTGATGGTCGGGTTGGTCCATAGTTAGTGATCCTGTTCCACTACGGTTTTACTCCACATTATGACAAGAACCACTTAAGTAAGTAAAAAGAAACAACAGTCCTTCATTGCCTTATTACAAAACACATATACTCTTTTATTTTTACTGCATAATTTCATGTTTTCCTTCATCATTTTGTTTCTTTTCAATATTAATCTACAAAGTAGAAAATAATAAAAACAAAGAAAAAACACTGAATGAGAAGGTGTGTCCAAACTTTTGACTGGTAGTTTGTATGTGCGTATATATACAAATAAAAAAAACAACACATACGCAATATATACGGCTCTGGAAAAAAAAAGGAGAGCACTGTAATTACATTTTAAAGCAGCATCTCTATGAGTGACAACCATTCCATGCCAGTGTCTGTTAAATTCCAACACAAGTACCTCATTCTGCTTTATGAGGTACTGTTTAGTGATCAGCTGAATCACATCTTATTTAATGAGGAAAAGTATAAAAGCACTGCTGTAATCAACACTCTCCTCTCACGATGTGACCAGCTGGATGGTAAAACACTAGCAGAGGTTCGTCAAAGGCAATCATTGCCATTTTGTTTGAGTGCACAAGAGAGTTCTGTAAACACTGCATAATTTCTCGTATTCATGATGTTTTGTCGTTTCCTTACAAATTACGCTTGAAAGAACAATATTTTTATTTGAAAATTAGGAAAAATATTGTCAGCAGTTCTTAAAAACTAAGGCAACGCTATTCAGTTCAATATTTTCACTTAAAAAAGATAAAACCTGAGAAACTGAACATATTTGCAGTGGTCTCAATTTTTTCCGGAGTTGGATTTAAAACGCACACACCCACACACGGATGGATTCCCTTGAACATTTAACTATCCCTGATCCATTTAACTATTTCCAAATCACACAAATTCCCCAACTGAAACAGTCAAACAGCTGAAAACCACTATTTACAGATTATCATTCCAATTCTGTCTCTTGGTATCTGCTATGGATTTTCAAGCCTCACCTTGTTCCAATTCGGAAACTACGCATTCCTCCAGAGCTCCAGAGGGGCTGTGCACTTTGGCATCGATGGTGCCCTGAGCACCATTCAGTCGCACAGCAAACGAAGCTGGCTGGTTCACCTTGAGGCCTGACTCCTGAAGCAGCAAACAGGGCACACTGAATCATATCACCAATGCCCAAAAAGCACTAGGGGCATACTGGACCTTACAGTTATATTTATATATATATATATACTGTACATACGTTTTACTTACGTCTCCACATACCCAATACTGAAGTTTTCTTAATGATCCTCTGATAGTTTGACAAACACTAAACACATCTTTCACTTATAGCATTAAGTTTTTTTTATTATTTTTTTTTTACCTGAACTCACAATGGACCATCTAAAGTAAAGAGAGAGGTCACCACAACATACAAGATGTTTCTAGGGAGAGCAGATGGAGTAACAGGCTCACTAGACTACAGAAGGGAAACTGAAGCTGGGGCTGAAATCAGGAAATGGGTTTCTACGGATCTGGTGTCTCTCTCTCTGCTTTAGCCACCACTTCAGTGAGTTTGAGTTGTGTCCCTGTTAAAAGCCTTTAAATGAAACACAAGAGAAACACCAGAAGTTCCACACAAGTTGATTGATGTCCAGCAGCTACTCAAAGCAGGGTGCCTTCCTAACTAAACTCGCTTAAAACTTCAACTATCACAATAACCGCTGTTCCAAAACAGCTTCAATTCGCTTTTCGTTTTCCAGACGTCTATGTGAATAAGTGCTCCGTGTGGAGTAGAATAACTCATATGGAGTAACTTTATCGCTCAGCTGAGACTGGACTTGGATGCAAACGTTAGAAAACACCCTGAATTTATCTGCCCTCTCAAGCACGTAGTGATGGTTCATTAAGATTTAGAGAATGGGAAAGGGGGACATATTTAGCCCATTACACCACTCCATCCGAGCCATAAACTGTAGAAATATCATACACCTACCACACTAAATAGATCCGACTGTGTCAACCAAACAAACCAAATTCATTCAAGATGGAGTGTGAGGTCCTAAAATCATATTTATCAATCGGTCCTTCTCGAATTAAAACAAACAGTTTGAATATTTTTTGTTTGTTTTTTTGTCATTTGCTCTTATACACCAACATACAGCCCTCCATCTGCGTATTACATGGATTAATGTAATATCCACTTCCCATATTTCTATTGGTAGGTCAACACTTCCTTTGAAAAGGAGTCACATAACCATATTTAGAAATCACTATTTTCAGGGTAATGAACCATGTATTGATTTTTATATTTGGTTTTCCTTTCCCTAGGGTCAGGCATATTAAAATAAAGATAAAATCACTGTTTGCTGAAAGATTTGCTGAAACAGACCAAGATCCCCTGAATCTGATGCGTGCAGTTTAAGAGCTTGACCGTTTCAGAGCCTAATTCTTTGATAGCTGCGGACATGCCCAGGTGTGGAGATGTTTCCTCATGTCTCACCTGAAGACTGGAAACAGTAAGGCGGCGCGCGTCGTCTGAGGGTGCAATCACAGGCACCAGGTAGGGGCTGTCTGGAATGTGCTCGTCATTGAACTTCACAGAAACCTCGTAGTCACCTGCAAACAGAGCAACATGAGAAAAGTGTGCAGGCTTTTCCAGATCAGAGTTATAAAGAAGGGGGTTCTATATATACCAGGCTCGTGAGCAACGTAGGAAACACCGCAGGATCCGTCCTTCCTGTCTTCAAAAGAGATCTCGGCCCGGCTGGGACCCTCCACAGCGATGGACAGACCTCCGGCTCCTGCTTCACGTGTCCATATACTGAACTCGGCTGTGGCGCAAAATGCAAAAGGTAGTCTGAGGGTCTTGTTGTGGATTTACCAGACCACTGTAATGATGTGATTTTTCAAATCATCCTAGACAACTTAAAGCACTTGATCTGGTAAAAGTGCCAACGTTTAGACACACAGATGGTCATTTACGGATTTAATTACATGAACTAAATTAGCCTCTCCAATGCAAAACTGCACACCCGACATGTCTGGACTGATCAATTACAATTTTGATATTTCAAATAATTATGTAGTAATTACACAACATGCTAGAGAATTTAAGTAAGGGTGAGATGCTAATGCTATGGGTATTTCTGTACCTGGGACGCCCGTCTCTGCCTTCTCGAGCCCAGGGCCTCCTGCGCTCACTTTATGAGCTCCTCCTTCTCCCAGAGGCCCCACAGTGAACTGGAAGGGGCTTCCTGGCACATGCTGCCTGCGGTACTTCACGTCCACCGTGTGCACGCCCATCTCATGAGGCACGAAGCGCACGCAGTAGGTGTGGTTGCCCACCTCAACGATCTCAGCAGGCTCCGTGGTTCCTGAAGGGCTGGTGACCTGAGCGGACATGTCGAGGACATCGATCTCTGGACGACAGAAACAGAGGACAGGGAAGACAGACTGGTGATGAAAGGCTCATGTGCTGAGAGGAGGGTAGACAGAGAGAGAGCAGGGATTTGATAAGTAACTAGACTATGAAACCAAAAATGAGCGACTGAGATTGAGGTTTCCATTCATCTGCTAAGAGCAGCTCTACACCACACTTTCAGGACAGTGTGTGGGTGTGAGAGATGTCTGGGGATTCTCAAACTTGCTTATACTTTAAAAAATGAATCTGCAAGCAACACGGCTGGCATGCCAGAACACTGACCCGGGACGCTGATCTCTGAAGGAGGCTCAAGGCCAAAGACACTACACACCAGTTCAGAAGTGCCACGCAGCAGCATGAGGGGCCTCAATCAAGATTAGAATGATTTTTATTTTATACACTTTATATTATTAGCACACTACTGTTAAAAAGTTTGGAATTACTGGTTTTAAAAACATGAAACCTATTTGTTGGAGACAGGTGTACACATTTATTCTGTTACATTACTTTGCTGTAATCGATTAATAAATATGCCTTTATAGATTTCAACTAATTAGAGCCGCAGATTGTGACTAAAAACAGTTACAAAATCTGACAAAGTCTTGAGAGACTTGGATCTGAAAAATGAATATCAAAATCTGGAGATAAATATCGTAATAAAAACTACGAAAAGACAATTACAGTGCAGTGTTTATTATCTGATTTCAGTTTGAGTCAGTGTTCACCAGTAAGTAAAATGTAATGTTTTGTGAGTGTTTTGTGACCTAAACCACTTTTCTAAACTCCAGTTCCGGTTTAATTTCAGAGTTGTGAGTGGGGCCGACTCACAGGCCCTCAGAGCGTGAATTCTTCTTCTTAATTATTGTTTAACGTGCCAAATATTGGTCAACCTGATACACTGAGCAGGAAGAGAGATGAAGTTGTCATTTTTCTTTAGATGCTGTTACAAAGCTGCTGACAGAAGCGGCTGAGAAAGCATGAAGAAATTCTGCGTCTCACAGGAGCTGCAGCAGCACAGAGCGAACAAACTGTCAGCCTCCCAGAGCTCTGATGTGAAAGACATTCTCAGAACTTGCCTGTTAAACTCACACTTGGTGTGAAGTGACCTTTGGCTGTGTCGTCCCTCTCTGACGTAAATGGAAACTGTCCCGGACGTACAGAGTAAGTATTTACATTATAGCCATGGTATTAAATAACGGGAAAAAATCCGTCCCAAGTCATCAATTTTCCCAAATCCACTGTTCAATAACGTCTGAAAAAAAAAACATCTTAAAACAACTTCTGGTGTTTGGTTTTTTAGTATTTCTCTCTACACTGTATGATGTAGTAAAATATCAGCAATTATCATGATGACCAATGACCCTAAACCTTTGTAAAGTTGTGTGAAATATGGAATAAACCTTAATTGAGCATAACTTGAAAGAATGCATCATCAAACGCTTACTGTTACTCTATATCAAAGTTAGTAAAATAAAACCTATAAAGCATCAATTCGGGTTAAGTCAGATGTGACGTAACAAGAGATTTGAAATTTTTTTTGTTGTAAATTTCAAATAAACATGTCATTCACTTTCTTTTTCTGTGAGTTTGTCAGGCTTTAACATACAGTAACAGCATCGGGATGCCTGACATGCAAAGACACTGAGCAGTGCTGGAAGTAGCTGGGTAGTGTTGCTGTTTCTCGCTTGCCGGAGTAATGTGGTATGTCATAGTTTTAAACTAAATGTATACTAAAAGTACAGCTGCATTAATTAAAGCTAATAAGCTGTTGACTTTAATGACAGTCAATACTTTTTTTTTCTTAAAAAAGTGTTCCAAGATGTTGCGTCAGGTGTCCTCAGGCTACTTTGGTTTTATTGCACAATCCTGATGCACAGATTAGATTTCGAGAGAAGAAGCCTGAAGGGCATACTAGGATTTGATTAGTCAATTAGATCACAGATCAATCAATTACAGCCATTATTGACACTTAATTAGGAGGATACACCATCCACACACTTCTCTTTACGTGCACGACAACACACATGCAGCAAACAAAAGCAAGCGTTTTCTGCCAACCTCGTCGTCCACATGCCCAGCGCTTAAAACGCACCCTCCTGCCCAGAGGGCCTTGCCAGGGCCGGGCCAATCCTCACTACTCCCACAGTGAAGCGTCTGAACCTCAGGGGCCGCGGAGAGCCTGAGGCCGCCCGGGCCTTTCTCCTGAGCCACAGAGAGCAGTGAGAGCGGTAAACTCTCTGAGAGATGAGCTCCCCCGCCAGAATCAGGAGGAACCAGGTCACTGAAGGAAGAAACGCAGAGGAAGAGGAAGAGAACAGGACAGAAGCAGTGAGGAAAGATAAAGGATAGTAAAAGGCAGGTGAAATAATGTTTCAGGGAAAACAGTCAACAGTAGAAGAAAGAGAAGCAGGAAAGGCAACTCGGAAACAGCTCCGATCCCGAGCCAGTGTATGTTTGGGGTCTGGAAAAGGTTCAACTAAAGTCCTACAAGAACAATTCAGTGAAAGGTTCCACTTGCGTCTTATATCAGCATGTTTGCTGTTGTAGTTCTGCTTCATCAGTTTAGAACTGTAGAAACTAGGCCCTGATCATTTCTATAAAATAATACGACAAGATCAGGCCTGACCAGCTTAAGAGAAGTTCTGGAGATGTATTTTATAAAAATAAAATACTATGACTGCTGCGTTCTCGAGAAGCAACATTTGAAACCAAACATGTCTTTAAAGACCAACTACGTTTGGGGAAAATGGAAAAATTTAATTTTTGGTCAAACGTCCTTTAAACCTCATCAGAAATTCGGATAAAAATATGATTTTGTACAATAAAAATACCAGAAATATCCTGCAGGATCAGGTGAGATTGTTAGAAGATGACATTGTTGGTTCCTGTTCTCCAACATCCCAACTATTGCACTGAAGTACCACC
This sequence comes from Phenacogrammus interruptus, assembly GCA_037974425.1. NCBI lineage: Eukaryota > Metazoa > Chordata > Actinopteri > Characiformes > Alestidae > Phenacogrammus > Phenacogrammus interruptus. Next base: position 5,539,318 of record JBBPCW010000133.1, read on the forward strand.
CAAACTAATTACTTACTGAATTTGAATGAAAAAGTGCTTCAACAAACTGTCCACAGCATCTTTGGTTATTTTTTATGTATTCTAATGTTATTGGCAACATTTCCTGGCGAGATAAAGGACTTTAAACATCGTTTTGCTCTAAGTCCTTTGACCAGTACTGTACAAACTACCGTACTTTTCGCATTATAAGCCGCTACTTTTTTCTAAAATTTTGAACCCTGCGGCTTATAGTCCGGTGCGGCTTTTCTATGGATTTTTT
>JBBPCW010000133.1:5570661-5581368 GCA_037974425.1 Phenacogrammus interruptus
ATAGGACAACTTTTACCTGTTATCTGTTCACTGTTTGTGCAATTTGCAGGAGTGTGTGTGTGTTAAACGCACAAGTTGCTATTCTTGTGCCTCCATATGTGTTGAGTGCAGTAGTGTTTGTATAGCAGCTATTCTATGTGCTGTATTCCAGCAGCTTCACTCCTGATGAGATGAAACACATGCACACACTCTGCTCTTAGCACACACACTGCTCTTAACATCACTATTTTGAGTGTTGCAGCTGTAAATAATGTAACTGTGTAGTTTAAGACAGTTTGAGGTATAAGAAATTATTTATATGTATTAAGTGTTGGTCAATAGTGTATCAAACAATGACAAGCACATGTCTGCAGTCTCCAAGGCTGTATAGGTTTTAAATATTACATTATATATACACATACATAACAGAAGCTGTAGGGATGAGGAGGAAAATGATCCAACATTAACATAGTGCTGTAAAAGTCTTGGTTAAAGTTCAGCTGAGGGGCGTATTCTCCAACATTTTACCCTGCACACCTTTCATGTTTGCAAAGGTGTGATTTGGGTGTGGACATGAGCTGTATATTCATTTAACCTCCTCCTTTTAAGCAAATATAGCACTCAGTCCAAAATGAACATGCTGTGTTAACACTGTACACTGAACCTGAAAGGAAAAACACATTAGCTTGTCATTTTGTACATTTAAAAGGGTTCCACCTTGGCTGAGAACAAAGTTCATTTGGCCAAAAGGACCTCATAATCCATACAAACAGGCATTTCCCTGAGGAAGGAGCTCAGACAGAACACCTAGGCCTTTTCATAACTGAAGTAATCCTCAAATAAAGTTTAGGCCATTTTAACTTGACGTTCTTTTAGTATTTGCCCGACTGATACTGCAAATCACAGTGTTTTTGATTGTGTGATCTAAGTGTCTAGACCAATCACAGTTTAATGATGTTTCTGAATCACCCTGATGGACTCCAATGAAAGTGAAAAAAAAGCATTCCAAAGGTTCACCCTAGCACAACAGTGATTGAGCAATGTTTTTATATTATGAGACATGCTGTATTGCATCAATGTGTGCAGTCAAACTACGTTCCCTCACCTGTGGGATTCCGAGCCAGTCATCGGCCAGTTGCATGGCTTCTGTAGCATTTTCCACCGGCTTCTCTGTGTCCCAGGTCTCCCAGTCAGGACACAAACCTAGCAAACATGTATACACACAATCATCAAAAAACATGTAACAATAACTCAGTTCTTACTAAAACTGAGTAACAAAAGAAGAAAGGGGGTGTCATATTACTTCAAAAACATTGTAACAAGTATTCCAAGTTATTAAAAAAAAACTGACTTAAAAACTGATATTTTCTACCTTTTGAAAACACCAACTTCTCAACATTTTATAATAAAAGGCCCAATCGAAATAGTCCAAAATGACCATGAATCAACAATTTTATCAACATCATCATTACTTATGCTAGCATTAATGCTGCTTCATTTACATTCATAAATGGGGACCACATTACAATAAAAATACTCATACAAAGGGTTTATAAATAATTAAGAACCAGGTTGCTAATTAAGTTGTAAATCATTAATAAGCAGTTATAAACAAATAAATGTCAAACATTGATGCAGGCGGGATCTCAGATCTTGCTAGCCATTTCTCAAACAGAATGTTAAACTTCATCAGGTCTTTGTTAACATGCTACTACCATTAAAAGTCAAAGTCAAAGTCAACTTTATTGTCAAATCTGCCATACGTACCAGACATACAGAGAATTGAAATTAAAACAGCAGAGCTTGCCAAATAGTGAGCCTGCATCAAGGTATGACAACTGTTATAACTTGTTTATAACTCTTAATATTTATAAACTGTCTACAATCTAATTATAAGATTGTAAATCATGTATTAAACTTTACTTATAGTAAAGTGGTACCCATTCAAGGTTCAGTACATTTCAGTGAGTTACAACAGGGATGTAAAGGTATTTTAAAATAGGGCTTTAAATTACTTTAGTCGAAAAGTAATCGAAATCGACATTCAGAACCTATAATTAATCAAAATTTTCCAGGTCAATTATTTTGATTAATTTCCCTTTAAAAACACTACCGCGTGTGGAGTCACGTGACCCCGCTCCGTTTTGTTACGTTATTCCGCCGACATGTCGAGCATGGAGAGCTTAAACACTGAGAAAACTGAGCAACTTGTCAGTGCACTATTAGGGCAAAAAAAATATATATAATAAATTAATTAATTAATCGTTCATTAATCGTAATCGAGTAAAAATGTTCAATTAATCGAGATTTTGATTTTAGGCCAAATCACCCAGCCCTAATTTAAATTTACTGTTACTGTTGCACATCTTCAATTTGGATGAATACAGGACCAATTAAAGACTTACCTCCTGGTCTATCTGTCTAACTTTGGTTCAAATGAACAATCATTTTCTGAACACAAGAAACACAAGACAAAACCCAACAGCTGACCTGGCGCACAGCTGTCCACTAGGGCTCCCAGCGCCCTGCCGTCCTTCCAGTCCTCGCTGAAGTTATTAATGGGCAGGTCAGGAACTTTGTTCTGGATCCAGCCCAGCAGCCTCTGCTTGGGGGTCGCCTTCTTGGCTTCGTCATCGTCCTCATCCTCCCACACAGGCATGGAGATGGAGTAGTGCAGGATGAGGGTCCATACCATTCCAAGGATCAGTTTCAGGTTGCCATCCACAATGGCTTTACTGTCTGGATAAAGCAGGAATAAAAACAGACGTAAGAACAATGATCTCTGTCTCAACAGTTGAAGCATCACAAAAATAGGATAAATTGCGGTCATTTTTACACATTTTTATGGAAGGTCTGTCTTTTTTGTAATTTCTGATGTTTCTTTGTCAAGATTTGTACACTGATTCAGAAAACCACATCAGTTTTTTCCAACCTGGAATAGTTCTAGAGATAAACCAAACTGTATGTATATTTTTCATTATGAGGTTGTTGTAATACTACTATTTTCATATTAGTCTCATTGATGCATGTCTCAAACTGCATGAGAATTGGCAACCCTGTTATTTACATGTACAACAAACAAACAAACAACAAATTAATATGAAAAAGTTATAAGTATAACAAAAGACTGTGTCAGCCGAGCAGTCAAGTTTTGGGTTTTTCTAAAAATGACGTTTCTAACGAAACCGTTGAAGCCAAATGTAAATAAACATTACCACTGAAATCAGCGTGCTGTGATTGTATAAGACACACTACAAAATTTAATGAAACTCATTTTTGTTGCCTGGTGTTATGGAGGAGCATTTGGTTCACATCATTCCGACAGCCTTGGTAAGAGTACAAATATGAATATTGCAGAGTAAACAGAACGTATGAATACATTTACAGTTTAGGATGATATTTGTTTGTATTAACCATACTTCCTTACACTATGCTAAACTAATGGCTTATAAACAGACATAGCTTGGTTTCCTCAGATCATTACAGCATATTTTCCTCTTATAAAATGACAAGAAGATCTAAAGACGAACATTTAGTGTGAGCTCACAATTAAAGTGAAACAACCTAACACACAAAGAGAACGCTTAACTGGTGCTCTGGTGCATGTATGATAGGAATACATCATGAGCTGCTAGAGGTGTATATTGTACTTGTGTTCACTTGTGTGACCATGAACACTAAGTGAGGACTCAGTCTTCTACACAGAGATGTTCATTTTCCTCAGGGTTTATAAGCAATGTTAGTTTAGAACTGGAGCCATGAAGGTTATTCACCAAACTATTGATGCTTTCTCAATTCTACAAAGCAAAGATGTACTGGCTTTTGATAAGAAAATCTGTTAAATGCTGTAAACAGTATTGTAAACAATTTCCCGATTTTCAAAACTTGAACCAACTAATTGTTGGATATATTTTTGGTTTCAATTTGTACTGTTAAAACTAACAATCAATATTAATGTTCAACTCCAAGACCAGTCACCCAAAGAAGCACTAATCACAATGTGCGATGTTTGGAAAGTCTGTGTAATTATGAGATAAACCAAATGTGACCACCACGTTTATCTGAGCGGGGCTGATTGATGCGACCCCTCCCAAGTGCCAAAGTGCATCAGTACACAGCGTTAGACCTTCCTGTACCAGTCAGTGTAATGAAGACACTGATTTAGTACAGATTCAGAACAACAAACGCAGGCTAAGAAGAGGTGAGGGCCAAACCGATTACGCTCCGAAATAAACTCTCTCTCATTCCCAAAATATCTTGTTAGGGGGTCAAATGCTCCGGTGACAGTTAGTAGCTCTGGAAACCGCATGTTATTAGAAAACAAAGGAAATGCCCATTCAGTAGTAACTGCGTTTCTAAGAAAGAGAGTTTATTGCACTTGCGAAAGTTCCTGCTTGTGACAAAAAGAAGTAATCGAGGAGACAATACAGCTGTTAGCAATTCTTAATATTCCAGACACAGCGCTGTCGGGACGAGCGCTTCCAGAACACCAGAGGTAGGGGAGCGTGCTCTAAATGTTTTATCCGTGGACGTCTTGGCTTTTCTTCTGTACTGAATAATGGCTTCAGCTCTATTTCTCTACCTTGAGAAAACTCAAGTGCATTTAAATCAGCCACTCCTTACAGCTCCACCCAGTCCACTGCTTTGGTTCGCTAACAAGATCACACATAGGAGTGAGTGTGAGTGTGTGTGTTGTGGTGTGTGTATATTACGCCCTCTTTGTTTAGCACTATCAGCCATCTTTCACAAACATCCTCTAAGCGGCTGTCAAACAATGAGGAGTGGAGGCGAACTTTAGCCCACTGTAAACGAGATTTAGTCCATACTTCATCTCAGCCTCAGCATTAAAACCACTGCCAGGTGAAGTAAATAACACTGATTATCTCGTTACAACGCCACCTATCAAGACATGGGAAACATTAGGCTGCGAGAGAACAATCGTTTTTTCAAACTTTTCCGCATTAAATGCAGAAAGGGTGTTTCCATTTTAGTGTCAGGAAGAAGCATGACAGGGCTTGACTTGTCCCCCAGATCTCAATCTGATAGAGTAATGGTGGGATGTGCTGGAAAAACAAGTCTGACCCACTGAGATGTCACAAGCTACAGGACTTAAAGCATTTCCTTCAGGCGTATTGGTGCACACACAGTAGCACAACTTCAGAGGTTTTTGTGCCGCCCATGTCTCAAGTTTTAAGAGCAGCTAAACAGTATTAGGCAGGTGGTTCAATTTAAAATAAGAAAATACATCATCAATAACATCACAAGCCTGAACAAAGCAAATCTTGCAGTTTGGCAAATAATTCAAAGTCAAAGTCAAAATCAAAGACAATTCTGCCATATGTACCGAAAATAAAGAGAATTGAAATTACGCTACTCTCAAACCCCAGGTGCATACACGTAACATTAAATACAGACGGTGCAACTTTTAAAAATACAATTAAATACAATTATACATATAATATCTAAAAATATGGTGCAAAAAGAGCAAGATTGTAGTTAGGTGACATAGTTATAACAGACAAAAGTCTTTAGAGGTAGACTGAGGGTAGTAAATGTGTAGTAAGAGGTAGTTAGCAGAGCACCATAGTTTTTAAATATGTGCAGTTACTTTAGTAAGTCCGCACCAGACTGTAGAAGCCAGAGGGGAAAAAATCTAATAAACAAAGTGTTTAAACTGTGAGGAGTTTTTGCCTTTTTGCCGTAATATCATTTGCTATCAAGCACTGGTACCATGGCACTGGATACATGTTTGTATTGGGCTGATAGATGATGCATTTATGGGACTCTAGAAGAGCAGATTTTATTTAATGAATGTTATTCAATTTAATACATTTGTTACCCTGTAGAAATAAATGTCAGGGACCCCTGTAAATCCAGGTAAATCTAATATACTAAATCTACCTTTCATAAACTGGCATCAACAGAAACATACATTAAAAACAAACAAACAAACAAAAAAAAACTTCACTGGCCGAAACATCCCATAACAGTGGTTGAGTTCAAAGCAGCAGAAACTACATTACTCACTGCACCATGCCTGTATACGGAATGCCCATTAAAGGATGGTTCAGATAAGATTATTTTGATGTCAGCCGTATAGTTGAATGAATCATAATGCCAGGCTGGTTGCTGAAAGCGAGTTAAACACAGACACTACATATGAGAAACACTAAGACAAAAGAAGGCACACAATCACTCAGATTTGAATGCTTTCCAAACACATCCCTGGTTCCTAAACGACCACACCAACTAAACTCAACAACGCTGCCCAGTAGGAAGCATTTTACTACTTAAAACCCAACAATATAAAACTAAGGTGGGCATTTGCTGCATCATCTCCACATGGTCATGTGACAGAGCTGCCCAACGGTACCAGGGAAGTGACGGGCCAGGCTGGAATGTTCTGGCAGGACCGGCGAGAGCCGCATGGTGCCAGACTGACAGGAGCTGAGAGCGGCTTTGGAGCTCCTGCCACAGCCAAGCATAATTCATTAGTGCTGGACTCTACATCAGTGGCCCCTTCTTCCTCCCCTGGGGGTTTCTTAATGGAATCTCCATCAGGAGCTCCTCAGTTACAGGATAGCCCCGGCGTGAGAGGGAACTTCACTACAATAGAGGCTGCTGCTGTCCTTTGTTCAGCTTTTGGACGTTCTGGGAAAGGGGTTGCCACGGCAACCGAGCTTGACAGTAACTTGAACTCTTGTACGCTTTATTTCGGGCAGGGAGAAAAGTAGGAAAAGTCTGACACACTGTACACATTTTGGAGCCATTAAATGCTGAGTTGGCTGTTTGACTTGATGTGCTTGTTACACTGTTTTGGACTCACTCGATTCTATAAAAAGCACAACTGAATAGTTACTTAAGTGGCACTTGTCACCTCCTCCGCAGCATGTCCAACATTTCCAGGCCGAGCAGCAGATTTGGTGGAAATCTCTCAGCAGGACTGTGCAAATTAGATGCTTTCAGGCATGACAACTCAGGAACAAAGTGCCTGAATGTAATCCCAAACATTTTAAAGCTTTGCCTCCCAAAATACAATACAGTTTGGGGGCCTCTGCTGTAATTAAGTCATTTTTCATGTAATAAAATGTACATGTAATGTAATGTATGTGGGCAGTGTTGATGCTTCATTCACATTCTCAGAAAATGACGCAATCCATACAAAGCTGAGAATAACGAGCCTGCAGTCACGCCAGTCCACTGTTCCAGCAGCTCTGAGGAGGAAGGCCTGAGACAGAGGGATGCAACAATAAACCAGCACAGCAGGGCCCAGCAGATATGGGCCACAAGGGAAGCAAAGACTAAAACACAAAGACTGTTGTGAACAGGTGAACTCAACAAACTGACCCCAATTCAATAGGAAATTATTAAAAACATCAGGAAATCTCTCCAATTGCAATATGATTTCAAGTCATTATATATTCTTGTGCTCAAAACACACAGTTAGCTATCAGCCATTACACTACTTACATATTAACTTTCAATGGAGTGCATAATTTAATTCAAGCAACAAATTATACTCTTGGTTTGGCAAATTGTAAGTCTTTTTGAAATATTAAATGAAATATGTTCTCGGTCTATTACACTGCTGATGCAGGTGGAATGGCTACCTTCAGACCGATGCAGTGAGAAAGATCAATACAGAGAATGATGCGATGGAAGAGCGATGGAATGTCCTGCCTGCCTCAAGGAGATACATTTCCCAGCAGTGAGGTTAGATCAGATATATGGCATTTTTAGCACTGGACAGGTCAATTTGTATTGGGCCAATAATGGATAATTCATTCATAGTACTCTAAAAGAGCAGAAATATATTCAAAATATGCAAAAATATGTGCATTTTATTCATGTTAAACTGCAGAAATAAATTATAGGTTTTTATGAAAATCTGACATTCTAAATATACCTTTCAGAAATGTTTATTTTATTGGCAACAACAGAAACGTACATAAAATGGTGCAACCCTTGGGACCAGTCCTAGTAAGCAGTTCATGAAGCTTCAAAAGGTCAAAAGATTCTGCAGTACAATTCGATGGTAAAGATCACAGATATGCTCAGTTTCAAATTATGCCTATGGCGGTTTCCCCTGTAGTGCAGGACTGGACAGAGACAGGGCTGGGGCTAGAATTCCCCCCCACCCCAACTCGCAACTGAGATTTGTGAAGAACCGAAAGTGAGTTAGAGGAGAAAGAAGCTAAAGGTAGTTTCCAAGTAACAGCAAGGGTCAAGGATGGCGTGGTGGAAGGTGCGGTTACTCTCGAGTGCTTGTTCTCCATGTGCTTTCGAGGTTATTGATTTCTCCAAGGGAACTGGCAAATGTCAACAAACCCTGACCCTGAAGACTGCCAACCCAGTTTAAGAATCACTGATACATTTTAAATAAGGACTTAAATAAGGAGTGCATGAATGAGGCTGTAGCATGGACAAAGAAGTTAGCAGCATCTGCAGACACTCCCTTCTCTTCCTTAGTAATCTTTCCAAGCACAGACAGGAATCAGGTCCAGCATCTGATGCAACATGATACCAAGTAAAGAAAGCTTCTTGGAAAAGCGTGTTAAGATTGACAAGTTTACAAGAAGCTATTTTTAAAACGCTCAAAGACGGTGGAGGACAGGAGAGACTGACCAGTCATTTCCGCTCCTCCACCAAGCGTGGGGGTGTGATAACCCAAGCAAGTGTTTCATTTGTTACATTATTGAGCAATTCAGACTTTGAAAAGGTTTGAAACGTTCACCACAGAAAAGAAAAATCACTTTAATTTGAAGGCTATGAGGCAGATACAGGAGAGACACTGGATTTAATGATGGACAAATTGTACATCATTTATATCATTTGCCCGTTTCCTCTCATGGCTGCACTTCTGTGTGGGAAAAGAGTGGGATACGGCTGGAGATTTCCTTTGGGTGGAACCAAACCATTACGTCCAGCACTTTCCTAAAGGCACTGTCACAGGGACCATATCAGCCATTCCCTAAATGTTTCGCAAGCCAGAATAATATCACATTGAAATTCAGGGCAAAATTGAGCTTTCTTGTTCAGGTGCATCATGTTCTTCGTGTGTTTGAGGCTACACTAGAAAATAAGCAATGATCTAATGCCCTAGACCTGAGGCATCGACCAAAACAAGTTTACTATGCACTAAAATTTCCCAAAAAACGTTATGCGAAAGCTAATAGCAACACCTGGTAATGTGTGGCAAGGGACAAATCCATTCCAGTTAGACAGTCTGCAGAGGAAGCTCCAGGCTAACACACACTATCCACATTAGTATTCCTCATCTCACACGCAGACTAATGAAAACAACTCGGAACAAAATGAAAGCTTTACAAAAATGCTTGAAAGTATCGTCTGGGGACGGTATCAGTTGGAATTGGTATCACTGAAACTACAGAGACAAAAAAAAACCAAACACAAACAACTTGAAGTGCCAACTTGAAAACGAAATGGTTGTGTTTCTCAAGTACATCGTCCTCCATATTTAGAGGAAGATAAACGATTAGAGGGGAATGCTAAGCCTATTTGTTTTGGTGTTGCTATGGCAACAAAGTAAACTGCACTACGATGACACTTGAGGCGTACGGGCAGGGAAAGACCGGTTTCCAGACAATGAGATGCTTATCGCCCAACCAACTACTTGGGATACTGAAATCCCTCCCAAAGGCCAAGAAAGTGGCTTCGATTACACCGCAGGAATCCAGCTGAATACACAGTCTGGAACTCCAGGAATAACAAGGAATCATAACGTAATCAGACCTCAAATTAACATGTTTCTTATAATTGCTTAGTCTAAGTGCTCTACTGTCTTTTACAGCAAAGGTGGAGCTTTGGATCATCTGGAGACCTCCACAGGTTTCTCCACCATCAGAAATCCAACAGTAGCCTTTTCCATCGAGCTCACAGAGCACCTACAGACCAGGCCTCCGCCCACTGTTCACGGGCTCCGAGAGTGAAGAAGAAGAAAAAAAAAAGGAGATGCCTGAGGCAAAGGAGGTTTTTCTCATGAGAAGACTAAACACCTTTTCATTCAAATAGAAACAACCTGCAAATAATTTCCTATCCATCCTGAGTTCCCAAGTTATGCAGATCTGTTCATACTGGGCTGCAAATAACTGACCAGGACACTGAATTACAAGCTTAAAGTGAACTTTAAATTGATCCACAGATCTACTTATTCACACAATTTCACCCTTTTCCACAGAAGAATCCAAAATGGAACTGTCAGACAATCCCTACCAGAAAGGGAGGAACACAACGCTTAAAAAATATCGCAAATGACGAAGTCGAGCCACAGTCCAACATTCTGCTCATTTTCGTTTTTGCCATCGCTAAAAAGCCAAGGGTTATAAAAGGGTCCAATTTACAAGCCTGGGCCGTGTGCACTGTGCGTTTATCTTCAGAAAAGAGAGGGAGGCTCGATCTCTCGCTCCGAGCAAGGCCGCTTCCAAGGGGTTTATAAGAGCGAGCACAGTGAAAGTTCGGGTTGGAGGAGATTATAAAATAATCCAGATACTCCCACGCTGCCATTCCAGCTTTCCCGTTACACTGTCAAGAACAGTTAGTGGAAAACATAAAAACTCCCAATTCAATGGAGCCAATGTGTCACTGCAAAGATAAAAACTGGAGGATTATTGCCTATAAAAAGAATAAATACATAAAATAAAGTTTAATTATATAGTGCTTTTCATATTCCTCTACATTTATAGAAGCAACACACACACACACACACAC
>JBBPCW010000133.1:5583352-5602200 GCA_037974425.1 Phenacogrammus interruptus
CACACACACACACACACACACACACACACACACACACACACACACACACACACACACACACACACACACAAAACCCAGTAGGATTTAGACACGACTGGGCAATGCTGGTGGCACAGGTTACAATTACAAACCATTATTGGGACCTGGTTTGCGCAAATGAGAAGGTAAATGGCATAAGGAAGCCCAAAGCATTTCAAGGAAACTAAAGCATTTCCTTGAAATGACTTCGAACTTGCATTTTAAGACTTTTCAGACAATACTACATATAAAACATTAGACGCAAGTCAGAAACGTGAGCGGAGAGCGAGACTCTACATTGGAGGACCTGACTAACTACATGGCTAAGTTCACATGGAGCACAGAGTGTTGAAATCCATCAAGCCCAATTGTAGCAGACTGGTTAAGCAAGACAAGCCGTTAGTCCGTTAGTCATTTCCAGAAAGAGCTCATTTGTGGGGCCAGTACAAAATAGAGGGCTGACCAAAAACTGTCAACCTCCTCGCTCTTGGCTTCTAACAGCTAAACGGAGCTGGAAGCAACCAAAGTTTGCTGCCAGGCTTGTAGCCTGTGGTTCATCTCACGCACCGTCAAGATTTTTTCCCCCATTTGCAACATGCTCCTGCATATTCATACAGAACAAGAAGCTTTCATCTACGCTGGAGTGCGAAGGAGCTCTTTGGAGTTCCTCCTCTTTCAGATCCCCACCATCCTTTTATTATAGCGTGCACTTATTCCTAGGCGATGACCTCACTCTCCTGGTGGAAGTGCCTAAGATGTTCCCACTTAACCAGTGGGAGGCCACCATATGGTTTATATGGTTATGGCATAAATCTCAATTACACACATTCACTCAAAGAAGTGAGGGCACGGACGATAGGGAGGGAGACGGAGGCCGTATTTATGGACGACTCTGTTGTGGTGTCTTCCGAAGGCCTTTACCGTGACGTATGGACTTTAGTGGCACGAGGACAGCCGTCTCAAGCCAGTGATCTTGAACGCTTCCGCCGTCACTTCCTGACAGCAGCCAGGGATTACAGACAGCTGCTTGAGCTGGGATCCGGTCCAGAGATGTGCACTGAAAGCAATCTTTATTTCAGAAGACTACAGTCATTCAGATAGATCTGCCATTGTAAAATACAAGGTTTAACGTTTTTCCTGACCTTATAGACTACAGAGCTATAAGATTTAGCTAACACACTAATCCTTGGCATAACACTGGTTTTTACAATGCTGATATCGATTTAAAATTAGAGCTCTAATCTAAATAACTAACAATATTAATTGGAATCAGAAAATCCGGTTTCCAGAGGATACCACTTATGACACAGAAATAAGAACAGTATAAAAAAAGCCTAAATAAAAGCAATTAGGAAAAATCTGCTGAAAAACAATAAGGGCTTTAGATAGTTCTGCATGTCAAGCTTCTACAAAGAGCTTGTATGATGCGCAACTTTCTACCTGCAAACTCCACCACTTTCCTTTTCTTTTGATGCAGTGACTGCAAGAATTTATTCTATTGCAAACCTTGTGAGACCAGCTACCTGCATCTTTTTAACTGCTGATGCCACATCATGCTTGGGGGAGAGCGCCAACACGTATGCCTTGTTGAGTTGGTCGCAAGCAAGCTCTGCAGGTGTTAGCGTTACGGGAGCAAGATTAGAGATACCTAGGGTAGGATTTCATTTAAGCGTAACAACCCAAATACAGGCTGTGTTCCCCAACTGTAAAGTAACAGTTTTGAAGATAACATCACTCGACTGCATTAGAGTAGCAGCTGGAATGGTCCTGCTCATTTTACTGCTTACCTTTTGTGAAAGGACCCAGGTTTTAAAAGTCATCAATTATAATTCTTGTTTTAAAGGTCTAGTCTTAAGAAATTCTACTTGAATTACCACCATTACTACAACTAGTAACACAACTAGTTCATATTACAGGCTCTTGAATTCTAGTCACCACTGTTTTACTTTGCTTACAGTCCAACAGGAACTTCAGGCTGTCTCAGTTAACTTGCTTTTAGTAAATGTTTACTAAAAAAGTATCTAGAGACCACAGCTAATTTGCATCTGCAAAGATGCCGGTGTGAAGGATCATGAGACTATTAGGATAAGAACATAAGCTGAGTCAAAAGGAGATTTTCAGCAAAAACATTTGTTTACCCTAACAGAAGGACAAACAATCCCTCGGCCAAAAAACTAATCAGGCTACATTTAAAACTGGGCCTTTCATTTTCCCTTCCAACCTAATTTTTAAATGATCTCTCTGCAGGTAAAGACAAAGAAACTAATAAAATGGAGTGTGTGGTCCACCAGTGGTCAGCTTACAGCAAAAACAAGGAAACAGGGTGGACTGAAAGAGTGAAACTCACCTGCTCATATCTCAGGTTACTTGTACTTTAGACTGGACACAGTACTCCTGTATACAGCCCAGTGTAATGTCAGAAACCACCCTTTGTGGGTGAATGGGATGGAAGACAAAAGACAGGGGTGGCCAGAAACCTGCAGAGTTCTTGATGACGCCCCAAGAAAGGCCCCTCTGAACACACTTTGAAATGAGGGTCACCGACATTTCTCAAAAGGCATCAAACATTGTTTATGTATCTATAGCCAAGCAAATGGGCCATGAAACAATGACAAACAAAAGGAAAAGTATCACTAAATGATCAGATTAGAGTAGATTGAGCTCTGCAAAGTTTCGAGGAAAACTCAACTTAAGTACACAAGTTGTGTACGAGAGGTTCCCACAGTAACAAAACACTGTAATGCATGTTTGTTCTGTTACGTGATCACTCCAAATACCTATCATTTCACATAAAAGTTTTTTTCAACCATTTTATAGACAGTCTGGCCATGCCAACAACGAAACAAAACACACTCAGGGGTAAAAGTTCCTTGAGTTCCCCTCAAGTTACATTAATCAAATGAAACCATTAAAAAATCTGGTGAATAATTGTTACATATGCTATGCATTATTTTTAATACTCAGGGAACTACTAAGTAGCATCTCTAAATTTCTGTACTTGTTGAGAAAGCTAAAATTTATGTACAGTACTATTTAGATGGCACCTACTTTTCTTGAGTATGTGTTATGAAGTATGTTTCGGGTAACATAGTTAACATTGGAATAAATGCAAACAAACAAGAACGCAGCAAAATTGATCAAGATTTGTTTTGTTTGGGGAAAAGTAGTTATTGTGAAAGCTGGTGAGGAGAACACAGGTTCAGTTCCAGATTCCTCCTCAGTTTCTCCAGCTGTTTGGATTTGTGAAACTCCACCAGCAGCTCCTGGTTTGATTTAATGATCTAACCAGTTTTCTGATGGAAACTACAAGTAATACTGGACTTCCACAAGTCCATATTTAGTATATTTAGTAAAATTATAAATATATATTTTATATATTTTTAGTAATTTTACTAATTTATATATATTTTTATATATTTTTCAACAAAAAATACTTGCTGCTCATCTAAACAGCTTTTAAATATTTTTACAGGCGCTTAAGACTTTTGCACAGCACTGTGCATGCAAACTTACCTACACTGAAACCTCACCCCTTCCCACCCCTCATGATAGGTCAAGAGATGCAGCAGAGCAAATAAATCAACCCTGTACTGAGGGGTAAGGAGCTTTTAGCCTGCTTGCTAAGCCAGTACTTACTCCTACTCTGAAGCAGGCAGAATGGAAAATTCACACCAAGAAAAATCTTACAGAAATTGATAGACTGGTTATTAGAGGAGGAAAAGGAATCAAATCAAACCAACTCTAATGAATTAAGCCTGAGTCATCACACTCACACCCTGTGCAATGCCATGCTGTATATTTATTTCAATGGGGTGTGTACTGAGTAGTCATGACAGTCTACATTTTACATTTTCATAAATTTTTCAATAATGAATGCACTTTTAAAGAATTAAAAAAAGAAAAAAATGTTACATTATATCAGGATCTGTGAGCTTCAATATTACAGTGCAAATTTTTACAGCATGCTCCGTAGTTTAAAAAATCCCCATTAACTTGTCGTATTCCCCTCTTTAACACAATCTAACTTGCAAGGTTTAAGTCACTTTGTTTTCTTTTTCAGAAGTAAAAATCTGCGAAAGCCTTATTTTCAAAGGAAAACATGGTTCCCGTTACGAACACCAACCTATATAATAATTCATCCAAGAGGAGTTTTAAAAGGAGTCCAAACTTGCCCTCTTGATGAATAAAAAAGGCTTTGAAGATCATTCATACATCTGAAGTCAGCCTGTTTGAACGTGGCCAAAATAAATAACACAGTAGGCAGGAAATCTCTGTATTAGTCTTTGCAAATCTTTTGAGTTACGGCTCTGTGACAAATAGGCCCGAAACACACGGCAACACAGAGGCGCTTACCCTCTCGGCTAATGTGCCGAATAAGGAGATCGCCTTTCTATAGGTTCCTTTGTTTGCACGTTTTATTTGTACTCATAAAAATCCCCTGCGCTCCTTAATCTGTCAGACATGTCTGAGCCATAAGTCAAGCGGCCATTGGTGCCTTCCAGTGGGCAAGACAGGCTGGGATACAGTTCCTGAATAAGCACAAGGATTTTTTTGGCCTTAATCCAAGCGTAGAGACTCGAGGCCTTAAAGGAGTCATTCGTTTAGAGGTCACCAAAATCAAAAGGCCCTTATAGGTTCCACCAATGCCTCGTTTTCATCATTTCCAATGAGTTAAAAGGGGGCCAAATGGTGACGCTATTATCCAGAGCGACTATCATTAGTGTCTTGCTCATTGACACACGGTGGGGAGGGGGGTCTTCGGCTTCACAGGTCAGTGTTGTACCCGCTAGACTATGACCACCTCAAATCAACATTTCCCTTAAACAAAGTATTGTCACCTCTTTGCAGGTTTCTAATAAGAACCCTCCCCAGGAGAACAAGACTGCGGTTAAAGCATCCAGGTGCGTGGGGGAACGAAGATATGCTTCCGATTACAAAACCCAAGCTGCTCAGAGCAAAAACATTTGAAAAATTTGAGCTCTGCAGCTTAAATCCCGGTTCAGTGAGCAAGGTACGCTTGTGTAAGCGCTTGACAGAGATGAGATCATCGAATGTACTCCTTTCAAGCGCAGGCCCAACACAAATGGTATGTCAGGGGACGTAAAACATTAACTTTAATCTTGCATTGACCCACTGCATGGGTCTAAAGAACAGCATGACCGATTGCTTTGTTTGAGCTGGCTGAATGGGGGTGTAAGACAGAGTCATGAGAACACGATGTGAAATCCCTAAATCAATCGCAGCAAAGGAAAGACAGCTCTTCTAGTCAAAGCAAACAGAGGTGCCAGCAGTTAAGACCACATGAGGAAAAATTAAGGGTGGTGTGCACACAAAATAATTACTCAACTAGATAGAACAGCGGCGATTCCAGTTTCAATACAGGAAACGTGAGAAAAGTGGCTGAAAATGTGTCTGAAATGGATGTTAATATTTCCATTTTCAGATCCTCAATGTGTTTCCCTCACTATATAGAAACTAGAGTTTGATGCATGGAATAAGCACTCAAGTTTCAAACTGTAGTCCACAAAGTCCATATAAATATGCTGCTAAAACAGCCTGATCTAAATCAGCCACGAAAAAAAAAAATATTTACAGATAAACCTAATCTGCTTAGCCCTGAACATTCTCTTTGAAGTTATAAGGACTGCCTCAGCCCAGACTGCCCAAATGAAGCACAAAATCAGGACAGAGGTCATTCACATATCCAGTTAACAGTACAGTAACAAATATCTATTGTTAGGGTAGTCATATAAAAATAGCACAGGTGGATCTGAACTCAAAAGTTCTGAAACAGATATTCGATACAATTCATTCTGATACAGTACAATAGTTCTGTTACATCCCTAGCAGACAGCAGGTGTGTGATGATCCGAACATGCTAATTAGTGAGATGTAAGCTTTCATTACTTAACTCCATTAGCCTTATATCTCCAGTACAAATGAACAGAAACATCTGACATGAAAACCTTCAAGTTCCCCACTTCAACTAAAAAAGGGAAAGAAAACACAAATATAATTTCTGTCCCAACAACAGCTAGAACATCTATGTAACTGGCATATCCTGGACTAATGAGCTTTTTTTTATTGAGAGGATCAGTAAAGAGCCACTCAAGTTCCATAAATTAAAGGTTCACCAGACACAGCTCTGTGGGTCTCTGAGCATTCAGTCTCAGCATGAGCTCACTGATGAGGTCACTATCGGAGGATATACACATAAAAACTGTACAACTGGCTATAAACATAAGATATGGGCCCTTTGAAGCAGTATACGGGTGCGATGTTAAACAATTCCATTCATTCTGATACTATGCATAGTGCTGTGTCGTTTAACCCAGGCAATAGTTTGAGGAAAGTGAGGGATGATTCATGCATGCAGTTTGCACACGGCTAATTAGTGAGGTATAAACCTCCATTACTTAGCTACATTAGCCTTATATCTCCAGTACCAAAGTAAAGAAACAAACTTCTGTCATGAAATCAACTTCATCTGGAAAAAAAGAGGGAAAAAAATGTACAATTGTACAAAAAAACACTAGACCATCTTTGTAAATGGCATATTCTGGACTAATGAGCTTTTTATTGAGAGGATCAACAAAGAGCCACTCAAGATCCATAAATTAAAAGTTCAACAGACACAGCTTTGTGGGTCTCTGAGCATTTAGTCTGAGCATGAGCTCACCGATGAGGTCAGTTAGATCCAGGGCAGGAGTTTCCTGTGCCTGTGGCAAAGACCCAGTCTCCTCTAAGGTCAGGCCTGCAGTCAAAACGACGTAAGAGTGGCCTTTGGTTACCAAGACGGCAGGGTAAGCGTTTCCTGTGCTGACCTTGGAGCATTACTCTTCTTTTTTTTTCTTTCGTCTTCCTTCTGCTTTTTCAGGTCAGGTCTGAGCGCGGCAAAGGGACGCTGGCCAGGGAGGGGTCACGGGTTGCCAAACATTGGCCTAGATATTCAGTCAGACTTAAGGTAATGGAAGAGGTAAAGAAATGAAGGGCAGCAGATGAAGGAAAGGTAACCGTGGCTGCGGCCGAACAAGCGACCGCAAGAGGAACCGCAGAGGCTCCTAACATGAAGCACTGTAACACAGGAAGGTGGCAGTGAAGCCCGTGGGTTTTCTTAGGCACAGGTTCTGGCACTTGATTTCCATGCGCACCAGAAGGTAGCGTGACGGTGAATATTATTGTTGAAGAGGAGCACTATAGCAACCCTGAAATATTTGGTCGAGAGCACAGGCAGGGGTGCTCGAGTCTCTCCTCTTCAAAGCGGCTCCTTCTGCCTCAGAGTGGAGCAGGTGAGGCCTGGCGCCTCTCTGAAGAGGTGAGGGACAGAACCTGTGACAGAATCTCTAATGAACCATGAGAAACAGGCCAAGCTGAACCACCCTTAAGGCAGACTGTATGAAGAGTGGGCATATGACACTCACCATGGAATAAAACCCCATTACCATTAACTGCTTATTGCTTGTAATACTTTTATATGAGAAGCACCTATTTAAGTGAACAGCCTAGACAATAAAACTTAAAATGTATGAACTGTTTAAACAATATACTACAGTTAACATAGTGCTATGTGTAACAATGTCTTTATCTGAGTTCATGAAACTGATCCCTTTTGATTGGGTACAGGCCAATTTGCAACTTAAACATCTGAGAAAATATTAGAAAGTCAGGAGGCAGGCACAGCTCCCCAGCAATATTAGTAGCTTGTTCTTTTCCTTTTAATTAGACACTTAATTTTGGGTTGTATTCAAAGTTTTCTGTGCTAAAGGATAGGGCTGGATTGCACCGGTATTACTTATATTAACCATGATGGTGTTAGTTTGCAGCCTGTAATACATTACTATTAGAAATGTACACAACTGGAGGAGGTTTCTGTTTAGTCCCTGACTACACAACACAAACACACCAAAACCTGTGGGAGCACTTGAAATGGGCAATTCTAATGCTTTGTTAAAAATAACAAACAATTAGACACAATCTAATAAATGTCCTCTCGCTCTTGCTACACATGTTTTGCTGAGAAGGATCCACCACCCTAATATCAGCTCACTGGTGATCCTCTGAGGGTCCTGACCACTGATGAAAGGGGTAAAAGGGGCCAACAATATGGTAAACGAAGCTGAAATGAATATAAGTACTAGGTTCTACAACTGCTACAGGACAACACTTTCACACATGAATAATATGAACAGTAAGGTCATAACAGTTCCACAGTACTTTTCTGGTGTTAAGGAAAAATGAGACGTCAAAATAAAAAAATCAATCCAATGTGATAATCTCAACTAATCTTTGAAGAAAACAAATATTGCATTCAATTCGAAGTGCAAAGGGCTGCAACATGAGTGAATCCAATACTGCCTAACAGAGTATCTTTTGGACTGAGGTAAATAAGAACAGAACTGATAAACTACAAATGCCAGATATTTACATTTTATGGCGATACAAACCTATTTGGGCACTTTCCACTCAAATCATGTCTATAAGTCGTGTTCCCAGTGTCTGGTGAGTTCACTCAAGCATTTCCACCTTTGCAGGTTTCACTGGGAAAGGGCTTCCTTCCTACAGCCCAGCCCCACACGCCTTTTCCTGTGGCCAGTTTATGTCCAAATCAGGAGTGTCCTGACTGCCCCAGTTACGCTCCTCTCAAGGAGGCAGTGGAAAACCTGGACCCCAAAACCACCTCTGTGTTCATGGAAGAGCAGAGGCCCTAAAAAGCAGGAGACAGGAAAAGACCTGAAAGGTCCTTCTGATAAAGAACACGTCTAGAGCTTTAAATGATGATCTTGAACAAACAGTTACTCAACAATATCAATTAGTCATTGAGGATTATGGAACAAATTTGCATTGTTACACTAATAGGCCTGTCAATCAATTTAATCTGTTTATGTAATTTCTTCTTTTGATTTCAGGAAACTCTCCACTATTGACTGAATAAAGGCCTATTTACAGTTTTAACATCTCACATACTATTAGAAAGTCAGTTGGAAAGCTGTGCTTCCTATTATATATGATTTAATTCTTAATTTTTCCTGTCAATTATTATTGATCTGTTTATGTATAGAGTTCTGCATAAATGTACTACACAAAAATAAATGACCAATACTGGTCATATCAAGTCAACTTTTTGTTTTAAAACTTTATCTTTTGCGTTTCTCCGGCTCAGTTTCAGTTCGATGGGAATAAAATGGAATACAATGACGTCAAGGGAGCCCTTGGACCCAACAGAAGTAGGGCAGATGTTTTGTCAGCAGCTCTTGTTGTCAGCGGCTGTTTACCACTGGCTTTGGACAGCAGCTCTCATTCCCTGAAACTGTACCTGAATGTGTGAACTGCCAGGGAGAACATGCCAGTTAAAAAGTCATTTATTGAGTAACTGATATCCAAGCAGGAAACGTGAGAAGAAATGGCAGGTTGGCTTTGCCTGGTGCTTAATCAAAGAATAAGAAGATTTACTGACTACAGAAATGAATGTTACCTGAAGCCTTAAACAACCCTGCACTTAAAAGAAAGAATTACACATAAATGTTTCCTCATGAGTTTATTAGTCCACCCAGAGGCCAATAGACCAGTTCGTCCTGAAGCGAATGCGATCATACTGGAGAGGATATCGGAATAAGTAAGGTAAAATGGTGGATTCCAGCCGTTTGAAGAGGCCTTAAGGGGTTTCCTTCAACGAGAATGCCAGAGCTTTGTGATTCCTCTACATGAAGGCCCCTTCGCTGTAAAACAGCCCCCAGGAGGCGGAATGAAGACAAAAAGAGAGACAGTTTCCTGTGTGTGCACATGCTCACCACAGGACAAACACAGGGCGTATCGACACTGCCAATAAAGACGTGATCATCCAGTAAGACAAGTTTTCAGAGGCTGGTTTCAGCTCCGAAATCTGGGTTACGACAGAAAGTAGGTCCAATAACGCAAGAAGAAACGAAGATAGGCCATTCTACTTCTCAGTTCTTCAACTAAAAGACAAACGAATGAAAAGAGAGCAACTTAACGAGATCAGATCAAAAGATTATAAGAAAACACAGAGTCCATAAAGACTGTTATGTTACACCTTCTTACATGTGGGCTTAAAAGAAAGGAAGTTCTTAAACAGAGGGTCCCTCATGTCCACACATCTTCGTTCCATTCTCAAAACATCTTGAAAATCCAGTTCACACCCAGCACAGATTTCCCACCATTTAAGCAAAAACACGTTTTAGAAGAACTGCGGAGACCTTTCACCTCAAGGCATCCAAAGAAAAAAGTAATGCAGTTTTCCACCAAATCGCACCCAGAGGTTTCGAACTCACGTCCTGTTCTTCAGGAAAGTCAGAGGGAGTTGGCTCTTATCAAAGTCAGACTCTGGCCATGAGTGGACATGGGATAAGAACTGGAATTCCTCTGGCATTTCTGCCCTGTCAATCTCCATCTAAGAGCTCAAGTGAAGCGTGTTCTCAACAGATTATATAATCGTTTTATCAAAAGCTGTGGAAGTGTATGAATGAAGGCTTCACATTTCAGATGTCAACGTTCAAGCACAGTTGGTTCTCATTCAGACGCAAACGGTGTAACATTTAGAGGCATATGGTGTGTGTGTGTGTGTGTGTGTGTGTGTGTGTGTGTGTGTGTGTGTGTGTGTGAGAGACAGCAAAACGCTCATGCTGTAATTCATTCACATAATGAAAGTATAAGGCTTGGTGATGATGAAGAAATCGGATTTTATACTGAATTAATCACTGAGTACTTGGAGAAATGGACACAAAAAATAATCAAAACATTTCTCTGCAAGGACAATATTATTAAATAGGGATTAAAATCATGCATATAAAAAGGTCATTATCTTTTACATGCATTCCTCAACTCAAGCATAGATCAGCGTGTCACGATTTTAAGTAGCAGTCGAGTGTATTTAACAGCAGACGCTATGAAAGAGCAGGCTATCTTAAAATATACCTTCAGGTCATGCATAACTTACCATTAAACGACACGATTTAATACTAATAAGCCTCACTTCACAGTAAGCCGCCCCCATTAACGTGAGACATTCTCCACACACCCCATTTGTCTAACTGAGACAACACTGGATAGTTAAGAGGAGACATACGGAATTGAGCTCAGCCCTGCGGGGGCCCCAGGGCAAGCGAGCTGAAGATTAATCTCCTGGGATCTGCCCCTCTAAAACGGTGAAGAGGGGAGTAAAGGGACACGAGCAGGACCGGAGAAAACATTACAAACTTCTCTAGCAAGTCTAGTTGAGATTACTTGACAACTCAACATGGTTTGAGAACACAGCAGAATGAATCAAATGTCAAATTTAAGATAAAAGATTCAATATGAGTTTGCAGAACATTTATTGTTGGGGGTTTAAGCTTCCATTACAAAGAGGGGCAACATTCATGCATATATCTACATCAAATTTACATACATAATGGCATTTAACTTTGTGCTGAACCAGAAGAGTGTATATTCAGCACACAAAGATATGTCTGAAAACACAACATTTTAAAAAGTAGTGGATATCCCTTTAAGGTTGCATTACAAAAATCTTGGTTCTAGATATTTTGATGATGCAAACTGCATGGTTGGGAAGATTTTCTCATTGGGTGTCGAATTAACACGTTCATTTCGATCAATGAATCACACAAAAATTAACACGTTAAATACACCAGAAACCACACTTTTCCAAAAGAGTTTTTTATGCCGATTTCAGACCTGCTTTCAGTTTCAATATTAGATTTGCAATAGACTTGCATGCGGTTTTTATTAAATCACAGGCACCGATCAAGAACTGTTTCAATATTTTCAGTGTGGAGTCAGACAGGCCACACTGTGCCATAGATATAATGATCAGTGTCAGTCAGACACCACTGTTTCTTCAGAAACACTCAGCATATGATAATTATATGATAATTATATCAACTATCACGCAATATATAACTAGCTTTATCACAAAACCACGTGACTTTAACCTGGTCCGGTGTTACATTAGCGGGTGACGTATGAGTGACACGCGTGAGACGCCGAGTGCAGCACGCGTCCACATTACAACAGTTCTGACACCCGTGCTGGTGTGTACATTGTCTTAAACTGCACCTTATAGATGGACTTGTTTCCACCATTGTTCTTGCTGAAGCATTTTCCCCCTCAGCATCTTTGGTCATATTTTTGATTGCTGTGTACATTACTGCACAGGAACAGAGCAGAAACCAGAAACTGTTATTAAATGAAAGAGACGTTGAAAGTCTGTAATGCTGATTATTCATTGACTCATATTGCAAAGTTAATTTAAATATTAAAACACTTTTACAGCAAAAATGTGTGATTAATTTAGATTAATAAATAAGAGATGCTGACTAAAAAACCCAAATGTATGGTCAAAATAACAAACAAGGATGAAGGCGTTAGGCCTAACCAACCTGGACTTCACTGAAGAAAAAAAAAAATATTAAGTGTTTTAAATTCAGAGTCCTCCTAACCTTGAGGAATCCAAGACATTTTGACAAGAGGAACTGACCATAAGTGAACCAGGAGACTGAAAAATTACATCAGATTACTTCTTACCGCCTCAAAACTGCGTCTGCCAACAACAACTAATGTTTTTCATTACCATTGGCACCACCTGTCTTTGCTCTTTTGGCTGAACTACCTGTTTACTAGCATTGTTGACTGAGTGATAGACGTGTAGGAAATCACAGTTTAAGCAGCCACTGATCTCCAAACGCTCTCTCACTATTCTCCCAACTGTTTGCTTAACACAGAGATACAACATCTCACATCTAGCCGCCAGTCGAGAGCTACAATCCCACTCTGTTCTGACCAGAGGTCACAGGGAAGAGGCAGAGATGGGAATAAACAGGAATTCGCAAAACCACCTCGTCAGTCACACCCGGAGGGAAAAGGTCTGGCACTCCTCCGCACTCAGCGCCTCAAACATCCAGAAACCGCTCAGTAATCGAGACGTGCAATTCAGTGTGTAACAATACTCTTACCCAACATTAGCAAAGTTTACGCAAAGTTTAACTTTTTTAATAAAAAAAAAAAATAAGGGGGGGGTGGGGGGGTGCTCCTTCAAAATTCCAATGTGGCCGACTCCCACTCACTAGAGAGGGTACCAAGAAGGTCAAGGCTAGCACGTGTCTGCTCTGAGTGCTGTGATAGAATCTTAAGCAGCTATAAAATTTGTTAAAAACTGTTTAGATATGCAGGTTTTTTTTCCTACATTAGTATTACTACATATACTAAATAAAACTAGAAAGAATGATTACAAATCATATTTAGTATTACTTGTACATTCATTAGTTTTACCTATAGTTTACATTACAAACCTGTTTTTTTTTAACAACCAAAATATTTGCTGCCAGAAAAAAGTGTCAAAATATTTAACAAAGTTAAGTATAAATGCAAACAAACATGAAATAAAGACACTATCAGACACTGAGAATATTGGTTTTAAACAATGTACAAGAAGTCGCTGGACAGCTCAACGCGAGAGAACACCACTAACTGCCAATTCTATTATGTGCGGTGGGAGCGATTCAACAGCACAAGCGAATGGAGGGTTGGGAGGGCATCCTACCCACCCAGACAGCCAAGTAGGTCATGTTCTTCTGGATTCCCAGCCACAGATAGATGTGGCCAAGCCAGAGATTAAACTTATGATCTTCTGGCCATGGGGCCAATGCTCGGTTTACTGACGGACTTAAGTTAAAACCTAACTTTTATTATAAAATTGCAGTTAATGTAACATTAAATGTGCTTCACTCATGCACATAAACTATAGTGAGAGCTCTTCCAATGTCTTGATTTGTTTTACCACAGGGACGCTTTAAACCTTAAGTGCTTGGCATAATGGTTGTTTCAAACTGCTTATGGATCACAGCTCAGGTCCTAAAAGAAACAAGAAAAGAACAAACAAAAAAGCCATTTAACAATACACTGTTTTCTAGGAGTCCTAGGAATAAGTCTGGCCGCACATCAGAAGCACATTTAACGAGAGTATCCAAACAAAACTCCCCATGTGGACACCCAATAAATTCCCACCTCCAACATGCTCCATCCAAAAAGAGCCAAATCTCATGGGAACATTAACAATCAAACTGAGAATTCAACAGTCTGAGTCTCCGTTGTTCCTGCATTCGGTTGTCTTTAGAGATTACAGTTCTGATTTACTGAAGGCCTGGTGGAGCTGGGATCTGCGAGGGAGGCCTGTGGTGGCTTGCGGTTGTCGTTTTGATTAAAGGCCCTCTAACACCAGTGAATTCCATGAGCATGACCGCTCCATCCAGAGATGCATATTTGTTTAGGTTCAGCTCAGAGGATGCAAGAAGGAGGGGAGAGAGCTTTCAACGGCATCCAAGTTTAGACCTTTCTAACACGTCGTTGCAGAGTTGATCGTTCATGATTTTTGGGGTGGGATGTGGGGGGGGCTAGACTTGTATGTACACACCACACCCTACCTGGCATGCCACTGTGCACTCTGTTGGTGGGATTTATGAACTGCTACCAAGAACAGGGTTGACTTTCAGACAAGCTGATTACAGACCTTCTCTGAAGAGATACGCATGTGAAACACTGCTTCTCGCTGGATGGGGAAAACAGTTGACAAGAGCAATAAAAACAGAAAAACCCAGTAAAACAGTAACAACACAAACCAGTCTTGAAAGAAAAACAGTGACCAGAGTACTGAACTTGAAGTGACCACCTCAGAAAGCCAGATGGAAAGGCACTTAATCACCAAAGCCCCAAGTGATGTCATACGGCCTCCCCCGATACCTCCTAGTACTGACTCATTTCAGCAGCCTCTCCGCTTTCAAATGAAAACGTAATTGCGTGAACAGCAAAGAATGCATTGATTGCATTCTGAGACAGTGAGCACTTATTCCACTTTTTTCCTTTGGCATGGTTCGGGAACTGACTCCATCATCCAAGGCAGCATCAGACAACCTCAGAACATCAAGGAGACCACTAGGGCTATTTCGAGTTCCTTACAGACCACACTGTGATCAAACACATACATGTTGGAACAGGATCGATATGTAATTTATCGTGGCACCATGCTCAGCCTCACTCACAGAGCCGTGGTGAATCGACTGGCTACATACGTTCAAGAGGCAATAAAACGTGTCTGGTCACATGTTGGCAAATTATATAACATGAGCAGGCAATAGCATTCACAACCTGACAAACCACCGAGATAAATCTTCTCTTAGTAGAAGTCCTCAACAAAAGCCTTAAGGTGAGAAGCCAATGCTTTTTATTGAAGACCATTTGAAGAGCCTCTTTGCCCAAACATAATACACATGACCTATTTTGGCCCACGACACCACGAAATATTTGTGAATATGAAAAACAGATCCAATTACTTTATTTTCCAACATCAATGGCCCGACATGCTTTACGTTCACTCTTATTTCTCAGATCTGGAAAATCAAGGCCCTCTACACTGGAGGTCTCTGAAGCAGGACATTTCTTGGACGCCGAGAAAATGAATCTTCAGGTCGCAAAAGAAAGCAGCTTTTATTGATTTTACCTCATATTGTCTATGTTTGAGAGTAAAGCTGTTCACAGTCCACATGCAGGACGTGACCTGTAGTCTGAGCACAAATGCCATACACATTCAAGAAACAAAAAACAATGGCTCGGGTGGGGAGCGGGTATTGATCTTGCCGTTCCGTCACCTTTCCAAATTCCAGGCTATATTTAGCATTTGCAACCAATCAAAACAACATGTGGGCAGCCTCTGGACAGGAAGGCACTAGCGTTCAGGATGTATCTGTGTAAATTCTAACCTTTGGGAGACATTTATCCACTTCCTGAGTAAACAGGCGAGATAAGAGCAGTGGTGTAAACTGAGCTTAAAATTGTAATAGCATCATTTAAAGGGCTTGCTTTTTCAGCCCACTTCAAGTCTACGTATGTTTCTGTGGTGCTATAGTGTGCATTAACCAATATGTATACACACATACACACACACATTCGCATTTTCCAACCTCTTTTAATCTCTTACAATTAAACAGGCTGGATTTTCTACTGTGCCTTTAAGACTGATAACATATATAAAAACAAATATAATACAAATATATTACAATTTTAATAAACAAATTTTCTTCTGATTGTGTGCCTCATTCAAAACACAGTCTGGCCCGAAAAACCTACAATTAATTCATTTTGAATGGGTGAGGTCAACCTGGGCTAAATAGGTAGCTTCATTTACATATTTTTTGTTTTTCTATTATATGGGCCCTTTAAAAGTGGGCAGGGTATTTCTCAGCTAATGCTGCTGCAAGGAAAACGTATTCACGAAGGCATTTGTTGCTGGTTCTGTACACAGAAGCCCCAGACTGAATTATTTTTAGACCGGTTAAAAACATGAGCTGGCAAAATGAGGCACGTCTCCAGAAACACCTGATGTTACCCATCCTACCTCACTCAGTGTCTGCACCTAAACTATGTCTGGGATGAATAGAAAATGTGTGGCTGGGTAATCGCTGGCATGACAAAGCATGTAAGCCTCTGAGGAGCAAGTAAGGTCATTTCCATCTAGAGTGGAGCAGTAATACAGTGATGCTCACCTACTCATAAAGATCAGCTCTCAGAACTGAACAAACATCAAACTCAGAGGTGAAGAGTTATTTCTCATATGAAATCCAAAGATCAAATTCGTGATAAAATGTTTTTTGCTTTAATTTTACCACCCAATTTTATAAGCAGAGTTTTTGGTCCACAGTTCGGTTCAGTTTGATCAACCTGAGACCACCTCTGTTGGTCAGACCAAACTTTGACCTTTTCACGCATGGTGTCTTAAGACCAAACAGAAAAGTCCAGACCAGATAAGGTTGTTGTGAAAGCGCTCTCAAAAGATCATGTCCAAAAGAGTAATATTCTCAAACGTGACAAACATGTACACTAAAAACAACGTCACCATCCAAAACTAAATTATACACATTGTTTATCTGAGCCAGGTTTATTTCACTCACATTTATGGCCATGGCTTGAGGTGGTTTTATGAGAATGACACAAAACATTCCCATCCAGAATGTATGCAGCCTGGCAGAAAAGCCACATAAATCAGGCTGTGGCTGCCATGACAACGCTTGGTTGTTTTCCTCGTCAGGATAATTATCAAACACAGGCACTGACTCAATTACACTGTGATGACGGCTGGGATTAGGCTGCGTCTGCTGAGATAAGCACCTGTTTCACAACCGCCACAGGTACAAACAGCATCACGCAGATCTGGTCCTGCCTTCCCATGTTGCGCAATCTGAAAACTGTCAGACATGTATAGCAGCCACAAGGCTCCAAGACAAATAAAGTGAACAGCGCTGCCAATCTGAGGTCACCGCAAAACAGAGAAGAGTTTTTAAGATAAACGTGGCTTCGTTTTTCAAACCTTAATTGCTTCATGCTTTCACTCGCTCCAGCTTGGACGAGCCTTAGCTACTGGTTGATGAGGTGGAGTTTGAATAGGTTTGTCTTTTTTTACACAAGTTTACAAATCCAGGCTGCAGCAAAGGAAGTAGAACAATCAATAGGATTCAGCAATCTCCTCTGGGATCAATACAATTTTCTGTTTGAGGAGATAAAGGAGAAAATGCCTTACACTAGCGTTTCTCAAACTATGGGACCGGCGCCGGTCCGTGAGAGGGCCCCTTCCCCGTCCCTTGATTCAGCATTCTAGAATGTTCAACTCTCCTGCCAAAGATGTGTATATGGTTATACTGTGTTATAAATATACAGTGGTTCCCCGCTTAACGAACGCCTCACAGAACGAATGGTTAGCATAACTAATGCCACCGCGACTGCGCATGTGACAGAACAAGTGCACTTGAAGTGGACTGAATCCGGTCAGACATGTCTCAAATGAAGACAAAGCATAATAAACTCCCCGCAGAACCAGTGCGTCGCTGGGACGGATTGCGTTCCTTATGTTAGGTACCACTGTATAGAGAGAGAGGAGTGATCTGCCACTTGTGGTCCAGGTGCTCTCGTGGAATTTTTGGAGCTCTCATGCCGTGCTGGGCTGCAGTGAGATGCAGTTAAAACAATCTTGCTTTACCGTTCCACAGATCTGTGTGAGACCGTTTTTTTCTCACTCAACAGACACGAAAACAAAGTACAGAAACAGAAAAACTCAGAAACGCGCTCAGAGCGGCCCTGTCTGCGTGTCTCGTTTCGACCCGTTAGCGGTGAGAAAGCAGACACACCCATCACATTAGAATGCTGATTTAAAATTATTTTGGGGTCAAAATATCCATGTCAGGGAATGACCTGTAATTTAATTTAGGTTTAAAGTCAGTTTGCACGCTCAGCACCATCTGTTCAAAGTCCAAGTGTTCAAAAGTATAGTTAAAAAAAACCTTCATAAAACACACAAAGTGAAAAAAAATCTAGGTTTATTGGTTCTTATAGGTATAGGCCCATATGCCCACCCCCACCCCCGGGTTTGCACATGCGCATAAATAAATACACTATTGCCAAGTTACAGATATGTAGTAATTAGGCTGTTGTAATAATTAATAATAATAATAATTATTATTATTATGGGGGGGTGGTGGTTGGGGGGGCATTTGGTCATGATCATTTATGCAGGGCCTTGCAGCCCTAAAGCCTGACATGACTGGTCCCCAGGACAAATAAGTTTGAGAAACGCTGCCTTACACCATCTATACTGGCATTTCTCAAACATGATCCTGGAGGACACACATATTCTTAGCTCTTTTGACTTACGAGATAATTACAAATCACACAATCAAACATGGATCTAATAAACTTGGGTACAATGTGTGTGTAGATGGGCGATGGTGTGTGTGTGTGTGAAGGTGTGTAGATGGGCGATGGTGTGTGTGCGT
>JBBPCW010000133.1:5602300-5614030 GCA_037974425.1 Phenacogrammus interruptus
AAGTAATCAAGTGTATTAGTCAGCTCACATTCTATTTTTGTAAATCGGAAACCAAGAAATAAAACCGGAGATTTTTTTCATCTTTTATGTAAACGTCTCTGAAGTGGATTTGTGAGACTGTGTTGCTGGGCTAACGGACACTGCTAATGGAACTACCTGCTTGTAGTAATGTTAGACAGTTTTAGTGTAAATACGGGCGGAAATATTGGCGCTAGGTCAAAAAATGTGTGGGGGACAGAATCACCTGTTTCTAAGAGCAGCAAATATTGTATTGTTTTAGTGGATTTCTTTCTGGACGTTTCCAACAGTGTACAGTTAGGAAATGATAAGCATTAGTCACTCGGGCGGATCAGCATTGCATCACAGCTCCAGTGCAAACAAGGGGAAAGGCGCACACACACCCCACACCGCGCCGCGCCTACTGATACAACAGCTGTTTGCTGGGCTTCGCTGGGAAACAGGTTGACAAAAGGCCCAGAGCAAAATAACTCCATACAGAACGAAGAGCTTTAGACGCTGTAATAGCACCATTGCCTCATCAACTCTGCCTCAGTTTGTCATGGTACGCGTCTTTACGTCTGAAACAACCGGTCCGTTTGGGTCTTTCAGCACAGCACTGGTGACACATCGGTTGGCTGGTTGAGATGGTAATGAACGGGCCAAAAGGATTCGCTCATCGCGTCCCTCCTCTTTAAGCAGTGTCTCACAGGCATAGATTATCGCCTCGGGGCGCTTAGTAAGTGTCACTCCCCCGTAGGTCACGACTGTCTAATCTTCCACTGACACATCAGGGCCGGAACACACCTGCCACCAACCCTCGACACAATCAGACTGCTACTGATGATTTCCTCCCACCACTGATGGATCAGAGCTGTGGCGAGACCATGAGTAATTGGAATTAGAGGCCCGGTTCTCTACTGGCTTTAAAACCTTTAATTTAATGCTAAATTCACGTTAAGAGAACATATAGGAAGTTTCAGGTCCACCCCAGTGGTGTAACTATTGGAGAGATGGAAAGGGGGCAATCAAACTGGGGCCTGGGACAAACAGGCCCTTTAAATTCTGACCCTAAAATAGATGTTGACAATTATATCCATGATTCAGGGAAGATTTGAGTTAAGAATTATACCATCATTTTATGTTAAATGGTAATTTTATATGAGGGTCTATTCATTTTTTGTATTGGGGCTCACAAGATCCTGGTTATGCTACTGGTCCTCAGTAACATAACTGGATCAAACACATCTTTACAATTTTCTACTTGGTTGCTCTAAAAACAAATTGGTCTAAAGGTAAAACAAAACCTTTTTAAATGGATATATAAAATGTTGTATAGGTTGCTCAAATGTTGTGTAATTCTCTTAGTAGATCAGCCAAGACTGAAGGCCCAACCATTCTTTCAGAACTGATTGTAACATGACTAGCGTCCTTGATGTATGACTTTAATCCAGGGGTATGCATGACCATGTTAGGTGAACTGTATGTGAATTAGAGCCCTTTATAAACACAGTGCCATCATGAAGGGCAAAAGTTGACTGCTCAGTTGTTTTTGTACAGCACTGGCTCATCACATTCATTGCTCTTGCTAACGGGGCTTACAGAAGGTCCGGAGTTGATTCTAGGTGGCATTTGCACCTGGAGCTTGTTGTTGCCGCTCCACAATGGTAGTGAGTAACACAGACTGTGTTGACACTAATAAATCTGTATATATCCATCACAGACAAAACTAAAACATTGTCTTTCAGAGTAATGTGGTTTACCCAGTGCTGAGAATAAAGATCACACTAAAGAGCTTAGCAATACTGGATGAATGAAGAATGCACAATCACAGATGTCAAAGACTATCAAAAAGAGACAAATACACATGCATGATCTCAGAGGATTTTCAAGTTGCAAACCAGGTAAGCCTCAAAAATAGAAAGGCTAGATAATTCATACTTCATAGTCAGGACAAACCTTGTACATATTTTTCCATGGATTTTGACAATGCCCTTTGCTTCGTCAGTCTCATGATAAATAAACCAGTAGACATTCTACAATGACTTGTTCCAGTAACTTCCCTTAAATCCTAAGAATGTTTATTCTTTGCCTTAATAAAATCACCTTTTGGAAGTTTATTGGAACACCAACATGGACAAAATGTTTGGGACAAAAGAGACAGATTCTTAAAGTGATGAAAACAGCAAAGCGTGGAGAAAACGAATGAATCGCTCCCAATTCCTATCTGTGAAACATGGTGGAGGTAGTGTCAAACCTTTGACACATATGAATACCAGTTGCATTGGCAGTATCTATGGACGAGACTTTATGAAACCACTGATTGCTGAAAAGCTGAAGGAAAGACATGATGTATATAACCTGATACCTCAGAATGAAAATTAGTGTTCTATGCACTTCTGCATTAAAGCAGCCAATACTGCATTAAAGCAGACATGCTGTGCTTCCGTAATTGTCTCATTTTAAATTCAAACTACATGCCTACACACATCAACTGCACTATCAGTACACTGTTCTGGGATAAGTTCATGTTATTGCTCAAATCTAACTTTGAAAGAGTCGTGACACAGCCACTCCACATTTTCTGCCAAAATTGCACTGAATCAAGTTAGAAAATGGTCTTCTTGGTAAGAATGCATTTTTTTGTATCGATTCTGTGCCACGTCCTGACGAGATTCAAGTCTTTCCTGCTTACACTGGACCTTTCAGAAAAAAAACAAATGGAAGAAACCTCAGCGTTACGGTTTGTTGAGATGCCCGGGCTGTCACCAGCGAGGGCGGAGAACTTCCTGTCAGCATTAGTGCTTCTACTGACTCAGCACCAGTATCGCATTCCTTCACATCACAAACGTATCAAAGTGACATCTTGGTGAAGACCTCAGAGACACCATTGTTGGATCTTTTCTATCCTTCTTGGCTATAGTTGAAGAATGTGACCACACTTGAGGAAATATTGTCAAAACCACAGGCCTTCCAGGCAGCCAACAAAGGACAAAGGACAATGCACAGCACTATCAGCAAGAATTCCAGGTGGTTGTGTCACTCAGACACATTTTTCCATATATAAAGATTCTTAAAGCTAGAAGATGGTCGATGTACTTTAGAGAAGCATCTTATGAGGCGAGGTTCCCCCACTCTGCCCCTGGAGGCCTGCACATTTTAGTGCTTTCTCTTCTTTAACACCCCGCTGTTACTCAATAAGGAATTCTTAAGAAGCTCATTGGTTTGATCAGGTGTTCTGGGAACATTTGAAACACTAAAATATCCGACTCTGGACCCCCAGAACCAGGGTTGGAAACACTGCTGTAAGGGACTGCCATCTTGTGTCCATGTTTCAAAACAACACTGACCTCAAGGTCATGTATTATATTGCTATTTACTGCATCATAAAGATTGGACAAGAGCATTGTTTTCAAGCTCCAGTAATCAAATCTTATCGGTTTAAATGTCTACCTTAATCTCTGGTATGCAAGTGGAACTACGATTGCAAATACAGGTCAGGGCGCAATTTGCTCTATGACTGTACAATCTGGAGACAACCACAAATGATTAAATAGAATATTTTGCAGTGACCTTCTTTCCAGATCTACCTGAGCACACTAATAAAGGAACAGCTAGCTGAGAGCTTTGTTCAATGATAGTTGGGGGAGGCAACACTTTCTCCTCTCTTGATGGTGCAACCAAAGCTCTTAAGATGTTAAGAGCTGACCAAGTCATTACATTATTGATGGGAGAAAAAAAATGTAAAAATGTACAATGAGCTTTATATGTAAAATAAAAAATGAACAAAAAATAAACGCATGATTTGCTCTACCATAATGATCATGTTCATGGTCCTTGTCTCCTCCATGCATTTATAGAACAAGTAAATCATAATAAAAGGAGAGCATATGAGAGCAAAAGTTGTTTTATTAAAACCATGCACATCACATGTGTTAGTGCAAATATTTAACTCTGTTGCTTTCTGTACTCTTTACAAAATAGAATTTAAACAGTTATCTATTAAGAAAAGTAATTCTGAACCTCAAAACAATATTTGCAAGTAAAATTATTTACAGGTAGAACGTGGTGTACCACTGGCTTGTTGACGAAAATGGACGGTAAGAGTTTTTCTTTGTTTTTGACCTAGATCTTCAATTTCATCGAGATCAATATCATGGTAGGGTTGGGTGGTAATGTGTGTAGTCCTACAAGCTACAAACACCTAGATAACCAAAAAAAAGAAACTGTGTTCACGCATTAGTTTGAAAACTAACAGAGATCACTTCTCTAATAGTTTACAAACGGACACGTTGGTGTACTACAATATGCGACCGGCCGTATCAGCCTAATAAATTTTACTTTGCATTAAACAATATTGCTTTTATATCAAAAATTGCTAGCAAACAAACATGTAGTAGTGTGAATGACAAAACATCTTAAAAATCTGACCAAACTGGGTGAAAAAACTAATTAGGTGAAGACTAAAAAAAAAAAAAACTGATGGCAAAACTATATTTTAAAGAAAGTGTTAAATTGTGTGTATTCCTCAAACAAAGTGTGATCTCAAACAAATGACTGAAGGCATGTTAATCCAACTGCAGCAGAACATTAGATGTGATCAGTGTCACTGATATTCAACTTTATTTTTGTGAATATTATGTATATTTACACACATACATTCGTACATACATATTTACAGACAAAATCACTAGGTGGAGTCTCCCTAGCTTGCTTTCTAGCATTGCAGTCAATGTGTGTGAAGGAAGAGATTTCAAAGTCTGATGTTAATATTAAAAAAAGGAAAGAAAGAAAGAAAGAAAAAGTCCTCAAAAAAGTCCTCCAACTGAGAAAACGTGCTCGAGGACATGCTCTGTTGTTTTTAGGAACTTAGAAAGTTAACCTGTGCTACACCATGCTTTGCATTTGTGTCTTTATCCTTTTCTGAGGGCTGTAAAAAAATAAATTGAAATTTATTGACAAGGTGGAACAAGGTTAAGCTTGTTTGCTCCATGACCGAGAGTTTATTTACAGCGCAGAAGACAAAATGTGAACCAACACCACACAGATCATTGGCTGTTCCTCTCCAAAACATACATAGCTCAACTCTGTCCACTCATTCCAGTCCGAAAGCAATTTTAAATAGTTCACTTCCCATTTTACCCATCTTAGTCCCTCGGTTTCACTATAGGAAATTCACCAAACATTTCTGTGCTTCAGTTGAAGTAGACCTTTGACAATGCACAACTCACAATTTTGCACATTTTTTCGCTAAGCTTTTACATCCTATTCATTTTATTCAAAGAAGAACTAGTACTCCATGATACAGATAAGGCAGCAAAACCCCAGAGCTTTGTTCAGGAGGTACTGCAGAAGCAGTTTGTGTACAGTAATCAAGCTACTGCAGCCCTATTGGTTGGGAATTTGTTCAATGACGAGCCTAAATATTTAAAATGTTCAAGTGCCCAACTGGTCGGTGTAAAAGCTACAATATACCCAAGTCAACGCGTCATACCGTCGCAGAGTCCTACAGCTCAAGGAATTTAAATTTCCATGTTAAGTAGTGTAGTGTCTTTGACATTAACATTTGCATTTAAAGTACACAATACAAAGAAAACGACGAAAGCGTACAATGACATTACTGTGCTGGTCGTTGGTTGGAACACGGTGGCTGGAACACACAATTACAGCACGGAGGACTGAACGATTTAGAGACATTTTCTTTTGATTGAATGAAGCGCCACGTTAGTGGAGCATGAGTGGCACTTCACTGAAGACAAAAATGTGTCTGTGAGTGTTTACACGCATCTAGTAGTAGTTAAATTAGGCACTCCCCTTTTTGTGCCCTATCATTTAAGATTATAATTTGGCTTTCCAACTATTCGGAATACCACATTAACATCCAACATGGCAAACCACAAAAAACATGAACTAACTCGCCAACAAAACGTTTGGTACCCATCTGAAAGGAGAGGAAAAAAAATAAGCCTAGTTTAGGCCACTTTAATAATTAAAATTCCCATCTAACTGAAAGAAAAAAAAAAAGATCTTTACCTCATCTATAATAGAAGTTACACCCTTTATTTCCCCTTTTTTTCTCTATAATATGTACATTTGCAATTTATACAGTCACGGTGGAGACCCTGGGGCTCTGTTTGGAGGTAACGTGTCCGGAGTAGGCCTGACCTCAGGATTAAAACTGACACCGGGTCTAGAGGGCGGACTGCGCCATGGTCCGGAACACTGGCTGCAGTGGTAGGAAGGGGTGTTGTGATTGGCTTTTTATCTCAGGAGGAGCTCTTGGCCAAGCTGGGATACAGCACCACTGCCGTCACGGCAACCATCACAGCGACTGCTGGCATCCAGGGCATCCAGCCACTCTGAAAAGGGGAGGTACAGATAAACAGCACTAGAGTTAGCAAGTCCTTTCTGATACCAGCGCCACAGCAAGCAGCTCAATGGCACTGGAACAGTGGCTGAGACTAAAGACAGAAAGAGAAAGAGGAGAAAAATAGGACGGGAGAGTGGAAAAATAAAAAGTAAGTATAGAACCAAATAAAGAATAAATAACTCAAAGTGAAAGAACAAAAAATGTAGAGACTTAGATACATTTACATCTGAATAGAGAGAGTGAAAGAGAGACAGAGAGACTGAGTGAAAGGGGTGTGAGAGAGAAAAGCTATTTATGCTTAAAAGTACCATTTACCTTATGGAACTTGGTAGTTGGAAAATTGAAATCAAACACTGCCTTCTTTCTTCAAACTCAAATAATGTAAAAACAAATGAAAGAAAAGCAGTGTTCGATTTGAATTACAGCCAAAAAACAGCAAAGCAAATGTATGATGTAAAAAGCAAAAACATGGAAAGAAATAGATGAAGAAAAACAAAAAATCCAAAATCCCTATTGCAGAGATTTACTTACACAGTAGTGGTCCAAGCAAGACAAGACAAGTAATGGATGACTGATTAGTAGGTGGTTTTGTGTGGACGAGGAAAATGTTAGATTTCCCCAAGTGTTGCTAAGCACCAAAAAGGGATTTTGGGCAAAGCGTGAGCAGAAATGATTGATTTTTTTTTTTGGCCATGCATTTTTGATAAGATGGTTAACAGTACAGAGGGGAAAAATAGAAGACACACAGACACGGACTTGACAGGAGCGCTGTGTACCTTTCTACCACAATTGGCCGAAGCACCAATACAGCAAAGCCAGGATAAGGCCGATGAAAATGGCTTGGACAGGCTGCAATATGGATGGCTAGAGGAGGGAAGGGATATTACAATAATCAACTTTTAAACTAATCAACAGAAATCGGGTTTGAAGGGGCGACTCGCAACGGCTAACACAAAAAAATAAACAGGGACTCAAATGGAACAGGAAAAAATACAAGGGAGTATTGGTAAATTAAGACAAACAGAAAAATAATCATTGAATGCCTGACAGCCACAGATACATTTTACCATCTACAAGCAGGACATAAGAAACAAGGACAGTGGAAAGGAGTTAATAGACCATGTTAAACAAAATTTTCTGAACTTGTTATGAAAACAGCCTGTAACTGGTGTTAAAAGGATCGTCCATCACTTTAACCAATCAGAGGGTCCAGCAAGGGAGCCATAACTAACAAGTTCTGTTCAAAGCACAAATGTTGACAAATAGAAAAAGATATTCATTCTTCTCCTTAAATTTGTTTTCAAAATGCCTATATCTCATCTACTGTTAGGAAATTTTGGAATCAAGATGATGAATCGGACTCTCATAATGGTCATGAGGCAGAACAGACAAGATATTAAAAAGTGATGGAAAGCCCTTTAAAATTCCAGTTTAAGGATGTTGTGTGGCCTCCTTGATCAATCAGCAGTAGGAGTGAACAGCTGCGAGTACGGCTAGTGACGTGAGACAACTGTTTAACAGTGTAAGCAGTGATCACTAGCTTTGCAAACCTTGATGGGGAACAAAATACCTAGAATATTTAATGAAGAAAAAAAAAAGTGTGGTCCAAAAAAAAAAAAAAAAAGCAGAACTCCAGAAAGTTCCAGAGGTGTTTGGTAAGCAACTCAAGACACCTTCAAAAGAAATTAAGAGCAAAATTAAATATAAATTTTGACCCACACCTCCCGTAATGCCTAATTAAATATTTAGGATTTTCCCACAAGGCATAAAACCGGTTTCCAATATAAGGCCTGAGCGCTATATTTCCCTGTGCCATGCAAAAGTAGGCAGCAGGACGTCAACTTTGCGCTGACTGGGGTGGTGAAAGAATCTCCAGAGACAGCATCTAATTATCTGAGCTTCAACAAATTGCTTCACATCCTGTGAAAATCACTATAGTGCTGAAATTTGTTGAGTAAAACAAGTATACGCTCACTGCCGCTTTTATTAGAAAACCCTTTCCTGTTACTTCCAATTGCTACCCACTTTGAAGTCCAACACACAGAACATTTACAGTAATTTAGAGACTGCAGTCAATCTGTTGCTGCACAGCCTGTCGGTCATCCCTCCACCCCTTCATGACTGGTCACTTTCTGACCACAGGGATGCTGCTGACCAAGTATCATTTGCATGGTGGGTTTTTCTGCAGTGACACTGTATAGCAGTGGTATATTAATGCGTGCACGCTGCTGGTATGAATGTGGCACTGAGGAGCTCCTGGGATTTTCAAACTTGCCAGGTGAGAGCAGTCCACCACACAAAAAATATCCAGCCATGAACATCTATGTGGTCCAAAACTGACCATTGATAAAATGATTTGGGGGGGGTGGGGGGGGGCATGCCTCAAAACAGTTGAGGTACCAGGAAGGGGTTTAATAAAAGTGGCTAATGAGTGCATGGAGGAAATAGTGCTTAAAACTTACATTAAATATATAAAAATCATGTATTGGCTCAAAAATGCTATAATAACCTTACAAAGCTACATCAAGAGTCCCAGCTGATCTTTATGTTACACCATCAAAAAGGTCTCAAAAAAGGTCACGAAAGAAAAATGGATTTGCCGTGGTACGCCCTGAAATAAAAACACATACATACCTGGCCCGAACAAAATTTTATGTGGCAGCAGCTATCAGCACTTACATTCTTGCCCTTCTCCTGCAGCAGCTTCAGGTTGACCTTGCACTGTTCCAGCTCGTCATTGATGGAGCGCTTCTCCTGCTCAGTCCGTTCATACCTCTGCCTCAGGTCTGACAGCTGAACCTGAGTGTCCTCATACTAGGGAGAGAGAGAATCAGAGTGAGAGAGATGATAAAAGTGGAACAGTATTGTTCTGCCTCCTCTTCGTACAACTTTCTCTGTAGCAACATGTATGTCCCTGATTAAAAATAAAGCGTTGAGACTTCAGGAGATGAAGCACCTCTTTCTGCAGGTTCTTGGTGCGGTTCTCAGCCTGGGTCAGCTGCACCTTCAGCTTGCTGGCATCCTGCTGGTGCTGGTCCTGCATGGAGCCCAGCTTGCTCTCCAGGTCACCCTGAGACTTTTCCAGAGCATTCAGGCTGCAGCTCAGCGTGGCACTCTGCTCTCTGGAGCTGCAAAACAACGACAATCAGTTACAATATTCTATAGCAGTGATCAGCAGGTGGGCATTTTAGTGACATATGCTGTAAAAAAAAATATGGACAAAATAATGTATAATTTATCCATTTTGTTATATTCATGCATGAACACACCACAGCACAGCACATAGTATGAGCAGCGTGAAATTCTCTCTCTGAATTTAACCCCATCACCAACGAAGACAGCCTGGGGAGCGGTGTGTGGGGACGGCATCTTGCTCAACAGGACACTCAAAGTTGGGATTCAAACCCCCAACTTTATTACAGGGCCATCGCCCTGTTCACTGGGCCATCCAGGTGCCCAATAATTAATCATATTTTCATTAAAAATACATATTAGACTAATAAAGTATTCTACTAAAGCCGAAATCTAAAGTTTAGCAATACCTAACAGAGCTTAACCGAAAGAACTGGTCCAAGATCAGCATGAGAGGACAAACTTGATCTAAGCATGATGCTCTGAACTGCTACCTATCCAAACCCATAACTTGATACCTCTCTACCCATTACACTCGAAAAGGGCTATTCTAGTAGGGATTGCAGAGTGGCCGGGTCAGACAAACAAGGCTGCTTCAGAACAGGACAGTGGCGCTTTGTGTGTATAATGGGCAGGGCAAGCCAGAGTGGCACTGAGATTGCCATTACCTGTGTCAGATTCTAGTGCAGGGGCAGCTCAGGAACTAAAGTACCCGGACAATAAAGCTTTACATAACGAACAACAGGGCTGGAAGAGCACAGCTGATCAAACAAACTTCAAAAAATGTTAAGTAACAAAGGCTGGAAAATAATTAAGGTAGAAGACAGCAGTCTTGTTTCAGATGCTTCTGAGGAACTATAATAACTAATCAGCTAAATCATTTTCACAGAATATAATGAATAACCAAGTGTTCAATCCATAATACTTGAATTAAGATATAGTTAATGTACAAGAACACACAATAGCAAAGCAATTAGCCAGGTATGGAGCTGCAGCAGTGTTACTGCAGCAGCAGGAGCCATAAATGCTTAATGGATACAGTCAGCAAAACAGTAGAAAGTGGGCCGTCTAACCTTACTCAGGGGAACAAAACACATTTTGCTGCAAGAAATAAGTGGGTAATTGGCTTCAGAGAAATCCGGCCTTTCATTCAATCATTTTACCCACCAAATCCAACTATATTTTCTTGATTCCGAATGTGATAAAATAACCAAAATGCACCTGGAAACCACTAGTTGTTGGTCTGCAAGGGTTGCTTGGCTGATTTTGCAGACTGACCTGTCCAACTCCACCTCAAGTCTCTGCAGTTTCTCCAGCAGTGCCACTTTCTCTGAGCGCAGAGATTTGCACTCTTTCTGTAGACTCGAACACTCAGTCTGCAGTTTCTCAAGTTCATCTGCAAAGAGTAAAAAAAAAAAGTTACACTTTACTATAATTCAAATGGGCATTTAAGATTTTTTACATTTAAAACCAAATGCGTATTGCATTATCCCATTAATGTAACTGAATCTGCAACACCAAAGTTTCATGCATCCAGCACCAATCAATTAGGAACTACCAGCTCTACCAGCGCCGCAGCTGAATACAGCCATCATTCTGCTCAATTCAGGGCTTAACTCAAATACTGTGTGAATATTTAATCATGAACGCAGTACCATAAATTTAAAGCACCCTCATCAACTCAAAAAGTAAGATCTTCTCAAGCCAGCAGCAGTTCTACAGTGAAATCATGATCCAACATTACTGGAATTAATGTAACAACCCTCAAAACATTTGCATCACAAAACCTTTCCTGCTCCACTGTGAATAAAATAATTGTGGTTCCACATTTTGAGCAGATGTTTTGTGAACATGATATATTCAAAATTACACCTATAACTAACATGGCCCCTTATAGAGCACATCACAGTACACAGTGTGAAATTCTCTCTCTGCATTTAACCCATTCACCAAGTGAAGCAGTGAGCATCCAGCAACAAGGGGCGCACAGGGAGCAGTGTGTGGGGATGGTACCTTGCTCAAGGGTACTTCAGTAGTGCCATTAGCAGTCCTGGTATTCAAACCAACCACCTTATAT
Organism: Phenacogrammus interruptus; assembly: GCA_037974425.1. NCBI lineage: Eukaryota > Metazoa > Chordata > Actinopteri > Characiformes > Alestidae > Phenacogrammus > Phenacogrammus interruptus. Next base: position 5,613,877 of record JBBPCW010000133.1, read on the forward strand.
TCACTGGGGCTATCCACTAGGCCAGCGTTTCTCAAACTATGGGCCGCGGACCGGTGCCGGTCCGTGGGAGGGTTCCACAGAGCCTTGCTTCTGCACCAATCAAAATTCAGTCAGATCAGGTCTGATCTCAGCCATGCTGTCACTGCTTGCCCCG
>JBBPCW010000133.1:5614130-5634863 GCA_037974425.1 Phenacogrammus interruptus
CAGAGCCTTGCTTCTGCACCAATCAAAATTCAGTCAGATCAGGTCTGATCTCAGCCATGCTGTCACTGCTTGCCCCGAAAACACGCCCCTAGTGTCTCCGTCAGCGTGTCTTCCTCGTTTCGACTGGTTAGTGGTGAGAAAGCAGACGCACCCAGCACATTATAATGTTGATTGCCAATTAATTCCTGTGGGTGAATAATTCCTGGGGGGGGGGCATATGTGCAGGGCTCTGCAGCCCCAAAGCCTGACTTGACTGGTCCCCAGGACAAATAAGTTTGAATAACGCTGCACTAGGCCACCAACTGCCCCCAAAAATGATCAAGCTTAAGCACTCCTATTCAAGGCTATAGCATAGTAACTGTCCCTGTGTTCAAATGATGACAACCCGGCTGGACAACAAAAAAAAAAAAAAAAGAAAGAAAACAGGCAGGGTTAGAAGGAAGAATAAAACTTATTCCGTGACACAGGAGGATACATTAAAACATGCTATGAGAAGCAGACCCCCTCAAAGCAGCCAAATCGATACCAGGTGTGAGTGCACTGTCAGCCCATGTTGCGTAACCAGATGGATGTCTTGGGAAACGAGGCCTAATACTGGGCCTGTGATACAAATTTATGTCTCACTGTGCTCCCATGTTTGACCCAGACAATTCTCTCGAGCTCAGAGATCTGTATTTTGTTAGGCCCAAAGTGTAAATAATTGTGGTTTTCCTGTTGACTATTTGCATTATAGATGTAGCACAGAGATCATGCAGGAGTCTGCATAAAACAGACACTTTTTTTGGGCACTATACAATTTGTAAACACTAAGAGCACAAAAAAGAAACAATCACTGGTAATTGCATGGTTGTAGGTCACATCTGCATACAATTTTGAAAGTGACTATATGCATCAATTAAGACGACACTAATTGAAAGTGTGGATGAATAGCTTCACAGTAATCAACAGGAGAAAAAATACTTATTTGAAATGTTTACGAGTGGCAGACATTCATCAGAACATTTTACATCAGAGAAATGTAAATTTGGGACAAATCGAATTCTGTGGTTAGATCCAAATCATACAAAAGTATGACATAATAGTACACAAACATTACAACCATTCTTCTCATCTTGCTAAATGGAAACGTATTCAGACAAAATTAACTGCTTCTGTGAAGATGCAAATCTCTAGTGATCACATTTTTTTCTGGTGCATTTCTACTGTTACGGTCAACGCTTGTCACTCCATTGTGTGCCTGTGCGTGTGTGTGTATCTACAGTGTTCTTATAATTATGTATCCACTGTATACACATACACACTTATTGTACATCCATACAACCTGCCCAAGTCTACACGTAGTTTACATAGTTTACATGTGCATATGTATATATTTTACAATACAGATGTCCATATTTTCTTTATATTTCTAAACTTTACAGTATTTATATTGTACTGTGTACTCTTTTTTGCTGCTCTCTCAACTCTGTACTGTCCACTTTCTTCCCACTTGTGGGACTAATAAAGGTTTATCTCATCACATCACATGTGTGCGTAACTTGAACTGTACCACTAACCAGATCTCTCAATCATGGTAGTAAACTGCTGGCAAAGTCATTGGGGGGGAAAAAAATCTCACAGTAAATGAAATGGAAGATGAGAACCTTGTAGCTGAATTGCTCTCTCCTGGTGCTGGCTCTGCAGCTTGAAGCTAGCCTGCAGGGTGCTGATCTCCAGTTCATAATCCGCTGCCGCCTTTCTCCACTTGTCCAGTTCGGCCGTGACAGTGCTCAGATCTCCCTGCAGGGTGGCGATCTCCCGCTCCCTCTCAACTGTGGCAGCCTCCATGGCGTGGCGGAGGACGAGCACTTCCTCCTGGGCGCTGTATAGCTCTTCCCGTGTGGTAGAGATGGTGTTCTCTCTCTGCTCACGCAGCGCCTCCATATCTGACTGCAGCTTGGCGAGCTGGCCTGGAGGACACAGACACAGACATATACAACACAGAAACTTTCAAAAAGATGACAAGACTCTTCAAACAAATCACCTTGCTAATTAATATACTGAAAATATGCCACGTCTCTCATAGATCTAGGTGTATACAATATTGTGCAAAAGTCCTAGGCACCTGCAAACTTACTTTAAGACTGTTGAGTAGCAGTGAGCGCCCTCCCACATAAATTTAACTAAATAAAACTAAAGACTAATTGTAAAACATAATACAGTACAGTACTTACAGTACATTTTAAGCACAGTATACCAATGTGTTCCTTGAGGACCCAATGTGCTCAATTAATGGTTCAATTAAATCAGGAGCTGCTGCAGAGTTTCACAAATCCAAACAATGGCTGGAGGAAGCGAGTTTGATTGCATTTATTCTAACTTGACTAGCAGAACGACAATTTCACTTGCTACTTAAAAATGCCCTTAAACAGTTCACCTGAGACTTTTACACTGCTCTCCATAGGCCTTAATAAAACCCTGACAAATGCATCAGACATGGCAGTCTGCTTTGACTAGATGTCGCTCTAAACTACTTAAATGTCATTTAACTCAATTTTAGTGAGTTTTCTACAAGACAGTCTAAACATCACTCACTCTGTAGGTACTGGATCTGCTTGGCGGATTCCTCCGTCTGCTGCCTGTTAGTTCTCCTCTCCTCCTCAAGTAGAGCTGAGGAAAATGGTGAATAAAGAAAGATGTCACAGAAAAACACAAACACTATTTTTCACAGCAGCAAATGACAATAGTACTGGATTACTTAAGCAAAAAATAAAATAGCTAGTTGTGCTCCAACAGAGTTAGACCCAGAGATCTTAGTTTATTAGTATAAAAATACATACAGAAGTAGATTTAACACTTAAAAGCATTTACACACATAAAACGGAGGGGTTTGGCAGAGGATTATGTACCTTGTAGCTCAAGACATTTCTGCTTGCCGGTGTTGGCGAGCTCCTGGGCCTCCAGCAGCTCTCTGTGTAAGTGATGAATGACCTGCTCTGTGTCTCCAGGCTCCAGGTTGGCCCTCTGCAGTTCATCTACATACAAACACAGCAGATGGTACAATCAGATAAATAATACTTGATCAATTAAAATACAAATAATAAACTGATCAATTAAAATACACACATTATATATACCTTTACACACACTATACCAACAACCCCGTTCTGAACAGACTTGAAGGGGAATTCCAAGTCGAGTAACCTGCATTTCTTTTAATACATAACGCTGGCAATGGTAAAATAGTACTCTAACTCATATTAAACAGGATTTTCAAACACCAAGTTTGACTGAAGCACACCTCTGAGCACAGAACCACCACTTCGGTCAAAACCATCCGAACAACACTGCGGACAAAAATCACAAATTGCTCCGTATTCTTTCCATCGAGAATATCAGTTTCTAAATGTCAGTTTCCAAGTGCACGGAACAAGATCACATGTCTTGTTCCGTGCACATGTCCATTTCTCACTCGTTATGGTCGTGATCCTGAAAGGATAAATCTTTTGTTTTTTCTCAGAAGCTAGAAGTTAGAACTGACTTTGCCTGAATGGAACAATGGTAATCAGTCATGCACAAGTGAGGTAATTATGAAGTCTTTTCTAAACTTTTCCATCACAATACAACAGAATAGGAAACTTAAAGCTCTTAAAGCTCTTTCTGCATTCAAGGGTGCAGTTCTCATCCAGAGATGAGGTGCATGGCAGCCATGTGGAGAACATGGTGCATCTTGTGGAGAACATGACTGGTAGCAGGCCAAAGCCACTTGCAGACAGTTCGGTGGAAGCCTTTCAGCTGAGGTGCCAAGCCCTTCTTTCTGTTTTCCTGCTTTTTTTCCTAGATACAGAGGCCCTTCGTTGTGGCCCCTCGTGTGGTCTAGAAATTACAGGCTTTGCGGAAACCTCGACTCCATCCATAAACCAATGAACATCACTTGTCTGAACTTAGCACAGATGTTGCCGATGAGGTCATCTGTTAATTTTAGCGAAAGAGATTTAGCTTTCGCATCAGATGGTTGCCAAACGAGGTGTTTACTAAGGCTGGTGGTGTATTCAAGCTGAGAGCTGATGTAACAAACACTCTTTTGTCCACTTAAAAGTCTCTGATGTGCTGCCATGAACCTAATGAGAAAGGAAGTTGTGATACAAAAGCTACATGAGTCACTATTAGCCTTTCCCTAATTACATAGGACATTGTTAAGGCTAGAGCATAGTAAGCCTAAATGCCATTATGTCATAATGACTCATCTCTTGCAGGTTATAAAGGTTCATTATGATTTCTGAAGACAGAAAAGAAACTATTTATGCTGATATAAAATAGCTGGAGACCAACCGTCCTGCATTTGTGAAATCATTAACACGTGAAAATCTTAATAGCACAACCTCACCATAATATCAGTTTATATAAAAATACCTAAAGCTTTACTTTGAGGTGTTTCAAAGCAAGCAAACAGAGAGCATTAAACTTTAAGGGCCATTTGAACTTTGTTTAATGGTTCTTCCAGTTGTTCAATAGCACCCTCTAGAGATGGTTTGTGAAGTATTTAAGATTAAGAGTGAATTTTACATTTTTACTCATATAAGTGATAATCATTTACACAAGGCTACTAAATGTTTCTGGTCTTGATGTAACGGTAGAACCCTTTAGAATTATTTAGATGTTCTTTAAAACTTAAAAAAGGGAAGAAATTGCGCTACTCTTTCAGAAAAATGGTTCTTAAGACCAGTGGTTCTCCAACCAGTCCTCAGGGACTCCCCAGATGGTTCACATTTTTGCTCAAGTTAACTTACAACATGTCTGGGGGGTTCCCTGAGGACCTGTTTGAGAACCACTTTATTCTTTTGAGAGAGCCATCCACTGAAAGCCTTCTTCAGAAACAAAATATTTCTGGTTCAAATAACTATCTGGAACCCCTATTTTGAGAGTGTAAGTGGGATTTACTCAACAAGCACAATAACTGGACAGAAAACCATTGTTAACTTTCAGCAGACATTCATTGAAATTTGTTGGACAATAAATCGCGTGACGTTTACAGCGGATGTGTCCACCGTCTTTGCATGATGTCTTTCACAGCTGGCCAACAGGCAGCAGGAGATGCTCTTGGTAAGGTCAGAATAAAGCCGCCCACATTTCAGCTTTATACTGGGCTAAAAACAACCATAATGTCACAAAGGAAATGTCAACCAACGAGAGGAAGAATTTCACTCATACACCAACATTGTAAAGCCAATTGGCCAAAGTTTCCGCATAAAATCCCTTACCTTGGCTCAAAAAGTAGGCCAGTTTTTAAAAAATCCTATTCACTAGGCCACTAAAAGGCTGCAGCATGGCTCAGCAGAAAGAGAAAAGCAAAAGATGCAGCCTAAGGGCATTCCCTAGCCCCTCCGAAGCAATTCCCTTAACAAGGTAACATTCGTTTTAATGAACTGTGAAATGAATGAGATTTTCTTATGTAATGTGCTCAATATCAATCCACATGTAAAGGCAATAAGCTCCAGAACCACAAGCCAAGCAGAAGGGAGTTGTGGGACACATGGTCATGACATGATTCTTTAAAAATTGTATTCAAGCAAATGCCATTTGCCATTTTCCATGGCAAAAGATCAGTTCCATCAGATTTATAATAAGATATATAATAGGTTCCTCATCTCAGTGCCTTTTGAAGCAACATACGACTGTATGCTTTCTAAAAGTCCCCTGAGTATTTCTTTATTAGGTCAAAAGCTTGCTGTTTTGTAATATAGACTGTCCACAATAGCACACTGGGTAAATACAAGTTAGAGATAGTACCAGTTTTTATTATTTTCTATATGATAAACCAATATTGAAAACTAAGAAAATGAAGGAAACACATGGAATTATGCAGTAAACAAAAAAAAGGTAAACAAACCAGAATACCGTTTGTTCGATGCAGTTACTTTTTTCCCCCAAGTTCAGTAACACAATAAGGCTCTGAAATGCCATGACCTCTCCCAAAGCATTAGGCAATGTCAGCACATCTCATTAGGGCTTTCCTTAAAGGACATGAGCTCTCTGTGAACAGCTTCACTGAAGTGAGATGACCAGAAGGTGGTGACCCTAACATTGCATAACACTTTACATGACCAGTCTTTCAGATTTTAGGTCAAAAAGGAAGAAGAAAAAAAAAAGTTACTGGCCGTAATTACTCTCAGAAGGAGCAAGATCATAAAATACCAAGACAGTACGACGCACGATCACAAAAAGTCTGGCTAGTCTTATTATGGCAAGGTACAACAGGTGGACACATGACTCAGCATGACTGGCCCCAGGACAGAGTAACACGATAAAGCTCTCTGAAGCAAAGAAACAGTTCAAAAGTTTACCATCATCATATACGAATTTAGTATGCATGTATATACAGTATTCAAATCTATATATATGCCACCCAGATTTGTAAAACACTAATGTTATAATAAACAACATTTCCTCTAATGCTGATGATACCTGTATGACCTATAGACTTACACAAGACCAGCATATTAAAACCATTTAATACACTTGTCTCATTTTTATACTATTAAAAACATCCAAACTTCTGAATGCTTGTATATTACACAGGGAGAAGCTGAATGAGACATCCTTTCAGGCATTTCAACAGAAGATGGAAAACTGTAGCCTTTAAAAAGGAAGCCTGGTCATCCTGGAGCAATGTCAAAACTCCAGGATCTACAGATAGGTCTGCCTCCACTCAAAAGGTTGTGACGCAGCCCGGCTGCACTATATTCTAGAATGATCCATCAGAGGGAGGGAAGCTTTGGGAGCTTAGGTGGGTGTAGGTAGCTCCCACTGAGCAGTTGAGAGAAGGGCTGAAGACAGATGGGCTGAGGCGTGGGTGAGGGTCCATGATCCACAAAAGCCCACACAAACACTGACCAGAGATTAACACCCTCTCAAACACATCACTACCCTCTCACAGTAGTTTCACCACCTGCTCACAAGTTTTCATACCCTGTTTACAGTTTAAGCACCCTCAACAAAAAAACCATACTTTATTACAGTAATTCATAGGCTGCCTCATGCTGAAATATGTCTAGGTGAAGTAGGGGCAGATTATATGACCACTGCAGTTACTGTGAAATACCATCGCATTATGATTTTCTAAATAGGTCATGGTTATCGTCAGTACTACTAGACCACTAATCAACTGCACATATCATAAGAGAAAAACTGTGTTTGACTATTGAGAACCTGTATAACTGCATAAACCGTATAGAAGCCTTTTTATGTAACTATCCTCTCATATTTCTGATATAAAAAAAAGAATCTCATACCCAGAAAATTGTTTTGTGAAAAAAATGAACCAATATATAAATCTATATTTTAAAATGTCCCACATTTCAAAATGAAAAAATAAAGAATCCGCTAGATCATTTTGAGCTATTTCTTTGTAATAGGAAAACAATTGGTCACCTATATTGTATTCTGTGAAAATGCTGTAAGTGATTTATGCTACGTTGTAAAGGTTTATTTAATAAAAGTCTAAATAACTCACTTTTATATAAATGGGAAATATCAATAGAAATTCAACCTCTACAGTTTAAATACAGTCTGTGTAACGGTCAATAAAATTAAATAACGAAAACAAATGAATAAATCTACCAGGGTTTTTTTTAGCTGATGAACATTACATGACATTTCACACAGACATCCCACTCCCTCCCCAGAACTTTCCTTCCCAATTATACTCTAATTGGTTTACATTCCGGTGGTGCCACAAGCCTGTGCTCCAGTGAAGCGAAAAGTGGGACAGCCTAAACTGGAGAGCTCCAGTCTGCTCACACCTGTTCAACTCCAACAGAGAACACAGAGTGTTCCTCTGCATCAGTGTTATCAAAACCTTATATAGCCTCAACAAGCAATGCCACACCCTTTGGAGCCTAACAGCTATGTGGCATTCCAGTCCACTGACCCCAAACTGGCACTGATATCTAGTCAAAAGAATATGACTAATATACCAGGAAGGGTAACACACTCAACTCTCATCAATTTACAAAGAGCAGTTTACAAAGCCTACACACAAAGTAAAACAACAAAGTACCTTTAAGCAGAGTAACCCTGTTCTGAGGCTCGTTCAGCTCCTGCTCGTCCATTTGTCCGTCTAAAACAAAAAAAAAACCAAAACAAACCAAAACAGAGAATTATAGAAAATTATAGAATTATAGAAAATGCAGTACATGGACAGAACAAATGTAATTTAAGATGAAAATGTAAGAAATAAATAACGACCATAAACCACTTTCATGAGAGGAAAGTGGTGATTCCAACAATATTAAAAGTTTAATGTTTCACAAAAAAGGATCAAATATAAATTACAGAGCTAACATTCAAATTAACATGGTTCAGTCCATACTATAACACACAAATGCTAAAGGAAAAAGTACCTGAAGTGTCGTCACTGCTTTTGTCCTTGCTAGGGCTGAGCGTATCTGACATATCAGACTCTTTAGCATCTATTTGATTTTCTGTGGGGAGATTGGAACATACCACTTTAGATGGAGAGAGGGGTGAGACACAAGCCAACAAGTTTCAAAAGTTCAAAGCAACAAAGTCTCATGAGGTCTTCAGATTCTTCTTCATTATGATTTCATCATTATGATTAAATATACAGAAACTATTTTGTTTCTCAAACATGAAGGACAACAAGCATTTACACTAATAATTGACAGTTATAATAAACACCTCCAGTGGTTGACCCTTCTGACTCCTATCAACTATTTACCACACATGGTCATATATCCATCCAGAGCTTTCAGGGGATACAGTTGCATTCTAAAATAGTTTGAGCTTTTGTTCAGGGATCAGGGCTACTCCCCAGTTGGCCAAGACTTAAAAAAGGTCATTTGTAAAATGGACAATAGTGAGTTTGCTGGCTGGGGTGGTGACAGAGCGGGCCTGGCTAGCTTTAAACCAAAAGCAGAAAAGGCTTTGTGCGCCTCTTACCGTGTACCACATGTCAGATTTCACTGATGGCTGTGTTAAGTTTATCAAAGAAGCAAAAATGAACATAGAGGGTGGAGTTTTTTTCATAACAAATGACCAAACCCAAAATAGACACATGCAATCAATAAGTGCCCCCAAGTGTGCTCCAAAATGTAATGGCCTGTTACATCATAACACTAATGAAACCAGTACATTACACATTGACAGAACATGGTGTGCTCCGCTTTCATAGCAACTGGTTCACAAGTGCCATGGTGACTGGGCTAGAATAGAGCTATAAGCGGACCACCAGAGACAATTATGTTGTATTGTTGAGTCACTACTAAGCATTGGAATAACCACACCTGAACAAGTCAACTCCAAAAGTACTCTTTATCCACAACCTGTTTAATCTCAGGTTTTAAGGCTTGGAAGACGGGACCAACATGGGTTCCTCATGACAGTAACTGCTGTTAACAGCACAATAGTGAGGTTTATTTATTATTTACACATGAGGCCATTTTTAGAAGCATTAGTGCACACAACTAAACCACAGTGTCAAACATATGAAAATACAGAAACAAACCTTTTAGTTTGTCTGGACTGGTCAAGCTGTTGTCATCTGTGGTTTGGTTGTTCTGGAGATGTGCATCGATGACGTCTGGAAAACAACACGTAGCATGCACTGCACTGTTCACATCACACTTGTAAATAAAGATTAAGTGAATAAAGCAGGATCTGCACACTGGAAAAGGACTTCAGAGCACAGCATGCGTTCAACTGGACCGGCTCATTCTCAACCATTTGAGGTCTGCTTTAATGACAAGAAATCATTAGAAAACTGGTGTTTGAGGTACAGTGATATTCAAATTTATGACAATAGATAAAGATACCCCTACAAAGAACCAACATAAACAATGACTAGGAATGGCCATCCAATTAAAATTACTTCAACAGTAATAATTTAGAGAGTGTAACTGTGGTGCTGTAAATTCTGTGTTTGTACTTCAACAGTGGAGTTCAAACTCCACAGGTATAATAATTTGTATTTATAAAAAATATATAATTGACATATACTGAACCTACTGACCATGATTACCATCTACACTGAACTGATAATTCAACAATGATGAGACTTTATGAGAACCTATGAGACGCTTAGGATGCATTGGTTACTATTTAAAGTTTATTTAAATTGTGTGCAAAAGACTTTTCTGAAAATTGATATTTCTGCTTAATTGAAAAGACTTAAACTGAGAAAAGTAATTAAAAACAATGCTGAATTAAACTAAGCAGCAGAAGACAACTTTATCACTGTAATGAGCTCTACGGCCCACTAGAGGGCATGAGGCAACTCTGGTGAGAGAAAACGGATTTGGATGCTGCTGCCAAACACTGTTTTGTTCATTTAAGAACAGAATTCATGTAAGAAAGGAGGAAAAAGTAGAAACATTAAAGCGACATTAACACATCCTCCAGAGGCTAAACAATTATAATCTCCCTTTATATCCCAACCCACAAACGACCAAGGATACACTAAAATATACTTAACAATAAGTTAGCAACACAAGCACAGCAATTACCCAAGTACTAAATGTAGACAAAGTGAGAAAATAATGTCCCTTACCATCAAAGTTGGACAGCTTGTGAATGGTTGAATCCACAGCTCCTTTAAGCTGCTTCACAGCTATACAGAGAAAGGGGAGCTCATCAGACTGTGATTGTGTTTATTCCCAAGATTGCTAAAGAGTCAGTGACTTCAGTAAGTAATGGCTTTCTATATTCTTAAAAATCAGCAATTTCCAACAGCTCCATCAATTCAATGATGAAATAAAGAGCCATAAAAGTCATAAAAGAAACATAACTGAGCAGTAGTCATTTGTCATACAAAAACATGGCAAATGATGCATTTAACAAAAATATGCTCATTGTAAAAAACTCATACGCCCTGAAGGCATGCAAGTGAGAAGTGAAAAACCCCACGAAGGAGGAAAACCAAAGAGTCAGTGGGAAGTGAGATGGTAATAAATAGCATGCAAGAGTTTGTGTGTAGGCCAATTTATTGACCCATCCATGTACAGGACAGAAAAGGATTACAGTGCTGAGGGGGTATGAAAATCAGAGGGACTGCATTATAATTAATATCCATCACTGTGGAGCAATTTCCTTGAATCAAAACTGTGGAAAATATTGCACTACACAATTACCTAAGGCCCTTTTATTTGAACGTCTATTTAAATTACATCTAGGTATGAGTCACAGCATAAATTATAATAATGTTTTCAATAACATTGAAAAAAAAACATTAGTGTTTGTAGTGTTTTAGATGCAAATACCAGACAACTTCCACTTTATGCAATTTTTGATACCACTAATATCACAAAAACAAAACTTTGGAGAACACAGACAACTCAAAGCAAATTTAACAAGCGAAAGACACCTCAAAACCAGCGCTTTCCTTTCAATAGCATCTCATTAAAGGCATCCAAACCAACTATCACTTTACAGTAATCAGTCTTGGCTTTTATTTCAGACACTTCCACAGTGCTTGAGCTCAAAAGTTTTTATTGAATGTCAATGTGAAGAGATACAAATACACTTGCTACTAATGTTGGCTTTTACCCAGAGCATAAAATTACCCAAAGGCATAAATTTAACTTATACCACAGACTCGCAAAGAAAAAAACACCCAAAAAACGAAGAACAGAGAAGTAGAGTCAATTAGCAATGCAAAGCTAAGACAAAGCCACAACATTCACAAACCACGCAGACAACCTACTTAAAGCCTGACAAATTAATCATTGGCTCAACCTTTAAACACACCGCAGACATGGTGAGGAAACAGCAGAGAATGCATGGCTCTCTGAAATACATCATAAACTTGCGCCTTAAGTAAGAACAACTGCTCCCTAGAGAGTCTGTAACCCATTAATAAGACTCATTAGTGCGGCTGTAGAAGGCAGTGGAAAGAATGCTGTGTACTCACGCTGGCACTCAATGAACTGTTGGATTAAAGTGCAGTCCCCTCCACTCTTTAAAAGAAAGTGGTCTAACAAAGAAAGAAAAACCCGCCATTAAATAATAACATTCGCGTTCAATGGGCAAAAAAAAAGTCTCCCCCCACGTGAACTCAAGGGATTTAAGGTGGTGGCTTAAATAAAACAGCCAATTCTAACACAATATGGACATGAGACGCAATAAGACAAAGATGCAAAAGGCTGGACAAAGACACACAGAAAGCTACAAATGGACCTTTGCCCTCATTCATCAGCCCCCGGGTGCAGCTGAGTGAATCGTCCTTTCTTCCTTATTACTCACAAAGCCATTACATGTTCCACACCTACAATATGAATGGAACTTAAAACAGGCTGCCAGATACATAATATGTGGTTGTTTCAACCTCACTCTGACCAGAGAATTAAGTAAAGTCACTTTAATAGATGACTATTAGATTTCAAGGTGCCATAAAAAATTATATAAAATTAAACATCTCAAGTATAACTAGGCTAAAGCAAAACCCCCAATTTGATGTGAAAACTCTGTAACCTCTACATACAGCCACTACCAGTACAATCTATATGCACATACTGGGGATTTCTCAAAGAACGCCCTTCCAGAAGCCTGGCTCGGTTTGACTGAACTATAAGATCCACAACTGTGTAGTCCTGTCAATCATTACAGTTTAGATGCAAGTTAATTGCCATAAGTGACTGGTTAGCAATTGCTAAGACTATTTAAAAATGTGTGATTGATAGCCCTTATTTGTTTGTTATGATTAAGACAAGATAAGATGATAAGAAGGAACTTTATTTATCTTGAGGGAAATTCTTTTGTCCTAAACATGCTCAATGCAACAAGAGGAAATAAAGATATATAATAAGAGAACATTTAATATTTTTGTTTATAATATCATCCCATACGATATTAAATGAACAATCAAGGACAATTATTACAACTGTAACATCTGCAGTAAAGTCCAAAGTGGCCAAATTGGCTAACTTGAAGCTATTGTATGTATTATAGCCAACAGCAAGCCATACAACCATTAAATGATGTACTACACTACTGTGTGGGTGAATACACAAATGTACTATATAATATATGTATAATAAATCAAATAAAGTGAATGTGTTTTAACGTGCATGTTAATATCTTAGCTAACATAAAACAGAACACCTTTCTTTATTTGCTTCAACCCAAATGATGAAAATGCACTAACTTCACATTCTGATTTATGTTTGTGAAAACAAAGGCCTGTGATAAATAACTGCAGTCAGGCGATATGTAATAATTGAGACAGGCCTACTGTTGCACTTCTATAGCTTTACAGGCTGTACTTCCTTTCAGTCTTTACATTAAACATCACAGCAGTGCAACACCATAAAAAAAATATATAAACTATTCAATCTAGTTGACTCTGCTCACTACCTTCATGTAATTCAATTATGTTCAGGAGCCACTGAGCGAACACGCACTTTTACCGAACACCATTAATATCAAAAGAAACATCTCCCTTTTCCAAATATCATACACAAACTTCTTGTAAGAAAAAAAAGCTAATTTCACAGTAAACTGTACTGTACAGGAAAAGTACCCCACCAACGGGCTGACGGTTTGTGGTTTACCACATGCCACATGTAGGCAAATGCAGAAATTACTTCAAAACAGCGAGGCACGACTAAAACCACAAGCCCTTTCTTTTGTAACCATGACTCACTTTTAAACCCTGCAGGATCTTTGTTACTCCCTGTACAGCCCTGAGTAGCATGAATAAACAATTTACCAACATAAATAACCTTTTTCTATGCTCATCACTACACTTAGACCTCCTGAATTTATCAGGGACACATTGAAACCAAGTTTCTCGCAAGCAAGTTTACTCAAACATGCCTGGATAAAACACATGACTATCTTCAAAACAGAATCAGAGCAGAAACAAACACTGAAGTCAGACAAACAGGGAAAAGAAAAACAGGCAACAGAAGGTAAGCTCTCATGCCATATTAGTAGGAGTGGTGATGCGAGGTTAGCAGACAACACTAACTGCCATGAACAACCCAAACTCACCTAAACTGTTGTTTTCCTTTATGCTTTTCTCTTGAAGTTGCTCTAACCGGACTGAAAAACGACAATGAGAAGATGTAGAATGACCAAAAAAAAAATTTTGAAAAGAAAGAAAGAGGTCTTAACTGAAGAGTCATGCAGTTCGAGCTTCACGCTACTGAATAAGAACGCTCATTAAGGAAACGTGGTCATTCATTCCCAAACTATTAGTATGTGTTCCCAAACTTGCACTTTTTGGTGCAGAATAACGTGCACTTTTCACTGCTATAAACAAACGTGTGGAAGTGGGACATCTGAAAGGCCTGTTTTAGTAGAAGCTTAAAGGGTTTGCGTGCATGAGTTATACCTTGGAGGGCAGTGAGTCTCTCATTGGTGAAGTCATTGTCCGCCTGTAGTGCCTCAATGCGGGCTTGAAGTGCTTGTTCCTTCTCCTCCATCTCCTCAATTCGGAGCTGCAGCTCTTTCTTCTCATTCTGGCCTTTCTGAGTGAGTTCCTCCTGTCTACCTTCTGCTAGCTGTTTAAACAAAAAAAAAGAGGCAAGAAAACAATGAAATACTGTGCTGGTTTTCACAGGCCTAGTTACTGTTAATGTCACTGATATAGTTACAAATAAGAGCAAGCATATTAGCAACACAATTCTCTTTCCAGATTGACATTAGCAACCATGGCCCTGTTCACATTTGGCATTGGGTGATCTTATCACAAGCTGACAGCTCCAAGTACATCATCATTAGAAAGAGACTCCACATGTGTATCAAGTAGAGACAGACAATTCACGTCCAGAAAATAAAAAAAGCCTCTCTAGGATTTTGTTCCAACCACCTGGATTCTCTGATGAGCTCAAACCAGCCACAGAAGCCTTGAGGCAGCGGAACAAAACCCTTTGGGCAGATTTGTACTTTCTAGACCTGAATTGTCCGCCTATGGTCTCAAGTGACCCCTTGTGACCAGATCTCGCCTCTCCACTCTATATGCAAATATACATTTCTATTTGCAAAGAACAGATGCATTGTTTGTTTTAACTGGCAGCAGGCACTAATGTATGAAACCAGTAATAACCTATTTCATACGTCTGCTTATGCAGAGGATGTCAGTTATACAGAGAATCCTTTGTGTCCTAGCACATTTGCATACCTGTACACTTGTGATTGGATCATGTAATACACATACTAATGGCAGATGTGAATTGGAGTTTACCAATTATCCTAGCTATCAAATCTGGCATTTAAAGATTGTCTATTGGTTTAATCACTTTATTGGAAAAAAATAAACAAAAACACAATGACAAAATTATGCATGAAATAAATGCATCATAGTAAATCCATCCATTGTCCAATCCATTCATTAATATACACTGTATTAAATTTACATATATACTATATTGGGCAACAGTGGTGAAGCCCTTACCTTGATTTTGTCCGTAAGATCCTTGATCTCATTCACAGCTCCATTGTACTTGTTGGCCAGCTCCCGCAACTCCTCCTGAGTACGCTCGTTCATCTCCTTAAGGTGCGTACACTCATCTTCAGTGTTACTGAGACTCCTCTGCAAAATGTGGTGAGGCAAAAGTTAGCCAGAACAAACTTAGACCCAGATCTTGCTGGAAATAGTCTAGTTTAGCTAGTTTAGGTTTGCTGTGAAGACAACAGAATGGTACAAAATTAGTATCTACTAAAGTATTGTTAAGACACAAAATCTCAAAATAGGGATGAGCACTAAACCCTGATTAGATGAGTCACAGTGGAGTTTGATTAATGAGATGATGATATTATGAAACAGAGATAATTAAGCGTTTTGTTTTAAAGCATCAGACAAAAGTCACTGGCTGGTTTGAAATGGTTATTGCACCACAGCATTCCTTGATCAGTAAAGAACAGAATCAGAGTCTAGGTATGTTAAACAAACTGGCTGAAAATGTACAATATACGTTATGAGAGGTGAAATTGTCGTTCCACAGCTCTACTACTGAAACAAACGCCACAGTGGGCACTCTATAATAATTATGTCAATCTTTCCATGACATTAACGTGCCATTTTGTGGTCTTTGATGCATGCAGTGCAATAACATTTGAAGTGACCTAGCTTACCTCAACTTCTGACAGCTTCCTGACCACCTCGATTTTCTCCTGAAGAACCCGCCTCAGGGACTCTTTGGCTGTTGTCTCATAATTTAGTTTGTCTTCTGTTAAGGCTACTAGCTCCTTTCGGATACCATCTTCTGTTTGGTTCTGGACAAATTCAAGCATTGAGAATTTTAACAAATGATCACTGTTGAGGTTATCAACACTTATTTGTATTTATGTCATTATGGGAACACTTACTTTTGAATAGGCCTGCAGTTGGTTCCCCATCACCTCCAATCTCGAGAGTAACCGGTCTTCATCAATTAAAGCCTGACAGGACCAAGAGTAACAGAACACTGTTAACACCACCATTGACAAGAAAAAAATAACTTAATTGTGCTACATACATTCACTGTCAGACATTCACATCTGAAGGAATCTGACGTGTCACCTGTAAATACTAGTTAAGGTTGGTTGAGAGCAGGGGTGTCGAACTCCAGTCCTGGAGGGCCGTGGTCCAGCACGTTTAGGTGATTTCCCTACTCAGAAACACCTGGTTCACCTTATCAGTTAATTTTCAGGTTTGGTGAATGGGTTTTGAGGAGGAGAACCAACAAACTGTGCTGGACAGGACCAGTGTTTAACACCACTGATATAGAGTATAAATATTAAACATTCACAGTGATGAACTATGGAGGACTCCATTTTTTGTTTTGTAATAAGCCAGCATGCATCATAATTCATTGTGTTTTACATCAAAAAAAAAAAAAAAACAACTAAGTAAAGGTCAATCACATTTTCATCAGTTGGAGTGCTTTTCATTCTGAACAAAAAACAACCCCTGTTCCTTAGAAACTGGTTTCATTTCTGTTTCATATTAAATCTGATCCACCATAGGGAACATTAAAATGTCACAAAAACATCAAGGTAGTCTGAAAAGCCCACAAAAGAGAACTAGAGATAAAGAAAGACAGGGCACATGCACACAGTGAGTGAAAAGTGAAAGAGAGACAGGCAAACACAGCATGAGAGAGACAGAGACATACAGACACAGCAAGAGAGATACAGATAGAGCGAGAGAGAGAGAGAGAGAGAGAGACAGACATAAAGCAACAGAGATATGGAGAGACAGAGCAAAAGAGAGATACAGAGAGAAATAGAACAAGAGCAACAGCGACAGACAGAGTAAGAGAGACACTTAGTAGTGTAGATAAGAAAATGCAGTCAGTGAGCCTACAGGAGCAGAACAGAGAAACACTCTCCTGAAGCAGTGCTGAGTGTGCTGTGTGTAGCCACAGATTAGAAGACTGAAGTGTACCTGCCAGCTGCTTTCTGAGGCCTCCTGTGTGCTGGCCAGCAGCCTTTGCAGCGTGGCCAATTTCTGCTCCAGCATCTGTTCCCTGTGTAAGGCCTCCTGAAAGTACGCAAAATGAGAAGAAGAGAGTCAAAGTTATTTATTAATTATAATTAAACTGTGTTTTTAATTTCATTTAGTATATTTTTAAACACAAATAAGTACTTTGGTTGACGCTGATGTACCGCTCCATAAAGAATACTTTATAAAATGTCCAGTAGAGGTCAGTGCTGTATCATACCTGCAGGTACTGGGAGAGCTGAAACAGTTCCTGAGAGTACATACTGGGCGTGTTTGCGGCAACCTGGAAGGTGCAAGAGGAAAACCACAGTAAATCAGAGTAACATTAGAACAGAGTGTTCCACAGCTTTCCCCAGGTTACCCTAAACTGCTGGAAGAGCTAATGAGAGTCATGCCTCATAAAAATTAATGTCAATCACAGTTCAAAATCACTTTTAAACTAGGACTATGCTCCTGTTTACACTTGGCATTAAAATCTGACCACTGTGAAATGACCAAGGTGATCAGATCAAATTAAGACCATTCACGTTTGCCCAATGCAGCTTTGCTCACATTTTGATCAAACACCCCATGCAAGATGTACATTTTTAAATCTGAGCAGGAATGGCCAACAAAGACAATAGTATGTTTACTTTATAAAAAAACTTTGCCATACAGGTGAATTGATTTCTAGTGAAGAGGTAATGTGTGTGCTGTGCTTAATAGAAAACTCTCAGGGTTCTAAATCAACATTTGTATGCATGTGTAGATGTCTAAAAATAATCTGTTTAATAGAAAAGAACCCCCCCACACACACACACAAAACATGATCTACTTCATGATCCAGGTGTTCAGATAGAACATTCCAATTACAAAGGTGGTCACATTTGACTTTTATGCATATACTAGACTGATACATAAATGTATAGTTCTACCTGGATTGGCATTATAGAGAAAGTTATTTCTGTTGTCACAAATAAAGCACAACGGACACCAGTCCAGTCCAGCATCAAACATATTAATTTTCTGTAAACTTAAAATATAGGTCTAAATATCTGTACAACTGTCATTATCTGCAGATACAATGAATATTATTGCAAATCCATAACATACAACAATCCACATCCAAATACCTCAGCAGACAAGAATAGGTAAACCTAAACTGACAGTGTCAGATGCTGTGGTCAGATACACCAGGGCTTAAAGGCAAGATTACCAGTGTCTGTAAATGGGCAAGAGGCTGACAAGCTTGCATTCCTGAGGTCTAAGGGGAAGCCAGTCAATCTACACCTTGTACATAAGAGCACAGCAGCGACTAGTCAAAAGAAAGTGCAAAGAGCTGTTAAGTAATGGGATCAGCACCTGCTTAAAACACACCAACACAGACATGAGGTCAAATATGTGCTTCACCATAAAACCTATTTTTGGTTTAGGAATATAAGCTTTAAAATGAAGCTGCTACCGTACTCATTACGCACACAATACAGCAAGTTACAGCCACTCACAAAAACAAAATATGCAAATATGCATTTAAAATATGCATGACAGTCCACTGGTAATTTTTGAGTGACTAATAACTGGAATTACTTGAAATACTCATTAATGCAAAATACAAAGGTGATTCAGTTGCAGCCACTGCAGAGGGAGAACGTCCACTGAAAATGCTGAGACCAAACCTAGATGACAGCAGCTCATTGAACCATGGCTTCATTCACATAAATCAAAGTAGCAGCGTACAGGATCAGACCAACATTTAAGCAAATTCAAACTTCTGAACAGGAAAAAGAAGTCATGGTCAGGAAAGGCAGGGACTAGAGGGCAGGGGGGAAAAAAAGATTTAAATAGATTTCAGTTTCGTCACTAACGTAATTAAGTGTTCTAAGCAAGTAACCAGCACTGTTCATTCCTCAGAGAAAGACACCTCTATGCTGAGTGCTTTTGGCCCTCAAGAGTGAATTCCTCGCCAGGAAGAAGCATCCCACCCAGGGGAAGGTGTGGGAGAAGACGATAAGTGCATTATTTATCTGTGCTTGGACCACTCTAAGAACACTATTCATGAATACACGACTCCATCCAGGGATATAAACAATGCCCACTAAGCTATGAGGGAAGAGGTAAATACAGTCCATAATGTAACAGACCTGGGACCTGACACCCAGTTGTTTAATGTCATTTGGCTTTGAATTAATCAAGGCTCAGCATCAAATTACTTAAAAGGAGATGAAGCTGATGACGACAAAAATTCAGCGCACCGGGCAACCCCTAGCAGTGCAAAGGCAAACATTTAGCTAAATGTAATGCTTGGTTATGGAAACAAACCCATGCATCAAGTGAAAATGGTGATATCTTGTAAATTGAAATTAATAACGTGCCATAGCCCAAAGGGGAGCACAAGCAGTGTTCCCTTACACAGCTTAGGCTGAGCACAGTGGAGTGAAGGGCAGATGATGTCATACAAGTGCTGTAAACAGACAAAAAGGAAGCGCCCCACATGTACGCTGAGAGAACGCAGACGTCTCAATAAGCAAACACAAGACGACTGGGTCAAAATCCTCCTTCATTTACACATTTCAGAAACATTTGGGAAATCCAACAGGGTGTGGTGAAACAAACACTAATAGAAAAGCTATAAAAAAAAAAAAACAATAGAAAGAATGGCCAAAGAACAACAGACCAAATACTGCTAAGAGTACAGTAAAGAAAAACTCAGAACTTACCTTATCAACAGGCAGTGGTAGTGGTGCTTGAATAACACTGAGAAAACGAGAAGAAAGAAGACTATTAATGAATCACAGCAACGACAGTCTGCCCCCCATGGCTGTTTAAAGGCCTGGCCCATAAGAGTTCATATGCATGTCAGCCAAGTTAGAAACAAATGTTTATCTGCAGCCACTCCACAGAGTGGAAATCGGATCAACTTTGCTCTGGGTTAATGTTTAACAGTGACGCAGCTGCTTATAAACGTACTTGAATGGCAGCCGAGTAACCATGGAGCTGAAGCTCAACCCCAGAGCAGAGTTGGAGATTCAGCTAAGATGCAGATCGTCAGTGTGTTTATACTCCTATAACGCTCCTACAACTCCTAATCCACATGTGGGAAATTTGCACTGATATGGCACCAAGTGGACAGTACAAAAAAAGGAACTAGCAGCAGCATAACCAATAGAGTAAAAACTAAACAATTTAACAGCATATCAAATATATACAATCCAAAAACAAATATAGAAGTGTATTTACCCCTACTTGAACTAAGTGAAAGTGAAAGTGACCATTTGTCATACGTGAACACACCACAGCGCACAGTGTGAACAGCACGAAATTCTTCCTCTGCA
>JBBPCW010000133.1:5636577-5648905 GCA_037974425.1 Phenacogrammus interruptus
CTGTCAATCTATTGCGGATCTGATAAATGCTTAAAAACGATGCTGGAAAAACATCTTTCTAAGCTGATGGTTTTTTTTATAATTGCATTTTTGACAAGATTGCACTTAATGCCATGTTAAAATAACCATGTTGAATAACTCAGTAATAGTTTAAGGATTGCACTAGTTGTAATTTTTATTGTTAATCATTTGATTTTTTTGTTCCCGTTGATTTGTCCTGAAGTAACAAGCATTTATTTAGCTTTAAATAAACATGTAATCTGACTAAATGCTGTTTAGTTCTTTAGGGTTACATTTTTCCAAAGGCAAACCATTTGGTTGTACTGTTCAGTAACTTGCAGAATAGCATAAGAAAATCTATAGTTACAAATCAATATAAATACTTTGAAAATTTAAATTGTGATCTAACTGTAAAAAATTATAATACAACATATCGCCCACCCCTATACAGGGGTAACATTGGTATTTAAATTCTAGCCTTGCAGGAGTTTACCAGGTTTACCTTTACATTTTCTTTAAGGTGTTTTGAGAGCATATTTGGGGCAAATTTAGGTTTACACTATGGAAATTAGCATTTTTGCGCATTTTTCACCACAACAACACGGTTGTTCGCTGAAATCCCTGCACCAACACGGAAACTGCATATATTCTTGCATTTGTTTTTTGTGATGTCAGGGCCTCGTGCACCATGCCCCTTGTCCTGCACAAGGGGCTGCGGCAGACAAGGCCCGGATGCCACAGCTTTATATGCGGCAATATAATCATTTTTCATGCATTTTAGTGCCATTTATTAAGAAAATTTTAATTTACTAATTTTGTAAAATGTATAAACAAACCCAAGTATATGTATGTACACACTGGATATATGCATGCGTGTACACATTGGATACATGTAGATGTATATGTACATTTCATTTTTTCCAATTTCTCGATCCTTAATTAAATTAAAAAAAGAAGCATACTTCAAATTCCTAAGCTTGCTCATAATGTCTGACAGTAATGAGGAGCCCAAGATATGAGACATCAGTCTTATTTTCAGGCATGGAAAATATTTCACTTGCAATATAACTTGCATACTGCAAATAAATCTAATTTACACAAATTTGTTTACCCCAATGTAGCCAATCAGCCATGATGCGATGTCTGGAAACATTTTCTTAATGTTGTACTGGAGCAAGACTGCTAATGTGGCTATGCAAGCCTAAAGTATCACACATGCCTCAAGCTCCAGTGCCATGAAAAGATATCAAACATCAGGTGATCAACTACATCTGGATTCAAGTGTAAATGTAATTGCTTACAAAACAGGCAGTAGATCTGTGCAAACAAACCAACTTTTCCTCAAAACAAGTGGAGCATGCAGGCCTGTGGCAAGGACAAAGAGCACTACTAGCAAAACATTAACTATATCACGCTTGTGGCCCGAAGCAGAGATTTTCTGCACATTAAACGAAAGAAAAACAGTATCAGCATTGCCATCAGACCACCATAACAGAACAATCTAGAACTGGTCAAGATAAATTTTGACATTAAGGGAAACCAGAAAACTTAATGCACCAGCACACCACTTCCTGCCTCCAAAGGTGGCATTGGGTTGAAAGCCCAAAGTGTCAGCTGTGCCACCACTGGACTCTGAACCTCAGAAAGGCAAGCAGGCAAAGGCAGAATACAGAAGTTTATCTCTCCGCAATCAGAACAGTGTGATAACAGCGTGACTGAAGACTGTACAAACGAACAAATGCAGTTGCATTCACGGTTCTGTACTCAAACCAGACCCATTTGCTGAAAGATGCCTAACATCTGATAAAATATGGATCTTCAGCTCAGCTAAAATGAACCCCAACTCCAACTTCATAACCACCACAGTGTTGTAAGCTAGGATTAATAACTGCTTAGTTAGTTACAGTATCTCCTTACACACTGAAACACTAAAGGACAAGATTCTCTTCTCTTATTAAAAAACAACTGATGTTACAGTAATGAAATGACCAATTAAAAAATTTATGATATTCTCTGCTGTGAAAGCATGCTGCGTATATATTTACTTATATAACCTAGTAATACAAAACAGCAGGAAAGCAATGAGTAAACAATGTCTCTCCATTAGTTTTAGTGGAAACTAATACATTTAACAAAACTGGCACAACCAAGTATGTCATTCCACGATTTCTGTTCTGCCACGCACATAATCCACCAAATTAAGTCATTATCACAGATTTGCACTGCATGCTGTCTGCGACACTTTCACACCTGACATCTGTCACAACAGCTGCAGTCTGAGCAAAAAAACTCAGTCACTTCAGGTTACCTGATGTAAAAACTCCTGTTGAATTCCAGTTAAGACACGATGACTTCGGTAGGCCAAATCCTTCAGAAAGAGAGGTGTTCAACTATTTCAAAGACTTCCCTCAGACATGCAGCAGCTCCGTTATGAAAAATACCTTGAGGGAACCAAGAGAACATTGTGCTCTGTTCAATAGCTAGATAAGAAAGGTGGATCCTGTTCACTTCTGCAACTTCAAAACAAAGCTGGGCCATCCTCTCCTCACAAGTTACAGCATTTCAACCACGCCCCAAGCTGAGGGTCAAAGATCAGCTCTGGGGTTTCCAACTTCTCATACTTCAATAGAGACGCATCCAAGCCTCACGACGCTCAATGAAGATCTCAGACACTTTCGTTTTTTCTACACAGCAAAACCTGGGCAGGACAATATGTGGTAGAACCTGATCTCCTAGCTGGCACCCTCATGACTTGTTACATTCAACCAAATGAAGAAACAAAGCTAACAGGTCGAAGTGCATTCCAGCGAGCAAAAATTTTAAAAATAAATTAATAAAATAAAAGGGCAAAAAAACATAAGAACATAATGTGTGGACATTTGTGTTGTTTTTTCTGCCCATGATAGATGAGGACACATTGAGCTCCTAGAATGAGAAGTAAGTGAACATCAGGGACCAGCTTATAACTTGCCCAAGAAGTGGATCCTTTAGAGGAAGATTCAGCTTGCTAGATCTCCCACCTGGCTTTAGTAATTTTACCCCAAAATTAGAGCACTGTAGAGCCCCAGGCACACTGTCTGGTGTGTGTGTGTGTGTGTGTGTCGGTTCAGGTTTATGTAAGCCGCCGATGAGTCACAACAGCGCTCCTGTGCCAAGCCTGAAGCAAGACACACGCTCCACCATTGTTGGTCATGGATGTTTTAAAATGCCACCCTGCCACCATCAGGAGAAGCATGCTGTGTCATGGGCTCTTCCATTACAGTCATATGCTCATTGACTGCTGATTTGTTCAAACTGCATTAAGACAAGCAATTCTTTACTAAAGATCAATTTCTTGGAAGGGGGCTACACAATATGAACAAAGACTACCATTGTGATTAAATTGCTTAGGAATGTTATAATGCTGCCTATAAACCAAATTCACACTCATGTGAACAGTCATACATATCACAAAAGTGAAATACAAAAACAATATAATAACTGTGTGTAAGTACTGCAGAGCACAAGATGTATTCATGCATGTGTGTATATTAATGTGCGCGTGTGTATATCCAAGTACACACACCCACATTGTGCCCTGAAGTACTCTTATGTAGGGTATGGTAAATACAACTTTACCAAGAAGAGATTACACAGTTTAAAGTTCTACCAAATGCAGAACTTCTCATATGATGCCGGATACGAACCCTTGTTTGGTTCATTCGCAACTACACTACAATGAAAATTCCACATTTTATATTCTAAACCCACTGGCAACTATTCCAACAGCAGCTCTGTCGGTGCTATTCATAGCCTTTTAAAGCATCTTTACCATGGTGACAAACCGCAGAGATGATCACTAAAGGAAAAAGTATGTTGAGTATCCGTGCCCTTATAGGCTAAAATGGATCATTTCTCAGTTTGGTAAAAGCAAATTGGTGAATTGTAACTTCCAAATTGTATTAATTAATTAATTGATTGATTGATTAATTAATTAAGCAAGCAGACTAAAGTGTTGGCTACATATACTCTCCTCAGTGCAAAAAACTGTAGTGCAATACTATCTACATGTCCTCCCGACTACCTGTACTTACTTTTCACCTCATACTGTTTTCTACTGGTTTGCTGATCCGGACTCTAACTACACCCAGTATAATTATGCACTATACTCTACTGTGACTCTATCCATATTGCATTCATATCTACATTAATAATACTCCCACAGTAATAATACACACTATATAGTTCTTATATGTGTATCATACATTCATGTATGTCTTGTTTGTAATACACCTGCACTTTATCCTACTGGCATACTGTTTCAACTTCTTACTAAAAAGCATTTCACCGCATGTTGTACTATGCATGATGGTGTATGTGACAAGTGTGAAAATCTCAATCTGAATCACCTAAAGCGTAAAAACAAAGGCGCAAGAAAGAGTACAATTTTTGAATTTGCAAAAAAACTTTCAGAAGGATGGCTTGAACCATTTTGTGCAGCTGCTGCATGTACAAGTAATGTGAAGGTTCTTCACACTCGCTTTATTTCCAAAAACAGTTCTTTGTGAAACTAAAACGGATCTAACCCTAACAATTTAAGAAATCTTTGACAGTTATTTCATAAATCATACAGTTGAACTTTTGTATGCAGTGTGGCACAGACTAAACTTTCATAAGCAACACAAATATCTGACCTGAGTCATCTGATTTGATTAGGGATCTGTGTATCAATCTAATTATTTATGCCAATAAAACACATTAAGCCTTCAATACTAGCATTTATTAATTTAAAAAAAAGAGGGACAAACTTATTGTGACTGATTATAATCTAACTGCAAAACAAAACCACCACCTCTAGACTGAGGCATCATGATGCACCAAGACATTTTTATACCACTAATATGTACATGGACATAATGGCATGTAGTCCGTTCCATGACAAACTATGAAACAATCCTATATTTGGAACAAACTGGAAACAGATTATCTTTCCCTTTCTGCTGAAATCTGTCCTCAATTTATGTGAACAGAGAGCAGAGTGACGGCCAAAGATGATGCAGCAGGGAGGCTCGGGCCCAGAAGAAACACCCAGCTCCTCTTGGCCTGCGACTATCACAGAAAAAGGAAAACAAAACCCAACCCTGCATAGCAGTCACTCCATCCATCTCCATCTGGCCACTCTCCTCCTTCAATCAATCCATCTACCCGGTCTCGAACAGCAGAAAAACGATCCCATCAAAGAAGACTACAGTCAGCTACGTGGAAAAAACGAGGCACAGACTTTTTCTGAGATGAGCAATTTTCTAAAAAGAGGGGAAATATCTTTAGCAGATGTCTATAGTCGACTTGCTGGAAAGAATTTCAGCAGTCTAGCACCGTGCCATGCTTGGAAAGAAAGTTTCTCAGGCCCCTCTTGGTGCAAAAAAGACAAAGAAGATGCATCCACCCATAAGCCTAACGTAATGGGCACGAGGAGGCGGGCGCCAATACAGGAAAGGCTATAGCTTACATCTCAGCTGGCCTGGCTGTGCTCCAGAGGGTAAAGCTCAACAACAAGCAGCGTGCAGCTTCTATAAATACCACCGTTAACAGCGCCTCAGTCCAGGAGCCGAGCGTGAACATGCCACTGAACTGAGAGCTCATCCTAGGAGCTCTGCTGCAGACACCAGGCACAATTTATCATCTGGTTCTTTAAACACCACTGCAGGTCCAGAGGCAGTGAGCAGAGAGCATTGAGAGCAATGAAAGGTGAAAGAGAGAGCAGGGAGGGACTAGAAAGAAAATCACATCCATTTAAGAGCTGCTAGAGGCTGCAATTAAACTCCATTCACTGTCAAAGGCTGTTTAAACAGAAGGGCCAATGTGTGATGCTATTAAAAAGTATATATTTTTTATGATCACATTCTTTGGCTTCAGCAAATCTAATCCATTTACAGGGACACAAAAATCAGACACCAATGCCCATCTGGAACCCCAAACAGATTTTAATTTACCACAGAAGGCAATGGTCATATTAATTTTTTATAATCCATCAGACACCCGTCTAGCTAGCCTTTAGTGAACAGCAGATTAGGATATACACAAAAATCAGTTGTTAACAGCTGTCAACAACTTCCCAGACCATCCCCCAACACATACAAATGGAAATTTCACCCTCACAGGTTTGCATTTAGATTTCCTGTAAAGGTCCCATGCTAAGGTTACAGGTTAAGGTTATTTAGAGCTTATTTCCACATGCATTCTAAACAAGGAGCACATCTAAATATGGCCAATGTGCTGGAATTAGCATGGATGCCAGCATACACTGCACACTGCATTTCCACCGGCCTTGCCAGTGTCGACGGCCAGGAGATGCACATAGTTAGCGAGTGCACTGTCAGGGAGAAACCTTCCCTGGCATGGTTTTAAAGCCCGGTGATAAACAGTCATAGACAGACAGGCATAACCTGGAGACCTACATCACATTCAGACAGTGACAGGACTTCCCTGTGGTCATTAACAACATTCCTCAGGGGGCTAGGCAAAACAGAAAGCCAGGACACTTTTGCTTGACCTCATATTAAACCTGACCACAATACAACTCTGAAACACCAAACTGCGCCTGCCTGATGTTTGTGAGCATCGGTAACTGACCGCCGCTTGTAGTTTTACCATTGGCTCTAGTGTGTGCTGTTTTTGCCGACTGGGCCATGTGTTGCTGTTGAGGGAATCCCCAATCAGCGCACAAGGAGAGAAAAGAGCACAGCAAGCAAACGGCACTCTCAAGAGAACACACACGCACAAACAGCGATCCTTTGCTGCTTACATTTTCAACACAAATGTAAGCAGCAAAGGATCACTTATAATGGGTATTTACATTTGTTTTCCAAACATCTTAATTCTGACAATGTCCAAATATATATAAATCAAGATAAAACAGCTTTTAATGCACTCTAGTAACAGACAGATACGAAAAAAAATTAAAACCCGACAGTGTCATGCAATGATGAATTAGCAGCAACAATGATTTGTGAATTTTTGTTGCATGTACAAACACTTCACTGTTCTGTAGCATTTTCCCTTTGCTTCTTTATTTTCAGTTTCACAGAGTATAGCTTAAACACAGACATTCATAGCTTTTAAAACCATTACTAGATATCCGTTTTAGAGCCAATTTAGAGATTTATTATAAAGCTTAACCCACCATTTGTGATCATTTTCAATCTATTTAAGTTTGTGTCCTAGATATAAGATGATCTTACTGTCAATGATCTCTTTTTATATTTGGAAATACACTGTCTTAAGGCTTAGACACACTGCAGATGCTCATCCAATGTTTATTCTTAAATCAAGCGGCATTGTTGTTGGAGTTGTTGGAACATTGCTGTGAGGATTTGACTGTATTCCACTACAAGACCATCAAGTACTGATGTTTGAGATTACTGGTGAGATTAGTTCACAATCACAACCAGCAATAATCAAGAGTGCAGTTCCATTCTGCCTCAACCCAATGCCTTTCTATTGAGATAACTAATTCAAGCACTGTTCAAGTGTTCTGTACCAGTAATAGTTGCATACGACGTTAAATAGAACATAAATTATCATTATAATAATGATAATAAATGACCAGTAAATATATATCCAATGAAGCATGAGTAATAGAATAATTGCTGTCAGCTTGTCATCATCATGATTTAGTGCCAACAAATAACAGCAGTATTTGTGAAAACTATGATTAATTAAAGTAAGCGTGATTGTTTAATTGCCATATTATTTGTTCACCCGGCAATTATTTCAGCCAATGATTTCTACAAGCCTGAAGAGAATTGGTGAACACATTACCAACAACTATACACTGGCACAACCACAGAATTAAGCTGATGGTATTGCTGAGAACACACAGTTTTATTGTTGTTTGCACTTCATCATATCCCTACATCATTTTGCTGCCTAAAGCATCAGAAACAAAGTAAGATTAATGCTGTAGGGTTAATCTAGTTAAAAACCTACTGTGTTTGAGTAACGCGTGTGTAGACTTGGCTATTGTGCAATGTGCATTTCTCGATTATCTTGAAACAGGTCTTACTCTGATCGCCGCCGAGCTTCCATGCCATCTGGTAGGAAGAGCTTGATGGTCGAAACTATGCAGCCATGAGTGACTACAGAAGACAAAGAAAAGAAAGACAAATTAAAAGTGACAGCAAAGGCGCTAATCTCACAGCCTGCAAAAGAATGCTGTACACACAAACTCTCCAGTACAAGTACAGATCTGATTGATTTGAGGCACTCCCTTGTATAAGCCGCCCAAGTTTGAGCAGCTGACTCACCCTCCAGTCTAACAGCTTTACAAGCTGGCATGATTCTCTAGCTTAAAACACACCTACACTACACACAACTTTCCCAAGACAAGCTAAAACATTGAGTAGTTTTCCAGTTTTAGCCATGCCGACTGAAAAAATCTTGACCGGGAGTAACTTGACATAGCATTCCTGCCAAGTAAGACTCAAGACCAAAGGAATCGGCATTGTTTCAATACTTTAGACATTATTAATTATCCTACGACCTGAAATAATTATTCTCAACGTTTTTCTCTCTTACCATGTTCCCAGCGATCTCATTCTGCTGTAGCGAAGTGTTCCTCTTCACATTCTCTAAAAGGGCAAGTTGCTTTGCATTCATATCTGATTGTGAAAGCTTCCACTTCATCTGCTGTCATTACAACACCTTCAGGGCAGCAATCATGAACTGCTCTTGGGTTTCAAAACCCATGTTCTGCCAGTGGCCTTACATCATGGCTATCTGAAGCAGCCACAAAGATATCTGAAAAATTTCCACATCTTACCAGTTTATTTTTAATTATTTTAAATTATTTCTACCTACAAACAATTTTGTTTTTTGCAACATCACTACTTGTCAATATAATTTTTTATTATCAATGCAAAAACCTACTCCAAACTACCTGTATTTTCATAGTGTAGTGTATTTTCATAAGGTTTTCTACAAATTTTATGTAGAATTTGTTTCAATTGTTCTCATCTCTGTGGCTTTGATCCAGTAGGAAATTACTTATATAATAATTACAAAGGTTCTGATTCTGATGTTCCTCCTTAGACAGACAGCATCATTTTGAGAGAAAAAAAAATACAAAACATACAGGATGTAGTGATTAACACTCCTAGTATGTTTTACTATAAACCTTGGTATAAAGCTCAATGCTGCTTTCAAAAATTCAAACAACTGAATGAGTAGCATAAAATAATTCATTGGAAGTGAACGCTCTACATCCAACAGTGAATAGTACTGAGTTACTGAGTGAATGTTACTGAGTTGTTTCATTTATTTTTGCCGAGATTTGGCTTTTTCAGGAATAATGAAAACTGAAGTTTCATAAAATTACATACAAAACATACATAAAGCTTCCATTTGTCACACATGAACACATCACAGCACCAATGTGAAATTCTTTCTCTGGATTTAACCGCTTTCACCAAATAAAGCATTGGACACCCAGAGAAGCAGCACCTGGGAAGCAGTGTGTGGAGAACGCATTTTTCTCAAGGGACCTCAGTGGTGTCATTGATAGCCCTGGGATTCAAACTTGTGATCTACCAAACACAGAGGCAATTTCCTAACCACCAGGTCGCCAGCTGCCCCACATCTGCAGTGAAAATGTTTCAGTATCATAGTACCTTCTCAAACATTTTAACAATGCCCCAGGAATACCAAAATCCAGTTACTGGTCACTGATATTTTTGGTCACTGATATCATGACAGGAAATGCTTCTAGTTTTCTCAAAAATAGCGAGGCAAATAAACCACTGGGCTTCATACACACCCTTAAAACCACTCTGAAGGAATATATAAACATGGCCCTCACCTTTGCGGGTGTTCTCAGTCACATCCACTCCAAACTGGATGATGTCACCAGAGAGCACCTCACATGGGGGGCTTTCCTCAGACCCTCGGCTCAAGCGCTGGCTGTTTATAAAAGTGCCGTTGCTGCTCTTTGTGTCCTGTAGATAAAACTGCAAAAGAAAGAGAAGGAAAATTGATTAAAGTATGACCAACAGCATCACACAAAAAAGAAAATACTTCTGTGGCTAAACCTGAAGCATAGACAGGAATATCAATACATACAAGTCAGAGCTTCACCTTGGCCCTAAAAACAAATAAATACTTCACTCCGGATGTACTTCGCTCCAGATAAAAGTGTCTGATAAATGCCGTAAACAAAAACGCCAACGGGACAAAACTCAGCTGACAAATATAAAAAGTTTACAAAAAAAATATGCACAAAATGATCAAAGTATGTGAAGCCAGGTCCTTGACAACAGATAATAGTTGTTTGATAATTCAATTAATCCATAGTTAAATCAATTTAAACATATTTTAAATCATTTAAAAACTTTTCAGAGTTAAACCTGTAATGCAGAGGTCTAACTGCATTTTTTTAACAGTCTTCTTAACCAGTTTGAACATGTCTGGGCTAATCAGACAAGAAAGTTATGGAAGCCAAGTGTTTTAAGTGTTTCCTTTAATTGCCATCGAAACTTGGGGAGGGTATTGTTTTTTTTTCTATTTTCAGCTAAAAACAAATAAGTAAACAAATGCTGCTTTTGAACCAATGCAAAATTTCAGGGCATCTCTAATATAGTAAAAACAATACACAAAATGTAATTAGATTTAAACATTTAGCTCATGAATTTTGTTATGACCAGATTTTAAATACCATTCCAAGCTTCTGAAGATTTAACTGATTTAACTATAACTGACATTTTTACTTCATTTATGTTCCATCAGCTACTTCGTTTTCATTTTAACAGCCGCGGCTTGCGAGAGTGTTTATTTAAATGTAGATGTAGGTTGTGTTGCTGTTTTTGATTTAATTACAGGGTGGGTTGTTGTCTGTACTAAATACTGCCGTATACTATAAAACCACCATACTCAGTATTACTGTCTTAACATTTCAATTCCTATTTATAAACTATACTGTTATAAACTACATATCTGTTCATTCAAGAGTGAAAACAATCAATATGTCACTGATAACTGACTGACAGGCCTAGACTGATGAACAAAAGCAAAAAAGCACATTGCAAGCAGCAGGAGAACAGTTTGGAAATGCGCTCAACACAGTTTGTTTAAGAATAGTACAAATATTTTTCTAAAATAAACCTGTAAAAACTGAAACAGTTATGCTGGTCACAGGTCTACCACTGAGGTTGCCATGCTAAGATTATAGTGTGGAAGTGATAACTGCAGATCTAAATAATTTCTACTCATCTTTCCCCACGAACAGGAATGTCATCCAAAGCACAAGTGGAAAAAGCCTGAAATCAATCACAACCTTATTTTTCAGTTCACTCACTGGCACTAAAGCAGTATCTTGCAATTAACATGAATGTTCTAAATCCATGGAACTACAACACCCACAACTCGAGTTTATTTAATTCTGGTAGTATCATTACACAATGCCCCCCACCAAAACAACACTCCTTTCATTCAGGACGACGACAGATCAGTTTTCATTTACCCAAGTCGACATGCAAGAATCAAATAACACTGCGCTGATTCAGATAAACTCCGTCATCAATACCACTAGCTCAAGCATCTGGTGTGAAGCTCTTTTTCCCTCTCGGTCCCCATGGTTACAGTGCAAACTCCTAGCCTGTGACTGCATCTGCAAGGACTCGGGGTGGTACTCAGTGGCACATTTAGACCCATCACTGTCATTGCATGGAATAAATATGCTTACAGTCTTTAAGGCTAAAAGACACTGCATAAATCCCAGTGACAAATTAACAGTCTCTTACACCTTCTACAGACTAATTTCAGCAACCTTAAGGAAATAAGAAAGAAAAAAAAACAAAAAACAAAAAAAAAAACAGTACAATGTGGATCTAATAAATTTGAGTACGAAGTGTGTGCAGGCGTACATGGGGTGCATGAATGTGTGCAGATGTAAGATGGGGTGTGCTGCCCTACAAAGCCAAAGTGCCGGAACTACACCGAAGCTGAAACTGAGAAAAATAGCTTAAAAGTTTTAGTATTGGTATGGATTTTGTACTGCAATCTTTTCTCTGAAATGGGACTTTGAACCAGGATAGTTTCTCACAAGACAAAGTAGATGTCCTGAAGCTCATTTGTAGTCTAAAGTCAATTTTGTCCAAATATGTAGTTACTGGTCTTTGGGTTTGTAGGGCTGTGCGGATGTACGATGGTGTGCGTGAGTGTGTGGATGTACGATTGTGTGTGAGGGTGTCTAGATGAATACCAGGCATAAAATGACACAGCTAATGGCTACAACATGACACAGGAATCGAGTATTCCTCATTACGGCAGTCCTTCCCAAATAGCTGGTGAGAAAAAT
>JBBPCW010000133.1:5649005-5672652 GCA_037974425.1 Phenacogrammus interruptus
TACTTAAGTATTTTTAAAAGCAAGTACTTCAGTACTTTAACTTCAGTAAAAATTTGACTGCACGACTTTCACTTGTAGTGGAGTAACATTTGACCATTGCTATCTGTACTTTCACTTAAGTACTGAATGTGAGTACTTTGTCCACCTCTGCATATCATTTAATGATTCCTCAATTTTGGGTCGCTGTGACTCATTTTGCCAGATAAGGTCACATATTTTGATATATTGCTTGATATGTGTAGTTAAATACAGACAATTCAGAAAAAGTAAATTACCTTTGGGGTGCCAGTAGAGATGTGTGTTCCCAACACACACTGTCTTTGATGGATCACTGACTGACTGAAGAACAGTAACCTTGCAAAAAAGGAACAAAGGGTTATTTGTAGGGTTGTACTGTACAGTGTTTTCAAATTTAATCTTAGACAGTTTTAAACAATTCTACTGGACTTCAGCATCTGTAGCTTAAAATCTAGTTTAGGAGCAGAAAAGCTCTAAATCAGAGAGCTTTTATATACTGGTCCTGATTTGGCTGATTTAGTCCTTTGTAATGAATTAGGAGTTGGACCACCCTGAATTTGAATAATATAGTTTGGTTTAAAAAAAAAAACAAAACAACTGTAATCAGCCAGGATTTGTGTTTTTTGTTGTCTGCTTCTTTAGATTTGCACTGAATTCAGCTAACATGCTACATGCAGACCTAATTCACATTAAACACATCGTAACTCACAATCGTAAAAAGCCTTCTAATTGTTTTACATCATTTGACAAAAAAAAAAAATCACCTGCCTTACAGACATAATTTCATGATGAACAGAAACAGTTCAAAACTAATTTGAAAGACATCTTGTTACACTGACTTGCATTTTTTTTTGCATGTATAGATGCTTTTTGGTGATATGAGGCTTTGACATGGTTTTAAACCTAGCAGACTTTGTGAAGTCCACTTTCTATTTTCTTTTGTCCATTTCTAACAATTATTCTGTCATAAAATGTCAGAAACCTCAATATAGTCTGATTTTAAAAACAATTTCATATGGTTTGAATGTGAGATCACTCAAGCCTGCAGTTCAACCATGGTTCCATCTTCATTTACTTTAAAACTACAGTGAGTTTAAACTATACTGAGTTCAAAATGAAATTAAAGTGATCTGGGAGAACATTTGGAGACATATTTATGGTTTACACTATAAAAACAGGCATTGGGATCATTTTTTTTTGTGTGTGGGGGGGGGCTTCAGACCTTCGGCTGAATTAAAATGAGCCATTTTAATCTAGATTAATTCCAAGATTCCAATGAGATTAATCTAGATTAAAAAAATTAATCTATGCCCACCTCTAAAATAAATAAATATATATATATATATATATATATACAACTCTCTTGCACTACACACATTTTGTAAATACATTCTAGGAATTTCATTCCTGCTAATGATGTTCCACTGTTATCTGTATACAAAAATAAACTAGAAACTCAAGCACAAAACTATAAAAGCAAATCACTGTCTTGGCTGATCCACTACACTTGACTTGAGATCTGATTTTCTGTCAGGCGATTCCTTTTAAACCTTGGATAAGGACTCATGCTGAGCAGATGTGAGGAACCTGGAGCCTCCAATCATTTTTGGCCTTAATACCTGCAAAGCTGTGGATCTCTGCACCACCTTCTCCCTCAGCGTGGGGTTGGTGGACACCACGTCCAGTAGCTCACTGTGGATGGCATCCGTCGTTAAGGCCTCGCTCAGAGTTATGTCATGCTGGCCTATGAGCTTGAACTTGGATCTCCTGTAAAAGGTGGCCAGTCCCTCATGCTGCTTCTCCTTCATCCTGAAGACCCCATCCATGCCAAAAGCATCAAGCGCAGGCACCAGACTGTCACTGAAAGCCCCCTTGTCCACCTCCTGAAGACAGACGATGTCTGCATTGTACCCAGTGAGCTCCTTCTTGATCAAGCTTTGGCGATAGTCAAGCCCCAGGGCGTATGGAGCGCAGTACGGGTACAGGACCGTTTTAGAAAGCTCAGTCTGGGCATAGACGTCCGCCAAGATGTTGTAGGATACCACCCTGACCGTGGAAGCCTCTGTGACCTTCTTGGTGTACATGTGCCTGTTGTCAAAGGTGCAGACCCCTGGTCCTGCCTCGACGGCACTCAAGGAGACCAGTTCTTTGGCCACGCCGTATCTGGACTCATTGCCAGGAGTGCACTTCAGCTTCAGCCTTACACCTATGTCCAGGTTGGATGGAGTGAACACCTGCTGCTGGCCCACCTCCATCCAGCAGGGGTCAGCACTGGGGTCACTGGGGGTTCCTTCTTTGTACCATGTAAACAGACAGTCCTTCAGGTCTCCAAACTCTATCTCCAGCTTGGGGCAGACAGGAAAGCCAGACAGGATGGATGCAGGCAGCTCAGCTGTGGTGAAAGTGGGGGGGTTCCTCTCCACCTTGAACTTGGTGTCTCCAACGTGGAGCACTGCACCATCCTGCCAGGCATCTGAGTTCAGGAGGTCCTCAGAGACATAGTCTCCATTGAAATAAAGACGGATCTGAGGTTCGGTGGCATCCTGGCTTCCTTCACCCCTCTTTGACTTCTTCCCCTTGCTCCTGGACTTCACAATGTTGTTGGAAATCCTGGCCAGGACCTTGCCCAGCTCCTCACCCTGCTCCCTCAGCATGTGCCTTGTGCTGCCCTCTAGGGTAAAGGAGATGGTAAGCTTGGTCTCAGAGGGCACGCAGCGCACCACCGCGCGCTCCATCCTCTTATAAAAGCGTCTGATCGCGATATGATCCGCCACAGGGCTCAGAAAGCATCTACAGAAGAAGCTGGGCAGGAGAACGCGCCTAAACATTAGGGTCTGAGAGCCATGCAGCCATGAACAGAGGCGAGAACACGCCGGAAGAGTTTCCATCTGAACTGGGTTCTGTCTCATTACGCTCCTTGCTCCCTGCGTAGGGCACTAGATTTTACAATAAATGCAGACCGCAACTAGTGCACGAGAAATGCAAACAGTAGCATTCCGGGACACAAACAAGATGCACAACCTGTCAATGTTAGGAATCTGCAGATGTTGTATTATTTAAAAATGCCATATTTCTTATTGAAGTACTGTTACATTATGTTCAAATATTCATATTTGCAGCATATGCACTGTTGTGGCCACTGAGCATTTTTCTTAATGTATTTTATATTCATTTAATTTTTATTTACTTTCTTTTATCATACTAATTAGTATTTTTTAAATTTAAGTCGACACTGCACATACACATTGTCGCCACTAGATGGGAGGATTACTCTCCTCATAGGTCACAAACCCCTTTCTGTCCAGAAGCATCATCTTTATTAGATTCATTAAATACGCTGGACTGAAGAGATGATTTTTTTGCAGTTATCCCTTGGATGAACCTAACAGTATCCACTTGATTGATTTTGATGTAATGTTTTTCACACTCTAACGTGGATTTTGTCTTGTGTTAAAGGGTAATTGCACCAGTCTTGTCCAAATGTCTAAATAATTAAATCATTAAGATCTAAAGTCATTTAGAGCGATTTGATGTGAAAGACGCTCACTGGAACCTAACCTCAGGAACCCAAGAATTGTTCACAGCCTTGGTGACAGGAACCAAACAGATGATGCCTGATTTTCGACACCTTTTTGATAAGCATTTTAATAAATAAAAGATTTTCTGAAAATACCTATGTCCATGGCCTGTGAAAAACAGTAATCAAAGCATTTTTTTCTGATTTAACAATGTTTTACCATCAATACTGCATATAAACACACTTTTCTCTGCTTTTCTTTGCTTCAAACCAGTCTCACTGACTTCAGTCTCCATCACTGAATAATATAACATATCAGTGCTCCTAAATCATCAAAGCTCTGACATTAATTTACTCATTCATAATCCAAGCCATTTATCCTTACCAGGGTCACATGGGTGCTGGCGCCCATCCCAACGCTCATAATTAGAAAGGTGGAGAAACACCCTGGACCATCACAGTCAATCACAAGGTCCTCAGAGAACACACACTGTATTTTATGTTTCAAAACATTAATCTGATTAAATTGTAATGATATATTGCCCCCAAAGTACACCATATGGACAAAAGTATTGGGACATACCTGCATTTTAGTGTTTTGGTTAGCCCCCTTACTTCCACTTTAGGGTCATCTTAATGCTCCAGCAGACCAAGACATTTTGGCCTTGCTTCCAACTTTGTGGACACAGTTTGTGGAAGAACCTTTTCTATTCCAGCATGACTGTGTCCCAGCGCACAAAGCAAGCTCCATAAAGACAAGAGTCCTGACCTCAACCCCATCCAACACCTTTGGGAAGAACTGGAACAAAGATTCTGAGACAGATTTTCTCTTCCAACATCAGTGTCTCACCTCATAAATGCTCTACAGAATAAATGGGTATGAATTTCTACAGAAACTGCAAAATATAGCTGCAAAGGCGGACAACTTCATATTAAAGTCTATATGCAATGTCATTAAAGTCTATTGGTGTAATGGACAGGCATCCCGATACTTTTGACCACGTAGTGTATCCGTTTGCCCACACTAAAACTTTGGTGTACAAACCCAACAAACGTTAATAACTCTCAAGCAGGACTGACAGCTCACCTGAATGTGCTGCTGGTTTTATTGAACTCAACAGAAACAGAGGGGACAAGAATCATTTAACATCAACACACCATTGCCCATTTCATACATGTGTAAATGAAAACAGTACATATTTTTTTCTCCCTCATTTAGAATATAATGATTATTATTAGTATACATCATACAATGCTAACCACCAGACTGTGGTATTGAAATGGTTGTAGCCACTGGCATGCTGTATGTTACAACTCCATGTTGCTTTCTGTTGTGCTTCAATGGTTGTAGGGAAAATCCACTGATATCCACCCCACTGTCAAAGGCTCAGCTTAAAAGCGTACATGTAAGAAATTACAAAACCGGAGTAAACGTACAGTTTACACAAAAAATGCAATAAACACAACCATTGAAAAACACGTCTCTCAGTAAAGCCAACTTCATCCTCAGCGAATCCTCGAGGGGAAGATTTGGTATTTGGTGCCACTTTGGGTTCTGTTACATACTGCATAGAAACCATTACTTTCTACAGAGATATATTCACAGATAGGAGTTTTCTTTAAAAGAAAAAAAAATGCACTGGGAAGGTTTAGGCATAGTAGTTCCATATTTTGTGTGTCTAACACATGAATTTCTAGTAGCTCAAAAAAGTCATAATGGTTTATACACAGTTTGTAAGTGTAACGAAGCGCCCACGTCTAAATTAACCTGGTGTTCACCAGAGAGTTATATGTTATAAGACAGACGATGCAAATTCAAGGTACATTGAATATTGTGCTAATCTGAATTTTATTTTTTAAAAAAAACAAAAAAAAAAACATCCACAGTTCGTCCCTCAGACACTCATTGCGCAAAGATGCCTTTACACCCATCAGAGATTTTTAGCGCTGGTGGAGATGTATCTGGGTGTTTCGGAATCCGCTGTAACCCAGTGGAGCTTGTAAAAATCCCACAGGAATCTGCTTTGGACTCTCACTGTCCTACCACAGTCCCGCGAGTGTAGTAGCGCAGTCAGAGCCGGAGAGCTCTGAAGAAAGTGCTTCCAGTCTGCCGCCGGCATTCACCAAGCAGCCTTCAGAGCCAAACTGTCTGTCCCTCTGCCCGGAGGTCCTCAGGGAGATCCTGGAGGTCTACAGGTTGTTCTTGTCTGTGCATTCCACTTCCGTGTTGCGCGGGAAGTACACGGTGGTCTTGTGCTCTTCGTAGCGGTCGATGTGCTTGAGGTGCACCACCATGTGCAGAGCGTAGGCCAGCACCAGCAGGAGGATGAGCGAGGTGATCAGGCCCATCAGGATGGCAGGCGTGAAGAAAGTGGCGCAGTCGCTGGCCGACGCAAACTTGCTGGACTGGACGTTAAACGCTTGGATCTGGTGAGAGAAATAAGATAAACCTTTATTACTCCCACTGGTGGGAAATGCTCATTGTTGTGGCAGAAAGTGGACAGTACAAAGGTAAGAGCAGTGAAACAATAGAATTAGAGTCTATTACACTAGAGTTTAAAAAGTACACTATATAAAAATGTGTAAATATGGGCATTTGTGTCTTGAAAAATATACATGTATACGTAAACCAATATATGTATGTATGTGCACATTAATGTATGTATGTATAAATTAGAGGTGGGCATAGATAAATTTTTTTAACGCCGTTAATCTCATTGTAATCTCGGCGTTAACGGAGTTAACCGCGCAAGATTCTTCCGAGACAGGTACAAAACGGGCGCGAACCGGAAAAGTCACTGAAATATCAAGGTGAAATTCATCATAGCTAGTATAGACCAGCGTTACTCAAAATTATTTGTCCTGGGGACCAGTCAAGTCAGGCTTTGGGGCTGCATGGCCCTACACATATGCCCCGCCCCCCACAGGAATTATTCACCGACAGGAATTATTTGGCACAAAAAAAATGTAAATCAACGTTTTAATGTGATGGGTGTGTCTGCTTTCTCGCCACTAACCGGTCGAAACGAGGAAGACACGGAGCGTGTTTTCTGAGCCTGTTGTTTTCGTGGCTCTCATA
This sequence comes from Phenacogrammus interruptus, assembly GCA_037974425.1. Classification (NCBI taxonomy): domain Eukaryota; kingdom Metazoa; phylum Chordata; class Actinopteri; order Characiformes; family Alestidae; genus Phenacogrammus; species Phenacogrammus interruptus. Next base: position 5,655,620 of record JBBPCW010000133.1, read on the forward strand.
ACGCGTGTGTGTCTGTGAAAAGTTTGGAGTGACTGAGACAAAGGGCGGGTCGGGAACGCTGAACATTCTAGCATGCTGAAACAAGGGGCGGGCCGTGAAGTTGAGGGGGCGGGGCACACAGTGACAGCATGGCTGAGATCAGACCAGATCTGACTGAATTTTGATTGGTGCAGAAGCAAGGCTCTGTGGACCAGCAGGAACACTCTCACGGACCGGCACCGGTCCGCGGCCCATAGTTTGACAAACGCTGGTATAGACCCAGCTCCCTCTGTCCCGGGGGAGGGGGGCGTAGAGTAACGGTGATATTTTTTTTATCACGTTATAAGAATCTCGCGCCGTTAACACCGTTAACGGCCCAGCACTAATATAAATATATATGTAACAACTCTGTGGATATTTACACCGGTACATATTGGAGTGACCAGTATTGACAAAAACAGTAATAATGCACCGAGATAAATTGCATGTATCACCCAGAAATATTTCAACCCCAAAAACTGTTGCATCAAAAAATTGCACTCAAGAGAAATTTTGCACACAAGACAAACACACAGTACCGTCTATCATTATGTGGTGTTTGGATGTATGTCTTTGTTTGTGTGTGTGTGGTCAACTGCAAGATCTTGGTTGTAGAGTCTGACAGCAGAATCTCTCCTTCCCACACCGTGGATGCAGTATGACGTAGTGGAACTTATAAAGTTAGTTTTATCACTGAATTATCCATGATCTTCCCTTTTGTTTCGTGGAGAAAGGCTTGACAGAATGGAGTCAAAACCTCATTCAACTAGGTCCGTTTATCTCATGATCACAATTATTTAAGCTGCAATGATTTTCATAATTTTATGTCACAACAAACAGAATGTTAACTGCATGTGAATGTTAAAACTACCCACAAACACAGCCCTGAACTGAACTTCTTCAAGCAACTTAAACTCCAGCTGCCACTGTAAACACCCTGTATATATTATATATAATCTGTTTAAACGACCACTTTAGTATTGTGCTTTAATGGGTGGATAACAAGGCATAAAAACCCAAACCAAACCAAACAAGGTTCTGTAGACGTGGGGGAACTAGCCATGCCAACAATAACTCTACGCCTAAAGGAGAAGGTTCTTTTTTTGTTACACATCTGGTTGATGGGCTAAGCAGAAAGTGGTCTGACTTAATCTGTTAATCCCATTAACACCCAGAACTCAACATCCAGGCTTCAATTCCACCTATAACTCAATCAGTGTGCACTGTTTTCCATATAGAGTGATTAATAAGCCTTAAGACTGAAGTACATTTGGAACGTGTTACTACCCAGCAATAGTAACGCAAGCCTCTGAAGAACCTGTAGACAAGTGTACAGAAATTGCCTAGAACAAATAATTTAACATAAAACAAAGGTTTTTAGAAAATGATAGTTAGGTTAATGTCATAATGTCCACACAGCTAAAGTAATTGCAATGGGCTTTTCTCTGACATTTTCTCTAATTTTGGTGAGCTTAGAGGTTTATCCCTAAAAACCTTGCAAATACAAGTAATATTTACATGCATATTTATATCAGTATATATGTATATATCAACATATATTGTATTTATATCCAAAGGAACCTACAGTTTTTGCCTGTCATAGATGTAGGCCAATGTAGTGTTGGAAGTCTTGCCCAAACACTATTATTGGTGTAGTGTGGTGTGTCATACTCTCCTGCTTGGAAGCCAGCGATGTTATCCACTACACTGTGCAACCACATCCAAACATCCTAAAGTTGCATCCTTCCATTTCTGATTAAGCTGAGTGGTTTTTTTTTTATCCAACATGTCGTGAGACTTGGCCAACCTACTGACATTATAATGGCCAACAGCTTGTGACTATTGAGAAATTATTCAACTTCTTCAGTCTAGAACTGTGCTATAATACCAGCTAAGTATTTCAAACATACAGGAAAGACATAATCTATAGTTCACAGCAGCAGAACTCCAGAGCTCTGAAGTTTAGTTCAAATCTTACATTTAATGTAAGCAATGCTGTGTAGATCTCCCTGTTAAAGAGAAGTCAGTCTCCAGTGGGGTGGCCCACATATAAGAACATTCTGCGTTACATCATGCATCCTGCTGTGGCAGGGGATCCTCAGTAAAACACAAGATTCCAACTACTTCAATATTAATACAACAGCACATACTCAAATATTAAATATTCACAAAGGCTCCGAGTCGGCACATCTTCGTGATCGCTGGTGCCTACCTGGAAGTCTGTGAACGTTATGTGCCAGTTTGCAGAGTTGTCAGTATTGGAGCTGGGCACCAGCAGTGTGTCGTATTTCTGGAGGCTGCTGACGTGCTGGCAGTGGTAGGAGTTGGTGGACGGCGCGTAAACATCAGTCGCGTTGAACGTGGCCTCGTGAGTCCAGTTGTAGTGGATGTGAACGCTGTCCAGAGTGAACCAGTTCTGTCCTGCTGACTCGTAGAAAGTGCTGGACATCTGCAGTCTGTAGGAACACAATGCAGCGACAGGGATTCTTCAGCATGAAGAACACTCTTCTAAATTATAAAATAGCACTGAAGAACTGTGCGTTGTGCATTAAAGTAGCACTAAAGAAAATATTAAGTAGCATAGTCACCTTATGGAAAGTCCTCGGAGGTCCTCCACATCTCCAAAACGCAGATTGAGTCTATAAAAAAAACCCCACAAATCTAAACTTACAATCCATGCCATCATTTTATTTTTCTGAATTAACTTCAAAAATAAAACACCAAAGCAAACAGAAAAACAATCTGAAAAGCAGCACTAAATATTTCATTACAAAATGTAAATATAGGCCTAAACGTAATGTTATATAACTGTTATTACTCTATTATTATTTCATTATAATTGCATAACTGCAGTTTAATAGTACTGCAGTGATAATAACCTGCCAGACTGATTATAGCTTTGGTAGGGTTCATGGAACTGGAAAAATAATTCATTAACTATCTTGGTATTCCAGTCAGAATCGCATGAACCTAAACTCTGAATCAAAACCCCTTTTTTTTGGCACTTCCATTGTAAATTTCTGAACAATCACTATCAGTAGCAGAGCATCAGTATCAGAGGAAGGCTGGTCTGTGTGAAAGTACTAAAGGCCTCCCACGTTTAAAAGCTTCTACATTTCAGAACTGAATAAAGATGTACGCCTTAAATTATTAATGCTAGCTATTGGGCACAATGACATATCCATGCTTGGTGATACTGTTACACTGTATATACTGGTTATGTTGTCTACTCTGTTCTACTGTTTGCACTATTCTTTAAGAATGCACAAACCTCAAGCTGCTATTTTCACTTGTTTCATACTGTTCAGTACTGTTATACCGTTTACATTGCCTATAATGGTCATACACACATAGTTTTAACACATTTTGTTTTACATACAATGCACAGTGATCTGTCCACACACTCAGGACATCTCACTCCTAACTTATTTTATATTTCTTATCTGCTACTTAGTTTTGTTTTACAATGTCTTATGTCTGTTACATTATATGTACACTGTGGAACCTGAGCTTCGCCATTTCAACTCTCTGTATACTCGTATATGACCGAGAATACAATAAAGCTCACTTTGACTTTGATTTGACATGGAAGTATAGAGCCTAGGGTGGTCCTGGAGGGTCTTGTGCAGCCAAACGTGAGCTAGTCAGTTGAGACCTTTTTTCTAATATCTGGCCATTTAAGCTGGAAAAAGGAACACAAGTTCACTTACGTGGCCTTATCTTTACTGCAGAACGAGCCTTTGGTGTCCACCAGGGCATCTGGGCCGAAAGCCCTCTCTGTCAGGTCCACTAAAGTGTGGTTTCTGTACCTGATGGCCAGCTTTCTGGCCCTAAAGAGAATGCAGGTTTTGCCATTGTAAGCTACATTCAGAGGAGAGTAGGGCATGATTCCTGCTGACTGCAGCAACTTTCTCCGGCTCCGAGGAGGAGACTGTGAGGAGAAAAACACATTCAAATCCATTTACATGCATCAGGAATCTGAATACACAAATAAGCTCATATTTATCAAACATCTCAGCTCTTTTGATCTGGGGTCTGCCCTTTATACAGAATAGAATCGTAATTAGATGAGAACTGACCTTAGATCAGTGTTTTTACTCTGAGGTGCCTGATAAATGTGAGCCACTGTAGGCCATTAATCAGTGGTTTCTTCACAAGCCCAATGTTTCCTAAAGGAGCAGTATTTTTAAGTCCATCTGACAAAAGCCCAGAACAGGGAATTGTTGATTAAAAATGTCTGGATTCATCTAATCTGTCTTCCACAGACGCGTCTGTGTGGGATTAGATTCATCTGGTCTAGAGGAAAAGCTGCACTCCAGCGCCAGTCCAAGGTCACACTGATGCGCCGGCAGAACGAACCACACCTCACCTGCAGAGCCTGTCTGAGCAGCTTCTCCGCTGTAAACAATGCGCCGTTCCCATACGAGCCACTCTGGCTCTGGCCAGACACTCCATCTGTGGATTAAAAGAGAAATATGAGACAATGTGGGAGTCCTCATCCCAGTTAATGGCGCTAGCTCGGATAAATAAGGTTGTTGAGTAACATATTCATTTTAAGGTTTTATGTCATGCAAAATAAATATTTTTCTGTGTGCAAAAGTATTGGGACTATTCCAACAACAGGGACTTTGTATTCAAATACATTGGCTTTAATATAGATATGGCTATAGCTTTGCAGCTATAATCACATCCATTCTTCTTTGAAGGCTTTCCACAAGATTTTGGAGTTTCTGTGGGAATTTGTTTTTTGTTTTAAATTGTGAAAGCCTCTGCCAATCAAAACAGATGTTTTCTGTTAAGGGCATAGTAACTAAAACTGTTTAATTAGGGCCTAAGTGATAAAGAAAAGCTAGAAAATGGTTGTTATTAGGGCTGGGCGATTTGGCCTAAAATCAAAATCTTGATTAATTGAACATTTTAACTCGTTTTCGATTAATGAACGATTATTTTATTTATTTTTCATAGTTCACTGACAAGTTGCTCAGTTGTCTCAGTGTTTAAGCTCTCCATGCTCGACATGTCGGTGGAATTACGTAACATAACGGAGCGGGGTCACGTGACTCCACACGCGGTAGTGTTTTTAAAGGGAAAGTAATCGAAATAATCGACCTGGAATCATTTGATCGATTATAGGTTCTGAATGTCAATTTCGATTACTTTTCAATTAATCGTCCAGCCCTAGTTGTTATAAATGAATTCTGGACGGTTTTGGTAAATAAAACTGTCATAAACATTATGAACTGACCTCGGGTGAAAGATAAAAGGCAAATAATGTAGCATATAACCTCTTTAAATAGAATCAAATGGATATGACAACAGTCAGTGATTTGTAATATTGTATCCGTATACACAGTACATGCAATGCACAAAACAAAATGTGTATAAAGTTCATTACTACTGTTTAAATAGTATTAAACCAAACAGAATCAGAAAGAGACAGCTGGTGTGTATCAAAATAACTCACTTTCTCTTACTCGGCTGTCTTGGGAGGATGGCTCATCTGAACTGTAAAGTGGAAATGGGGAAAAAAATATTAAAAGATGCTTAGTCTGAGGTCCTTTAACCGTTTTTCTCAAGGATTAGAGAAACTCGAATATAATAATGTCTGTATACGGCACATTTGACTAAATCCATTTCATCCGCTTTGATCCGGTCTTCAAGGACTGCAGAAGCAGATGGGATTTCTGCATTAGCTCAGTACTAGAGAACATGGCACCTGAAAGAGATTCATCTCTGATAGTGCGAAAGGGGGCTGAAAATACCCGCGCATTCAGAAAAAATAAAACACCTCATTCAGGACATTCCTCCACGCCGCCATTCTGTTGTTCACAACAGCGTCTGGGATTATCCCAGAACGAACTTTCCAAACATCCTAATCACAACCATAATGCCAGATAAGGAGAGTTTAGCCGAGAGGCCTTTTAAGACGTGATTAAGGGTCAGTGGGATAAAGGAGGAAAGCCCAGCTCTGGAAAGCGAGGAGGTCTGAGGAGGGCACAGGTTAAGACTTGACCACCTGTCTTGGGAGGATAAGGACCGGCCCTGCTGTGTCAGTGGAACAGCCTGTGAGAATCAGACCAGTGGGTGAGCTGCTAACTGATCCAGACTGACCAATGCTTTGCATCGTTCACACTAACATATCCAGTATTGAGGTTCCATCAATATGATGTGACAATCATATCAAAACTATATCAGTCAGATTTAATTTTTAATATGCCTGTTGCCATTTACACTGTGTGAACACTTCATAATAAATGGACTTAACAGAAATCTTGAAGTTACCGTTTTAGGCATCACAATTTACATTGACAGAGTTCGGCAGAATTTGGCAGATTTAGTTACAGCCTTGATTTACATCGAAAGCATTTGGCAGATGCTCTTATTTTTTGTTGTTTATTTGGTAAATACAATGATCCACCAAGTATCTAATGATAAATTCCACCTATTGTTCAATGACACATTCCACCAATAGTTCAAAGATTAATTCCACAAATTGGTCAATAATGCATGCCACCAGAAGTGATTTCTTTACAGCAATGATAGATCCCAGAGGTTGCAGTGTCTACAACTTAAATACAGGCATTTAGTTTCTATATAAAAAGACCAGTGAACCTACAAATAAAGAAGCAGTTAATCTAGAAAAATAAATTAAATGTAAGATTCATGTCAAAACCTTCTTGTAAAACAATGTGTGGTTCCTATCATCACTACTAATCTGACTCTGCAATCAAGCAATTCCTATCAAACCACTCTGAACCACTTTGCTTACATCTTAACCATTTAAATACGCAGAACATTTTAAAACTCTGTCAAACACACAATCCTCATTAGTAAATCTGTCATTTTACTGCCATGGTTTTGTAAAAATACAGAACAAAGTATGTTCTGTATCAGTTCAATAGAACAATTCCGTATCCCACAGAACAGCTGGCAGCCCTGTTTATGGTGAAGTAATGGGACCAGCGCCGGGGGGATCAGAAGGGTGGACGAAACAACTGATTTTTAAAAGTGGAGGGAAACACCCCATGAATATAAAAATGATCCATTTAAAAAATGTCATTCATAGTTCCTCCTCTAGTTCTTTCAGTGGATGGTTCTTTGAGAATGATTATTGTAATCATATGAGTGAATATTTTAAAGATTCCACATAATGCAAAATTGTGGTTCATTGTGGAGAAACCGACCAAACTGATTTCTTTACACTGATTATGACAGAAACCAGAGGTTGTCTGCAACTCAAATATAGACATTTTCTTCCCAATCCAAAAGGACTGTGAACCTACAAATTAAACAGTGGTTAACCTGGACAAATATGTTTTCTCTGTGGACAAATTTGCCTTAAAATGCCCAGTCTTGCATAATCCCCTCTGTTTCATGCCAAAACCTGTCATACAACAATTTATGGTTCCTATCACCACCACTGTTAAATATGACTCTCTACAATGGAGAAATTCCCATCAAACCTTTCTGAACCACTTAGTTTACACATGAACCATTTCATTTAGAACTTTTACATTATGTGGAATCTTTTTTCTACAATTGTGGTTCTTAAAACATCATCCATTGAAAGACCCATCTTCAGAGCAAGAGCTCGATCCATTTTTGGTGCTCTAAAGATGGTTCTTTTCATGGAAGGTTCTTAAGGTTCCATATAATATAGATGTTCCATACCAAAGAAAGCATTCTCCTAACACTAGCCCAGGCTTCCAGGTCAAGAACTGTTCAGCAACATTTAAGAGTATTTCTTAGCTTGGTGGTATCTGTAGATACCATTTTGCACCTGCGTGTCATAACAAAACTAGCTTGATTGCTTTGGAATGGAGAAGAGAAACTGTTAAGTGTAACAAAATGTCACACATTTTGAGTCATTTTCAAACATTTTTATTGGTCAATGCATGTAAAAGAACCTCTTCCGAGCAACAAGAATGGTTCTTGCTCTCATGAACCCTTTATTTTCATGGAAATCAATGTGATGGTGCTGTTCCCTCCTCTTTACTAGAAGATCTAATGTGCTCTAGAACCTCAACCTAGGCATCTTATGAACAGAAAGCAGAGACCAACCCAAACTGTGTGCATGTTTCTGCACTGGGACTCAAATATCCCTGTTTCAACTAATCAAAGCCCAGTGGGAGCATTAGGTGTCTGAGGGTCAGTATGTCGGAGTGAAGTGCCCTAATGGCCTGAGCTATTGAAATCCTTTTGTCCTTGGGAGCCCAAGTCAGTCGTGTACAGTGAAGAAAGACCTTTACGTCATGTTTTAACAAATAACCCGACATGATTTTCATACCGCCAGACTTTAACGGGCCCTGCGGTGTGACTGGAATTATGAATGAACCATCTTATCGTATGAGTATTCAGCAGTGATTTGAGGATGAATGCCGTCTGCGCAAGACTGTTACATCTCAGCAGCAAGCAGAGGAGCGAAGGGGCTTCTGCGATGTTGTTGCATGCAGATGCCACTGTTATACAACTATGTTTAGCCTGACAGTGAGTAATCATTTATCTAAGCCCCATGCAGCAACCAAACTGGGCAACAAGAGCGTCCCCAAACACCAGCCCAGGGGTTTTCAAACACTTGAAATGATGAGGATGTTGATAAAAGTAAAGAAAGTGGTGTGTGTGTGGGGAGGGGGGGGGTTGCAAATCCCTCCTTCTGTCTGCTCCAGCGACAGCTTAAGGGATCTGCCTGCGTCACAGTACCTGAACATGTGGGCCAGTTGGGCTGGCAATGGAGCAATTATATAATCGATGGAATCCGCTGGCCGGCCCTGCTTTATTCACCTCGCTGTGCAAGGAGGGAGGAGCGCCTATGGGAGGAGATTAGCGCTCGCATCTTTAAAGTTGTGCTGGCACCTCGGCTCTTCACCAAATAAAATCTCTTAATGCTGCATTAAAGCCTGCCATGGCCTAAATGTTGTAAAGCGACATCATCTCTGGATGCTTCCACTGAAAGAGGCTGATGGCTTCAATATGTTCCTGCTTACATAGAGAAGTGCTGCTTAACACCTCTTGAAGATGAACCTGAATAAACTGCTAACTACTGATAAACAACTAAAAATATGTGAGTAGAACTCTAGGTTTATCGGATTTCCTAACAATGGAAGTTTAAATGATGCTTGGGCAGCAGACAGCTGTGCTACTTCTACACTTGGATGAAGGCCTAAATAAGCTGGCACTGATAAGAACAATTTCTGGTGATTTGATCTCCTTTTATTGTATGCTTCCTCTTTATATGTACTCATTTCTATCCAAACATAAGGTAAATATGTATCTGTATCTGTACATTTATTTGATTTGTAGAAAAACCTGTACAGAAATAAGACCGCATTGGTGTCATTCACAAAATCCTGTTCCACACACACAGTCACCAGAGGATGAATCTGCCTGATCAGATCTGAATCCCTCAGAGACAGTCTATCAGCTTTAACCGTGAGATCTGTGTTTCAAATCAAAATAAATTTACATTCAATTCCCTTCAGACACCATCTGGTGGATACAGAGAAAACAACATTCTGCCATCTTGTTGAAACATCTGAACTGATCACCATATAGACCATTTTCCAGCAAAAGTTGATCACGGCTTGTCTGCTGATGGTGTGTGCGGCAGTAAACAGCTATGGATTATGTCCGTTATCCATTGTGTCCATCCATAAATCATCTCCAGGTTGCTGCAGCATGGCCTGCAGGTTAGTAGTGCACAGCATCCTAAAAGAAGCCATTCTATATATGCTGTGTGTTTGTGCTTCAGATTCAGAATATATACTGATTCCCTTAACTTGCCTTCACAAAGCTGTGCAGGCCTACAGCAGCTGGGTGCTCCCTCATGCGAGAAGCTCAAATAAACCAATATGGACTGGTTTAAATATAAAAACAGACTGAAATCAGAAAAAAACAGATCTTCTGATGTGATGCCCAGCATCAGCTCTGCACTAAAGGCATGTTTTGCTGCTCCACCTTCACCAGTCTATTGTCTTCTGTGCCTAGTATCTCTCTCTCACACACACACACACACACACACACACACACACACACACACACACACACACACACACACTGGATTACATGTGCACCAAACATTAATACAGGCTACCCACAGAAAGCTAATTTTAAGAAGCAGCTATGGATTGGCTCTGTAAACTGATGCCTCCAGAGCATCCATCGATGGATTTTTCTCTTAGGTTTCACTGACAGAGGCTCCCTTGCAGATCCAGCAGGCAAGTCCACCTCACAAAGAAGCCCAACACATCAGCAGCACACACCCAGACGCAAAAAAAACCCAAACACAAACTAGTTGTGTGTTAATTTTCTGCAGCTTTAGGATGCTGGAGCATGGTCTAAGCAGTGTCTCAGCCTGCACACCTCCTCCTGGAGTTCATTTTTATTGAAATAAGAAGCTCACCTCTTGCTGAGGAAGGCTGGAGCTCGTTGGAAAGACGGAGGGATGATCTGGAGGAAAATGAATGAACACAAAGCCAGAGCCATCGCGCGCCCCGGCGATGCCATGTGTGCGTCCGCGCGCGCTCTCCACACACCCCGACTGACCGTCCTCGCTCCGGAGACGGACACTCATGGCATCCCCCTCCTGACTGTCGTGGGAGGCAGCCAATCAGCGCTTGGACGTTGAGCATTACCACGCCCACCTTTTCTCCAGGACCATTCTAACACAGTGGTGTCAGCTCACGGAACCGATTCGCTTCAGCTGCCGGTTTTAACCAAACGAATGTTCGAGCCAGTTTGTCGATTCTTTTGAATCACCCGTTTCAAGGAGTCGAACTTTGCCAAGGATGGGAAGTTCTATTTGGTTTCTCGGAATCAGATTTTTTTAATTGTCTGTCACGAGAAACTTCGTTTCGACTTGGATTGTCAGAATCAGTTATTTTGAATCGCCCCTTTCAAAGAATGTCATGAAATTCGAATCGTTTTGTCGGATCAGATTCGAACATTTGTAACTGTCCGTTTTAAACAATCGAACATTGTGAGAATCAAATCAGAATCAGAAAACATTACTGATCCTGGAAGAAATTGCTGGAGTAGTTTGAATAGGTTATTTGCAATTATCTGTTTTCAAGAATCAAACTCCGCTAATGGTGGGAATTGGGATTCAGTTTATCAGGATTATTTCTTTTGAATTCTTTTGAATTGTCCATTTTAAGTAATCAAACTTCGTTAACATCCATTTGTTCCCCGGAATATAACCTATTCTTTTGAATTTCAAAGAATACAATTGGTTTGCTGGAATGGATTCTTTCTAGCTGTCCGTATTAGACTTCACTTATGATGGGAAGTTTGATTTGATTTTTTTTTTTTTTAATTAGATCCTTTTTATCTCTGAGAAAATGGATTTTTCGTAACTATCTGTTTCAAATGATCAAAATTCATTAATGATGGGAAGTTCAAATTGGTTTGTTGAAATCGATTACTTATATGGTCCGCTTCAAAGAATTGAATTTTGCTAATCCTCTGAAGTTAGACTCGTTTTCTTGGAAATAATTATTTTCAATTGTCCATTTCAAAGAATTAAACCTCGTAATGAGGGGAAGTTTGATTTGATTTGTTGATTTTTTTCCCCAAACTGTCCGGTTTGAGGAATCAAACTTTGAATCAGTTTGTCAGAATGGAATCTTGAACTGTCCATTTCAAAGAAGCAAACTTTGGAAGTTGCATTCGATTTATCAAAAATATGCTTTTCAGCTACTTTCTTATGTAAAACGCCACAATAATTAGCTAAGCAAGCTTTATTGTCATGCTTCTGAGAGTTTGAGTGAATATGAAGCCACTACTTTTTAATGATTGCAGGCCTGGAACCTACAGACTTATTTAACAAAAAAAGAAAACAACAGTGTGCAGCAATGTCTCTTAATCTTGCCCCTGGGGACTGGCCTCCTGTCAGAAAACTCCCTGCCTCAGCACAGTCATGCAGCTCACCAGCTAATATTAAGATCTTCATGAACTGGAGCAGCTCTGCTGAGGCAGGTAAAAGCTGAAGCTGTGCAGAGCGAAGGGCCCCAGACGCTGAATTAGGATTATAATTGCTTGGGACCCTGGTCAAAGGGGGCCCTCTGCAACACCTCAAGATAAGAATGTCGTTCAGAATTTAATCCCAGAGACTGCAGTAGATAAAGCGTCACTCACACAGACATAAAGCAAATGAATAACGAACAGTATTTACTTTTTCTGATAATTTCAGGTTTATAAATAATGAAGTCTGGCTATTTGTGCTCCTGCAATCTGATTGGTTAATATAGCAGCCCTGCAAAATGGTTGACTGCTTGAATTTTCTCACCAGATTGGCTCCCACTCTCTGATTGGTAGAATGATTATAAGATCTGCTCTCTGATTGGTAGGTAGATTTTACACAGACAACTATTCAAGATTCAAGATTCTTTATTTGTCACTTACATGTTTATACAAGTGTAAACTGTGATCTTAACTGAATGTTCTACCTTGCCGTTTGATTGGCCATTTGAATTTTCCCTCCTGCAATCTGATTGGCCATTTATATTTTCTTAATTCTTAGTCATTAGCCATTAATGGACTAAACTGAACCCCACATTGCGGACAATGCAATCTGATTGGCTAGGACAGGGGTGTCAAACTCGGCCCTCGAGGGTCCAGCACAGTTTGATGATTCCCCCACTCAAACACATTCAATAAACCTGACAATTGACTGGTGAGGTGAACCAGGTGTTTCTGAGCAGGAACATAAACAAAACATGCTTGAGCACAGCCCTCTAGAACTGGAGTTAGACACCCTTGGGCTAGGGTTTAGAGTTCAGGTTTAGGGTTACAGTTTAGGGTTCAGGGTTTAGGGTTGGGGTTTTAGGTTAAGGTTAAGGTTATTGATAGTTTTAGGGTTAGAATTTAGGTTTTAGGATTAAGGTTAGGGTTAGGGCTAGAGTTTAGGGTTTAATGTTAGGGTTAGGGTTTAGACGTTCTTATCTTAAAATGAACAAATAAACGTCTCAATGAAGTTTAAAGCCATAAAGACCTTTATAAAAAAAAACAAAAACGTATTTTTAGACTCACCTGCTGTTCAGCATGGTGGTGACCCAGATTTGCACTGCACCCTCCTCCCGGGAGCTAAGGTTAATTAGTATGCCACCTCTGCGGGGGAAACATCCTGCATCAGAGCGGAAGAAAGGTCTGATATGATGACACATTATTTTTATGCCTTGAAAAGTACAGAAAGAGAATTAAAGAAGGGTTCTACCCAAAGTAAAATATTCTTGTTTACTCCTTAACCTATCAAGCCTAAATTGGTTTATTGCCCTATTTTGGGGCAGCCAGTGGCCTAGGTGATTAGGAGTTTCCCCTGCAATCAGATGGTTATGGCACCACTGAGTCACCCTTGAGCAAGGTGGTGGTGTTATTATTATTGTTGTTGTTATAACTATTGCTGCTTTTGTTGTTGTTCATTAATAGTAAGTAATCCTGTACACTTGATATTTGCTATTTTAAATATCATTTTGTCACTTTGTGCTTATGTTTCATCTTTTCTGTTGTTTTTTTTATATAGAAACTACTTTGAACAAAACATAGAAAATAAGTTTATCTGATTTTCACATCACTGATTCAGCCCGTTATGCGGTACACATGCTATAAAGATTGAATATTATTTTCTTTTTGCCCACAAACGTTCAAACGCGGCTTCACCAATAACACATAGACAAATATCAGCGTTAGATTTGTTGGTAGGTGTGTATTATGTTATCTGGTTGATATAAACTGAAGTCATAAATAGGGAAAGTATGTTTATCTATACACAGGGTGGGGGTAGGCATCAGTAGGCATTAAGGGATGTTAATAACTATGATAATATATATATATATATATATTAAATAATTTATTAATAATAATAAATTATTATTATTATTATTATTATTATTAATAATAATAATAATAATAATAATAATAATAATAATAATAATAATAATAATAATAATAATAGCAACAACAATAATTAGAAAACGGATGATGATTATGATTATTGTTATTGTGGTTGTTGTTATTATTGCTAGTTTTGTTCTTGTTCAACAATGGTAGATCTATTCTGTGCACTTCGTATTTACTGAGCTATTTCACGTAACGCTGTGTGGTTTAACTCGTGCCGTCCCGATTTCCACATCATTCACTCCACAAATCATGGAACACATATGGTATGTAGATTTGATATTTTTCTTTTAGCCCACAAACGTTCAAATGCGGCTTCACCAACACCACGTAGAGAAATATCAGCGTTACATTTGTTGTTGGATGTATAATGTTATCTGGGTGACATATAATGTAGTATTTCTTTAACTAGAACCCTAGAGGAACAGGAACCGGGCGTTTCTATGGACACCTATGGGGTCTTGAGAGGAGCCATTAGAGCAGAGCATGCTGGTCTCGTTCTTTCCTCCCCGGACTCGGATCCTCCAGCATGGGTACGAGCCTCAGAGCCTCAAAGAACTTCTTAAAATAGCAATTTTAGACAAATGTAAACACCCAGAGTCATATTTGTGTAAAGATAAGAGTCTTGTGCGCTTGTATGTTTCGTTAAATGTGCGTGTCTTCGGCGTATGTTAAGTGATTTTTTGCTACATTTTCACTTGATGACAACGTGGAGAGCCGCAGCGCCATGTTAGGAGGCAGCAGCACCTCCCGCAGAAAACAAAAATGAACATTTAGCGACATTAAACAGACAAATGCCTGTTTTACAGGTCTTATATGTTGATTTTAATTCTACGGTCAATTTATTTTTGTAGACTGAACTCTGGTATTAACTGGAGACCCACAGTGCCTTCACTTGGATAGCATCTCTGGCTAACACCGTTTTCTTCGCCATAGCCTACACCAATTTAAGGAGTTTACGTGAAGATTTATGTGCTGTACTAAGGGTTATATATCTTAAAGCTGATCGGGAATTAAATCTTTCTAATTGAGCTAATCTGTTGGTAAGAGAGTGTCATGAGAATTAAATGTAAAATATTTACAAATTATCTGTTGCTAGTGTTGGGAGACTCCGATCTGGCATATTTTGTTTTAAATAAGCTAATTCCGTTTTGGAGCTCTATATGGTCTTAGAGCACTTTTAGAAATAAACTCAGTTTCAGTTGTTTTGAAAAATATGATAAATACTGAGATTATGTACACTGTATAGGAAGCTGTCGGGTCCAGAATACAGCCCACAAAATAGAATGGAAGTTGCTTTGCAGAAGAGACTCAACGTTATAGTCATGGGTTATGAAAACTGTTTTCAGCATCAGCAATATTAACAATGTCTTAAATTTAGTTCTCTGAAAGAATGAATTTGTGGGTGGGTGTGCCTGAGCAGGGAAGCTGCTGGACACTTGTCCAGCTCAAGCATCATGGGGTTACAGTTGCCTAAGAGATTCATCTTTTATGTCTATTTAGGCAAGTGTCGTGGACTTCGTACCGCCAGGAAGCTGCGGGACCACCGCCGTGAGCAGAAATGGCATGACAAGCAGTACAAGAAGGCCAATTTGGGCACAGCTCTGAAGGCTAACCCCTTTGGAGGAGCTTCACACGCCAAGGGAATTGTCCTTGAGAAAGTGTAAGTGTAGTTCTGATGCTGCTGATGTGGGTTATACTTGGTTGAATTTCTAAGTTAATTCCTGTGTCTCTTCACAGTGGTGTTGAAGCCAAACAGCCCAACTCTGCTATTAGGAAGTGCGTCAGGGTCCAGCTGATCAAGAACGGCAAGAAGATCACCGCTTTCGTACCTAATGACGGTTGCCTGAATTTCATTGAGGTAGTAATAAAATGTGTTATTTATTTAATGCTACTGTTGTTCAATGTAAGGGACTAATTCATGAATCCTTGATCCTCACTGTGTTTATCTTCACTTTGCAGGAAAACGATGAAGTTCTGGTGGCAGGATTTGGTCGTAAGGGACACGCCGTTGGTGATATCCCTGGTGTACGTTTCAAGGTGGTGAAGGTGGCCAACGTTTCCCTGCTGGCCCTCTACAAAGGCAAGAAGGAGAGACCTAGGTCATAAATACATGTCCATTACAGAATAAATGGAAATTTTTCAAATACACACTTTTGTCTGTTTTTAATAACCTAATGGTTAGAATTCTGTAGATTACCTGTCGCAACACATGTGGCTCTATCTCTGGTCCTTGAGCTGTTATGCCCTGTACGTTTAACCGTGTTTCTGCTCTTCAACCAAGGAAAGGTTTATTAGTGAACTGAGTTGGATCAAGTGTGTTGCGTGCAGGAAAAACACACTCAGGGCATGGAGGCTCCAGAACCAGGGCTACTTTAGTCCACTGCAGTTTGTGTCTGCAAGTTGAAGGTTTAGCTATGTTGACCTACTTCTGCATTTTGACCCTCCAGGACCAGATTAAGACCACCCTTCTATAGGGAATCAACCCTTAATTTGACTAATGGTATTTGTTTTCTTCATGGAAATGGTGGCATCAGAAATGAATAGCTTATTTTTTAAAGAACTGCGAAGAGAAAAGTAATTCATTTTAATTCAAGTTAATGACAAGCCTGTACTTGCACATTGGCCTGTTTAGTCATTTTGATGCTGTCATTTGTAGGGGTAAAGGCCATTTCATATGCTTGTTATTTTTCTCTACGTATGTATGCTAAACTATGTAGTACAGGGTAGTATGTATTGTTTTACAAGTGAAACAATACATTTTACAAGTGACTTTACTTTTACATTTTACAAGTGATTTTACAGGGACTTTACAAGTGAAACTTGTAAAACACTTCTGAGTTACCCCAGGTTTGTTTTACAGTAAAAAAAATTTAAATGCAGTACCTAGGTAAGTCAAACTCATGCGTGTAATGCTTGCAGTGTCCTGAACCGTTTTAGCATTAACATATTGAATGCCTTTGAAGTTCATTTTCCTGAATGGAATAAGGCTTTCATTTCAAATTGGCTCAAGCCTGAGCACCATTACGATATAATATATACCAATTAATATACAGGGAGTGCAGAATTATTAGGCAAATGAGTATTTTGTCCACATCATCCTCTTTATGCATGTTGTCTTACTC
>JBBPCW010000133.1:5672752-5687220 GCA_037974425.1 Phenacogrammus interruptus
AGAACATGGTTGTTGTTCAATAATAAAATTATTCCTCAAAAATACAACTTGCCTAATAATTCTGCACTCCCTGTATGATGAAATTAATTCTCAGCAAGTAGGTCTTGAATCTAAAGCAGCCAGAATAAAGGAATGGTATAAGGTGACCTAATCTTAATTGCAAGCAGTATGCTTCTTAATTAAGCTGGCAAGCAGTTTTACATATTTCTCTAATTAAAGTTAGTGAGTATTGAGGAAAGCAGTGGGTCCCAATTTCAGTATCTTTACAGTTCACCTAATTAATAATGCATAAGATGAAGCAGGGACAGCTGTGCACTGTAATGCGTCAAACCTATAAAACTAAAGACATTTTGTTAGACAAAAAGAAAAATACTGAAATGAGCAAAGCCTTAGAACCACAACAGAGCTTAAATTAATCACTCCCTAATCCACTTGCACCCAAAGCTCTGCATCATTACATTCACAAAGCTGTGATGCCTGGGACCATGAAGAAACACTCAATTCAAAGCCGGCTAACAGCTCTAGAGAGAAACACTTCTGACTTCAATGTAGTGTATGCAATGTGTCAAAGCAGCTGCTGGGTTTTTTTTTTTGTTTTTGTTTTTTTTTTTTACATTTAACCTGATTCTGGCCTTAAATATTGTTTTAGTTCAAGGTTGCTTTATTATCAGCAGCTGTGAACACAAATAGCATTGACAGATTTATTAGGAGGCCTGAACATTCTACCAGCAGGGACTTCAGTGACATTACATTCAAATACAGAGCCTTTAATATGGAGTTGGTCCCTCTTAGCAGTTAGAACAAATTCACAAAATTCTGGAGTATCTTTTGGATGGAGTGTGAGATGGGGTTAAGGGTCAGTCAAGATCTTCCACACTGAACTCATCCAGCCATGTCTTCATGAAGCTTGCTTTGTGCACTGGGGCACAGTCATGATGGAATAGAAAAGTTTCTTCTGTGTCCACAGAGTTGGAAGCATGGCGTTGTCCAAAATGTCTTGGTCTGCTGAAGCATTAAGGTTGTCCTTCACGGTCCTAGCCCAAGCTCTAAACACAGGTCCCAATACTTTTGTCCGGAGTGCAAATTAGGACAGACAATTCCATCTATATACAGCAGTGTCACAGTGTAGTGTGAATGCGCTGTAAATGTACCAGAATCGTTAATATTGCACCATAAGTATGATATTACACAAGAGGCAGTTAGCAACATGAAACTACATTGAGTGAGTGTAAATTACAAGCTCATCTAGTAACCAGAGTGTGGCAGTAAACAAGTAAAGTGCAGGTGCCACTGAAAGTGCCACATGACAAGTATATTAAGTGACTAGACTTCTGATGACCTGTTCCAGTCTTGCAGAATCAGTGCAGAAGATTTGATATTGTTTGGTAGAAGAGAGAAGAATCTGTATATTGAGTGGGAACCGTTGTTCACAATGTTACTAGCTCTGTTGTTTTAAATAGCGGCACTTTCTGTACATCTTTTATTGATTATCTGTGTATACTTTTTTGCTTTAATTCTTTTTATTTCTTCATATTTCTTTTGTGAAATATGAAAGCCGACATTTGCGAGTGATAATATATAAATAAACCTGACTTAACATCTGGACAGAAGTATTTGGATGCCTCTCTTACACACTTCTTGGGAGGCTTTCCACAAGAATTTGTGCCCATTTACTCTGCAGCTCCAGTTTATTCCAAAGGTGCTGGATGGGGTTGAGGTCAGGGCTCTGTGTGGGCCAGTCAAGTTCTTCCACACCAAACTTTTGTCCATATATTGTAAATGCTCAGAATGAATGGGAATAAATTCCCACAGAAACTCCAAAATCTTGTGTTAATCCTTCCAAGTCCCTGTTGGTGTAAAGGTCAGGCGTCCCAATACTTTTGTCCATATGGTGTACTTGGCAGCATGTTCATTCATATATGAGTATCTGATCAGTGAAATGACGCACAGCAGATTCAGTATCAGCAGCCGCGCATGGCTGTAGGGAGTTGGCTGGCTTCCCCCACTGTTTGTGTGAAGCCAACTGACCGCAATAGCCCCTGCTGTGCTTCATTATAGAGTCCAGACGGGACTGTGTTGGCTTTAAACGCCGAGCCAGAACAGAGTCGGTTTAATAATAGAAATCAACCATGTGGGATTGAGGACACATTTGTGGCATCCAAAGAATTTACAGAACAAAATTTGTCGCTTTGCCTCTTCGTCTGCCCATTTACTTCACGCAATTTGAGCGTGCTTCGTGAAAATTGTATTTGTGGAAGCCTGCAGGTTTGCTGAGAAGCAGCTGTGATTAAATTTGACCTTAAAATCAGTGCCCAACCTGCTCTTTACATCTGGTTCTGCAGCAAATGCTGGTTTTAAAGGGTTTTACACAAGACTGATTTTCACACTGCAGTCAGTGTAAAGAAGTCATTCTTTTCATGATTCCATGTGTGCGAAACAAGCGCTCAGTCTAAAAAATACATGTAAATATGAATCAGTATTTATAGTTTAGTCTTGTTTAAGTAATTGTTGCAGTTTTGTATTTTTTTATTATTGTTTTATTAACTACACTTCTTGGTACCCTAAACATAAAACAAGCCGTTTTTGTTATCAATCATAGTAACAAAAACTGTCTGTTTTAAAAATTGAGGAATGTTTGGAAAGTGTTTCTTTGAAAGTGAATTATTTTGGTGTATAAACAAAAATACATTTTATTCAATTTACAAAAAAAACTAAAAATGAATAAATACATTATACAGGACATAGTGATGTTACAGTATATCAGTGTGTTCCTTGTGGAAGTCCAGCATTACGTGTAGTTTCCATCAGAAACCTGGTGTGACTCAGTCAGTCCTTCATTAAATTAAATGTGTTCTCACCAGCTCACAAAATATCAAATACTTTTAGACAAACAAAACAAATCTTGGTATCTTTTACTGTTTTCTTGATTGTTGCATTTATTCTAGTGTTAACTTTGCTAGCAGAATGACACATTAGCACACACTGAAACAATTGCTTCAAATAATTTGCGCAGTATTGCATGCTTTAAAGAAAAATGTAAAATGAAAAAGAAAATGTTAGAAGGCATAAGGCATGGATCTGTGTGGGCCAGTCAAGTGGGGTGGAGGTAGCTCAGTGGGTAGGATACTTGCCTCTGGCCCATGAGGTCATGGGTTCGAATCCTACCTTCAGCATATCCAAAGCGACTTCCATTCCCTACCTTCAGCATACAACTCCAAGTTGTGCCAGGTAAACTGTCCCCTGTAGTTAGGGAATGGAAGTCGCTTTGGATATAAGCGTCTGATAAATAATGTAAATGTGAAAAGTTTTTCCACACCGGTCTCCTCCAGCCATGTCTTTGTGGACTTTGCTTCGTGCACTGGGACAGTCATTCTGGAATAGGAAAGGTTCTTCCCCAAACTGTGTCCACAGAGTTTGAAAGAATTGTGTCCAGAATGTCTTGGTCTGCCAGTATTTTCTCTATTTCATGTTGTCCCATTTGTCCACCACTAACCGGGACATCGCATTACTATTTGTTGTTCTTTTTGGAGTTTTACTTTTTCACGGGCAGCTGCTGTTGTTTCTGGAACATTACCCATCGAGGGCACATGGGTGTGAAAAGGCAGTCGTCTGCTTGATTTCCCTCATCTGCACTATGCACATATTAAACGCCATGAATTTCCCACTGCCTGCCAGTTCTCTCCTCCACGGCTCGGAATATGGGCCACCAGACATCAAAGCAACGAGCGATAGAACGACGTATAAAGGCACTACCAATTAATCCCCGTATGCATTGTATAATTATCTGTAATATACAGATGTTTAACGGCTCTTTGATCAACCGCAGCCTACATGTCCACTCCTAAAGTCCACAGGCTTATGGAGATGTACCATTGGGTTTAATTTGTTTTTCAGACCCGGAATCATATCCGTTCCGGTGTAATGTCTAGGCCGGGGTCCCTCTGCAGCAATGAGGCGTGTTTAATATCACACCCAGTGGGTCGCTGAGCTGTTTCCTCAGAATCTCACAGCAGTCAGACTGGAGTGATCATCAACACTGCACTTGCTGAGCTTTACGGCCACCTAACTTGGCCTGTGTTACGTTTTTATCTGATTATATCATACCTTGTAGAGAGGAATCTAATATATTCTGGTATATTAGATTATCAGCTGGTAGCCTAGTGGTTAGGGCATTCGCCCTGCGACCAGAAGGTACAGGTTCGATTCCCAAGACCGTTAGGCGCTGCTGAGGTACCCTGAGCAAGGTACCGTCCCCACACATCCATGTTCCTGGCTGTCCCCTGCTTCACTTGGTGAATGGGTTAAATGCAGAGGAAGAATTTCGTGCTGTTCACACTGTGTGCTGTGGTGTGTTCACATATGACAAATGGTCACTTTCACTTAAACTTTCACATATATATATATATATATATACATATTGTCACATTGTCACATATTTATATCAAAGTACTTAATAAAAACATAAAAATATAGACACACATTAAAAAGGAAACCTAATATGTACATAATTTTTAAAACCTTTTTCATATATTTATATCATGTTAGATAATAAAAATGTAAAAAATATAAAGACATAACAGATAGCTGGTAGAAGGGAATCTGACATGTATGTAAAAAAGAGGATTTCAAAAAATGTTTTCATTGGAATATATTTTTATAAGATATATATTTTAGACAATGTATTCGTGACCATTTTATGTAATAACCTTCAAACACCTGTTTCCATTCACCACCGGTGTAAACACATCTGTCTCCTCTGTAAATTTCTCTGCCCATTTTTACATCACATTTCTCTAAATGGCTGTTCAATTATTATTGTTGTTATTATTTTTTGCAATATTATTTTTTCATTTTACAAAAATGTGGAAAAGTCTGTGAAATCCCTCTTTAAGTAGTCTCAAATAAAGCAGCTTATCTGGTATTTATTAAAATAGAAAATTATACATGTCCTGTTTTATGTGCATACTTTAGTTCTTTTCATGGGTGTCAGAAACAAAATGAGCTTGCTTATTGAATTTTACTAAATGAGTGATTGAAACATTTTACAGTGTTAACTTGTCTGACTCAATCAGACCTTTTGTTTATTATAATGTTAACTTTACCAGAAGAAACACTTTGCACAGGTACTTTAGACTTTTGCGTGGGGGGTGGGGGTGGGGGGCGTATGGGAGGGGGGCAGGCAGTGTATTGAGGAGTCTGATGGCTTTTGGGAAACAGCTCTCACACAGTCTGGATGATCAGGCTTGAACACGGTGACTTTTTACCATTGGACTTATAATGCACTATATGGACACAAGTACTGGGACGCCTGACCATTACACCAACAGGGATTTTAATGACATTTAAGTACATTGACTTTAAAATGAAATTGGTCCCCCTGTGCAGCTATAACAGACTCCACTCTTCTTGGAAGGCTTTCCACAAGATTTTGGATCTTCTGAGAATTTGTGCCCATTCATTCTGAGGAGCATTTAAAAGGTCAGGCACTGATGGACAAGAAAGCCTGACTAGCAATCTCTGTACAGTTGCTGGTTGGAGTTGAGATCAGGACTCTGTGTGGCCAGTCAAGTTCTTCCACACTGAACTGATCCAGCCATGTCTTGCTTAGTGCACTGGGACAGTCATGCTGGAATTTAAAAGGTTCTTCCCCGCAAACTGTGTCCACAGAGTTAGAAGCATGCCGTTGTCCAAAATGTCTTGGTCTGCTGAAGCATTAAGATTTCCCTTCACTGGAATTAAGGTGCACCTGAATTCAACAATTAAAAGGTGTATCCAAGTACTTTTGTCCAAATAGTGTATGTTGTTACTGCATAACCTGCATAGTATATGTGTTTTTATATGTTAGGATGGAAGGCCCAGTTGAGATAACTGGTAAAGAAACGTCCAGAAAGGTGCAGGATGGTCCAAAAAGACAAATGAAATGGTGGAGTGTAAGAGGATTCGCAGCAGATTAGAGCAGGAACACGGGAGGTAAGATAAAAAATGATGAGAAATGTAATACAAGCTGGTTGGAGACCAACAATGACCTAGTTTGACCTGAACTATAATTCAATCATCTCGCAACAGCTGGATTGCATATTTTTGTCCTTTTCTCCCCTCACCATGAGCCTGGAGTAATAGATGGATGGTATTAACCTACATCACACAATGAGATTGTGCAGCTCCTCCCTCAGACAATTCAAACCCATCTAACAATGGCATGGTTCCATTGAGGCCTGGTAAATAAATCGTTCTCGGTTTTACTATAAATGTTCTCTTTCATTGGTTTGTAGAGGATCTGAGAGCATTCAGTAAGGTGCCAAAAGGCTTTTTCGTCTTGCAACGCATTTGACGTTGCCATCTAGTGGTCAGAAGATACAGAACCAAAGGCTTTTCAGTCTTTCAATGGCCATTTTGACAGTCTGTCCATCTCCTGCTCAGAGATTCTTTTCCCCAGAGATGCCTGAGGATAGCTGAGAGCACTATGACAGCCCGAGGCCGGCCTCCAGCAGCTATATCAACTCAAACCATCCATTATTCTATCCACCTTTGGTGACCTTCACCTAGCAGCTTGGTGTTCTTGACCAAACATCTGTTAGAGACAAGTCTGCACATCTGATTGTCTGATTTGCATATGGGCTGCATCATATGGACAAAATACATATATATATATGATATTTGTCATAAGGGTTATCTTATCTTACCATATCTTGAATATAATGTTGGACACACTGTTAGTATTATATAGTTTTTCATATTGAAACAGATGGTCTTAATGCCATTTGAATGTAACTAAAATAGATAAGAAAGGGATTTCTAGCTTTGATTCTTACACAAAGGCTTGGAAGTACAGTTCTAAAACATTTACATTATATGGACGTTCTTCATAGGTTTCATCACATACCATTAACTGAGAGGTCCTTTAAGGAATCAAAGGTTGCCCCTCAAATGCATCCCTCTTTAGAACCCTTTGTAAGAGGGATGTGAACTAGAGATTAAATACCAGTGGAACCTGCATGCACAGCAGTATATGGTGGAGCGAATTGTGAAGCCCTTGCACTTATGCAGTGTAACTTAATCATTCTGATCTGCCCCAAGAGCCTCCTCTGAGGAGACGCTCTGGGAAACGAGATCACTGGGCCAGGACCATGCAAGCGGCCTTGGTCTGTCTCATGATCAGATATTTATAGCAGGGCCGTGACATAAATAACCTAACATGCAGCTCAGGAGTCAACCCCCAAACCATGCAGTGACAGCGGTCATGACAGCAGTGCGGCTTTTTTGGTAAACGTGTCATAAACAATCGTCACTGGGGATCACCATTGTTGACAGTTGTACGAAGTTGGTGAGTACTTCTTTAATTTGTGGGTGTTATCCAACGAAGGCTCATGCAAAGCATTAAAGCGCATCTTCAAGTCGTATTTCATGGATGTTTGTTTACTTCATGGAGCTATCCATGTTGAGAGAAAACACTCAGACCTGCCTATTAGTGAGTTCATATTAGATATTATAGGTCATTATTGCTAATATGTAATTAGAAATACAAGCATTTGTTTATGCTTCTTTATCTGGACATTGGTACAGTTTGTGTATATTTAGATTAGATTAGATTAGATAGACTTTATTAATCCCACCGTGGGGAAATTCCTTTGAAACAGCAGCAATAGTGAGAAAGACAGTTTAACAGGATCCTTAGGATCAATAATAACGATATAAGAACAAAGAGAGATCAATATAAAACAATAAACAATTTCTCGCTGTATAAATATAAGTAAAGATATGGGTAAAAAGCTTATACACAGTGCAAGTTAAGTGAATGAACAGGGAAGGGGATAATCAGAAGAATTGCACATGGTTTAAATACTGCAGAACAGCAGAACAGCAATATACGCAAACATATGGATGTGTATGAGTATGTGTATGTAAGTGGACAATCTGAGAAAGTATGTACATTTATAATGTGCTATAATATGTAATATATAAAAGTAAGTACACATGGATAAAGATCCACTTAAGCAATTCAGTGTCCATTTCACACTCATATTCATCCAGAACCTCGTGACTTGAGGTTGGATGACATGCATGTCGAGTGGCCATGTGATTTCTTTATTGACAGTGAAGTCACCATCAGTGATTGACAGTGATTGACAGTGATTGACAGTGTTTTCCTGTAAAGACTGTAGAGGACTGATTGATCACCATAGGCTGATATTCAAGAGACCCCCCCATGGATTTTGAGCCAGCAGAAGAGGTTTTTGATGAGGATGTGGCCACCCAGTACATGATAGAGCAGAGCATTCTGCCAAACAATAAACAAGTTGAGTTCAAGGACATCTTTTCAGAAGATAAATGCAGGTAGACTTTGATTGTGACGGAGTTGAACTGTCTTTTGTCTGTTTGCCACTAGTCTATATAACATTATTGAATGATTTATTTTCTGTTTTCATTAAAATAAAAACCTAAATGCTTGTCCATAGGATATTACGGACTAGTCCGGAAAGGGACAAAATCTCCGGTGCCATCAGTCGAGGTGAGAGCATTTGGAGAAAGTGTCTTTCTGCAGTAATTGCTCCTGTTACATGCTCCACTGAGTGGTTTTGTGTTGCTGATTGAATACCAGGTGATGAGGCTGCGCTCCGTAAGCTCACGGTTCACCAGGACGCTTTCTCTGAGGAGGACAATACAGGCCATATTCCCTTACATGAGGCCGCCATGCAGACCAACCAGAACATCCTTGAGATCACTTTCAAAGGTCTGGAGTGACATCAACTGCTCTTTCACTGATCTCTACTTACCTGCAATATGGCAGTTTGGCTCAAATATTTCACCACAGCCATTGAATGCAACCATGCAGTGACGCAAGGCATTTAATACACCAACACTACGAATACAGCCCTTCTAATAAGTACATTCAGTCCTTTTACGGCGTCCCCAACAAATACTGCAATACCTCAATAATGCTGCAAGAATACTGCAACAAGCTGAATAGCACTGAGAATGAATGATAAAATCAATATCCAGGATTCCTAGCATTTAAAATAATTTAAAATAATGGGGAACACCCAAGCTTGGGCCTATCACTGGGAGTTTGATCTCTGGCCCAAAGCCATCCAAAGCCAGGAGTCCAAGAAACAAAATTAGCCTCTTTCTGGATGGGTAGGATGGCCTTAGTTCTCCCACCGTCACTCAGCATGATGTTAACCAAAGCAGGCATCTGTTAGTAGATCAAGCAGTTACTTTTCTTCCTTTAGGTGTGTTGAGCAGCCCAATGATGTTGTGATAGATGCAGTTTTAAAAATAGGTGGCGGTGCTTCATGTTCTAGCCGTCATCCTGCCAACGGAGCAACACATGATGGAGAGACCTAGCAGCGTGTGGGATTTGGCAATGACTAAACTGGCAATGACTTCTGATGTATTGCTATAACTACATTCTGTAGGTTTTAATCAAATAAAACCTGACAGGTAAACAGTAAGAGTTAACAGTTTCTCATCTGTCTGCATACTTACAGCATCTCCAACAGACGCTAAGTGCAAAAAGACTCATGGGGGTAAGACACCCCTTTTCTTGTCTGTAGAAAAGGGTTTTCTGGACAACGCCTACTATCTTCTGGACAATGGGAGCAGTCCAGATTGCCTGGATGTTGAAGAGGACACACCTCTTGTCATCGGTCAGTAATGCAGCTACTTCAAGTTACACTTTAAATTAGAGACTCCCGGCACTGCAGTCAAGTTGACTCCACTGAATTTAAACCAAAGTCACTGATGAAGAAATACAGCAAAAAAAAAAAAGTATCATTATGCAAATCACATGCCTAAGTCCATTCAAAGATCTGTACAAAATTCAGCCTTTGAACAGCCTTTGCTTGAAACAAGTGTATGGGCAATTTGCTAATTCATGGAATATGAGCCTCCATTACTTATTAACTACAGCAGCCTCACAGACCAATGAAATATGTCTTTCCTAATCAATTACATGTGGTGTGAGGGCAAATACATTTCTTGGTGCAGGAGTTCCACATTCTTTGTCAGTTTTGGACCATGTCTTTTTTATTTCCACAGCTATAAGAAGCAACCACTATGACATGGTGAAGCTCCTTCTCTTCTTCAATGTCCATGTGAACCAAGAGGGTGCCAACCGGAGAACGGCGCTCCATGAGGCCGCCCGCTTGGGTCTGACTGACATTGTGAACTTGCTGCTAAAGTCAGGAGCTCATCCCGACCCCAGAAGTGCCTACGGCCTCACTCCACTGGCTCTGGCCGCACAAGCCGGACACCTGGAGATCGTGAAGGTCCTTCTAAAAAAAGGTCAAAAACTAGCAGACTCATAAAGAAAAGCTGTAAAAAAATCAACTGTACAGTTTAAATGTGAGATACCCAGGAGTGCAGGTCATATCCAGAAGCTGTGAGGCCGTAATTGGCAAGAACTATTTTGGCACTATCCAGCGAACAAGAGTGATTCACCATGTACTCGAGGCTCTGCTTACCACATTTACGGAGCTCTTTAAATAACATTCAGATAGTGGAGTTCCCTGAGAATCTCAATATATTTGCATAGAAAACTTTTTTACTATACATCACAATCCCAAAAAACTTCTTTAAAGAACACTTTCAAGGAACCTGGGTTTCGAGGCTTACTGCTACCACACTGCTGTAACTACTACTAAACACTGTAATGTCTGTAATGTCATTGTCTGCATTGTTGTCTTTGTAGAAAGTGTACGTTGTGTGTTGCATATTGACTGCATTATCTGTAAATAATATGTGCATTGTCCGAATTGTTTTATATAATGTATGAAACCCTTGTACTTTGTGCATTGTCTGTAAATAATATGTCTGTACTAGAGAGAAACCAAAGGCCAGGACCAAGTTCCTTGTGTGTGTGTCCATATTTAGCCAAAAAATCTAATGCTGATTCTAATGCAACAGACTATGAAACAAGATAAAACAATTTAGGTATTGGAAAGGGGATCTTACAAGCTTTCTTTGACCTTTTTAACAATAGCCCTCACAGAATATAGGGTATTTAATGTCTAGAAGAAGATTACTTTTTTGTATGGTTTTAAGAGCATAATTATTATATTTCAGGTTTATTATGCCTGATGTCAAGTAGTTGCGTTTGACCTGCAGGGGCTGATGTGACCTCACAGGCTCAAGACAGTGCTACTATCCTTTTTGAGGCATCTGCGTCCGGGAACCCTGATGTAATTTCTTTGCTGCTGAAGTATGGAGCTGACGCTAATATACCCAAACACACAGGCCACCTGCCCATTCACAGAGTTGCCCACCGTGGACATGTGAAGTAAGATTTCATACACAGCCTGCTGATTGTTGTTCTTGTTCATGTTTTCACTTCATGCTGTTTCATATTCTACTGCCTAATTCACTTTGCCAATTTAGTCACTATCAGTTCTCACTCATTCTTTCTCTTTTACGCAATGCTACCAAGCACTGAGGGCGTGAATCCTTTGAGCTTCTCATTAGACGAAGTCATCAGACACTTCAACACACTTGGAGGGGCACATTACATACCAACTCAAGTGATAACAAGTTAATGTCTGGCATCAAGCTGAGTCATAAGGGAGGGCCAACAAAGCCCATCCAGGTTAAACCAAACTAACTGATCTCCTGACCCCTAAACTACAGTTGAAGTAGCTTTGCTATTTGTTGTTGTTTGATTCACATTCTCTAATAATTCATACGTATTGCACTTTTGGCTTTTTCTGTTTGTTTTGATTTTACAAAATTACAAATACAACTCTTCTATATGCACCACAACAATCATGTTTCATCAAATTCAAAAGATATCTTTTGTTAGCAAAAAACGTGATCTTGACTGAATTTTTTGAACCTGCAGTTGACAGAATTGACCCGAGCTACAAAGGAACGAGCTACATGACATATAGATGCAACTGCTTTTAGAAGTACATAAATATACTGTAAATAAGTCTCTTCTCTCTCTAGAGCTTTGGCTTTACTAATCCCTGAGACCACCTGGAAAGCTGTGGATGAGAGTGGCATGAGCCCTCTTCACTGTGCTGCCGCCGGTGGACACTTTCAGTGCCTGGAAATGCTGCTGAATGATGGTTATGACGCCAACGACATGCTGCACCCCTCTGTCCGTCGCAATTATGACGACCAGCGCAAGTCTGTCCTGTACTTCGCTGTCTGCAATGAGGACCTGCACTCCACCAGGTTACTGCTGGAGGCCGGAGCCATGCCCAACCAGGACCCAATCAAGTGCCTGCAGGTGGCGCTGCGCCTGGGCAACTATGAACTCATAGACATCCTCCTGAGGTACGGCGCTAATGTCAACTACTACTGCAGAGTGAACACCACACACTTCCCCTCCGCCCTGCAGTACGCTCTGAGGGACGAGATCGTCTTGAGAATGCTCTTCAACTACGGCTACGACGTGCAGCGCTGCTTCGACTGTCCATACGGGGACAGGCCTCACGTTCCTGATGACTATGAAGGCTGGACCCCAACTGTCATCAAGGACACCACGGTGAGAGACAAAATTTATCCAATGAGATGTGATGAAACTCCAATAGACTATAGACATACTTATCATTTAGCGGCAAAAATGCATCTCACTGCAGAGTCAAAGGTTTCAATATCAGGAGTTCATGTATGCTATTACAGACCTGTATTATAAAAGTATTACACTAGTAATATATACTTTTTTTTAACTTAAAAGTATCAAAATGATATTTCTTGAAATAAGCTAATAATAAATAATCTAATAAGCTAATAATAATGGACAGAGCTTATCTTTTTTTATATATTCTATCAAACAGAAGATTTTGTGTTTATGTATCCTAAAATGGGGCAAAAAGATGCCACACCTTTTAGGCGAAATCTAACAAATAATGGGAGACTTTTGCTTCATATCTGGCCAAAAATACAATTAATTAATTTTTTGTTTGCAAAAATTGGTAGCCCACTCACATGTCACATTGATGACGATAATAGGCCTTACTGAGTACAGTTTTGCTGAGGGATGGGTAATATAATGTATGTATATTTATAGTTTTATTTTTTTGAGTGTATTCTGCTAACAGAACTCCAACAGACTGTTTGTTTTATTACAGAGGATAATATTCCATGTCATTTTTTTTGTGCAATGACATGTAAACAATGCAATGCTTAATTAAAAGTATTGTAATCGTAGTATTTGACTGTATTTTTTTAAATTATTTGTTTATTTTAATGACATGGCCTTGCAGTATTCCATATTTGCCGTATCACAAAAAGCTCATAGTTCTACTTAACTACTTCAAATTCCAGACACAAAGTCCAAATAGTTAAACAAGTAATGACGTTAAAACAGTCTGGTTCTGCAAAGTTGCAAAATCACCTACTTTGAGGGACTCTTGGTTCTTCTGCTGTCATATGAAATGTGTTTTATTATTGCTACTTTTTTCATGTGTTCCTACCCTGCAGTTCTGTGAAGTGATATCTGTCTACTGGCTGAAGGATCTCGCTGGAAACCTGGTGCACATTATGTTAGATTATGTCGACCATGTCAGGTTCTGTTCAAAAATGAGGAAAACTCTGATGGAGCAGAAAGAGTGGCGAGAAATCTGCAAAATTCAAGGTGAGTTTTGGAACAGGTTTAGTTTAAAACCACTCTGTTTTTTTTACCTTTAACTTATTTATGTATCATTATTGTATTTTTGAGTCACTGTAAGTAGATTGGGAGACTAAATACCATGCCATCTATGGTAACAGGGTTGAGTATTTATGGTCTCCTAAAATGTTCAGACAGTATAAAAAGGGCAGCAGTTCATGTAGGTTTCATCCAGCAACATATCTGTAATAACTTTAATCAAATAATTTTTAACGCATGCATTTGCATGTTACACACTCAGTAATGTTTAGAGTTTGACTCGGCATCACCACACAGTCAGTTAATAGCAGTCAGTAGATTCTTTTATTTTATAAAGGAAACTTGTTTTATATGATATATTTTCATTTATAGTTCTTCACTCAACAGCTTTCTGATATTTAACGTGGATAAAAATGAGCAGTTTATGAAATGGATACATTTTTAAAAAATGGATAAAAATGGGCAAAATTGTGACTGGTATTATGGGAGTAATGAGAGCTTGTGACTGGCATCCTTCAAACATCAATGGTGTATTAGCTACATTTGAGTTGAGGGGAAATGTGATTTTTTTTTTGCCACTTTAGTCTCATCATTGGCCAAATATTTCTGAATATATTTACAGTGGAGGAAATAAGCATTTGACCCCGCACGGATTTTGTAAGTTTGTCCAATGACAAAGAAATGAAAAGTCTCAGGACAACTTCACCGCATCGACGGGAAAACGGGCGGAGCCATGTATCGTAAAATCCTGACCGACAACCTCCTTTCCGCTGCCAGGAAACTGAAAACGGGTCGTGGATGGGCAATCACCCAAAACATACAGCAAAGGCAACAAAGGAGTGGCTCAAGAAGAAGCACATTAAGGTCATGGAGTGGCCTA
>JBBPCW010000133.1:5687320-5706555 GCA_037974425.1 Phenacogrammus interruptus
ATACTTATTTCCCTCAATGAAATGCAAATCAGTTTCTATCTTTTATTTAAAGTTATTTTTTCAAGTTTCCTTTTGATATGCTATCTGTCACTGTTAAAATAAACATACCATTAAAATGATGCTGTTCTGAGACTTTTCATTTCTTTGTCATTAGACAAACTTACAAAATTTGCGAGGGGTCAATTACTTATTTCCTCCACTGTACATATTCAGCTGGTGGTCTAGTAGTTAGAGAGTTGGCTCTGTGATCAAAAAGGCATGGGTTTGAATCCCAGGACTGCTAGTGACACCACTGAGGTACCCTTGAGCAAGATACTCACACGCTGCTCGCTGGGTGCTATGTTCCTGGCTGCCTGTTGCTTCACTTGGTGAAGCAGAGAATGAATTTCATAGTGTTCACACTGTGTGCTGTGTTCACGTATGACAAAGAGACACTTTACACTTGAATTCTTGCAGAGAACACACGCTGCCTGCAGCACCTCTGCCGGCTGAAGATCAGGCAGTGTTTGGGCCGTCTGCGCCTCAGAGCTCCAGTCTTCATGAGTTTCCTGCCTCTTCCAAACCGCCTGAAGGAATATATCTTATACAAAGAGTATGACCTCTATGGTCAGCAGTGCCAAGGTCAGTCGAAGTGACACGGCTGCAGAAA
The DNA here is from genome assembly GCA_037974425.1 of Phenacogrammus interruptus. NCBI lineage: Eukaryota > Metazoa > Chordata > Actinopteri > Characiformes > Alestidae > Phenacogrammus > Phenacogrammus interruptus. Next base: position 5,687,970 of record JBBPCW010000133.1, read on the forward strand.
TGATCGCAGTTGAGTGATGTGCACAAATGAACTGTTCTACAATCGAGTGAGAGATTGCTTTGGCTGAGTGATGGCTATAGCCTAGCCACCATCATTAATCAGAATGTTCATCACTATGTATGGACATACATTTACTATGAAATCAGGATTATTGCTGAAAATTGTTTGAATGAATGACACAGACCTCGGTATGAATGTTTTGTATTCAGCTAGATATCTATAACTGAGTTTATTTTGCAGCGTTGGCAAGTTAATAAAAAAATCTACCCACCTGTAGTGTCAGTGACTGGTTTGTGATGTAATTTAAGCATTCTGGCCTAAAACCAACATATAATATTCTCTTTGTATATATTGTAATATTCTGTAGCACAGCACTGAATCCCTCCTAGGTTTGAGAGAGTTCATGTTATTGTATCCCTTTTGTATTTTCATCAAAGGTTTTTTCAAAATGTTAAGCAAATTTGTCTTAAAGCCATTGAAAACACCCTGTGACAAAAGAACCCTGGCCACTAGAATATCCAGCGATGTAGAAGCTAATAAAAAAAGACTTGATTTTCAGCCTCCAACAGTAATGCCAGCTACACTATGGACAAAAGTATTGGGACAAACCTGTTTTTCAGGGTTTGGGCTGGGTCATTTACTTTCAGCCGAGGGCAATTTTAATGCTTCAGCAGACCAAGACATTTTCCAGTGTGACAAAGCAAGCAAGCTCCATAGAAAGCAAGCTCCATAGAGACACGGTTGCACGGAAAAACTTGACAGGCCCACACAGAGCCCTGACCTCAACTCCAGCCAACACCTTTGATATGAACTGGAACGGAGAATGTGAGCCAGGCCTTCTCGTCCAACATCAGTGTTTCACCTCATAAATGCTCTACAGAATGAGTAGGCACAAATTCTCACAGAAACTCCAAAATCTTGTGGAAGGCTTTCCAAGAAAAGTGGAAGCTGTTATGCAGTGTCATTAAAGTCCCTGTTGGTGTAATTGTTAGGCAAATATTTTTGTCCATATTGGCTTTCCACAAGATTTTTAGAGTTTCTGTGGGACGCTGTGTCATCATTCTGTAGAGAAAGGAAGACCTGGCTCGCAATCTCTGAAGGTGTTGATGGGGTTGAAGTCAGGGCTCAGTGTGGTCCAGTTCTTCCACACTGAATACAACCATTTCCTTATGGACCTCGCTTTGTGTATTGGGGCACAGTCATCCTGGAATAGAAAAGGTTCTCCCCAAACTGTCCTCAAAGTTGGAAGCATGGCATCCAAAATGTCTTGGTCTGCTGAAGCATTAAGATTAAGAGGCCCTGAAAATCATGTTTGTCCCAATATTTTATCCAACTCCACGTTTACCTAAAGATTGTTAAGAGGTTACTGCAGTTATCTCTGATCTGCCATTCCATGATTGGCTTTGTTAATCATTTGTTCTTATGATGCCATTCTTTTTCAAAATTCCTACACTGAGGAAATATGAAAAAGGCTTTTATTTTATTAAAAGGTTGATCCTGTGACTCGTCGTCACAAGTCCCACCCAATGAAAGGCAGGGAGTAGGCGGAACGTGCCTGTTTGTGGGAGGGGGTTGATCGTTCTGGGAGTCGATTTTGACGGGAAAAGAGCCACCGAGGACATTTCCCCCAAACCTTATCCACTTTACTGTGTCAGAAACTCCTCGTTCTCTTTTTTGGGGTTGAAATTAGACGTCCAGCCATGCCAGGAATTGACAAATTACCCATAGAAGAGACGCTGGAGGACAGTCCTCAGGTAAACAAGTTAGCCTAGCTGCTAACTGACTAGCTGTCTGCCTTTGGAGAATAAATTCGTGTCTTTTTGCAAGATTACTGGTTTTCTGTGTCCACAAAATGCTTGCAGATATTAATGACAGTCAAAATAGACTATTAAATTCATAAATAGAGCCAATATTTTCTGCGTTGGGGAGATATTTATTAGTCAAATCTGTTGACATTCTTCACACCCTCAATGTTTACATGCACAGCAGGCTAACTCCGTCTCTCTCTCTCTGTTCTCTTGGGTCAGAAGAACTGCAGGGCCTAATACATTAGGGCTTTTAGCCAATAAATGTGTGACTGTGTCTGTTTTGTTTCCCCAAAAGCTTTAAAGGTGTGCAAATATTGTGTCCATATTGGGTGCAGAGAGCTTTCTGTTGTTAATTTTCTGTTAAAGCTGCCCAGGCAAAATACATGTCAGGGAATGAAACCACCATCATGACTTCCAGACTTCCCATTTTTCCTTGCTCTATTTGCTCTTTTGGTTCACCAGTGATGTGGTCATTTCCAGATATCGGACTAAACAGACACGGTTCTATTTTCCATATTTTATGTCTTAAATGATGTCTTTCTTACACATTCCTGCAATTATAGAGGCTTGGCTCAGAAAAAAATGGACATAAACTCACAGTTGAAGTAGAGGACTCTTTATTTAGTGGTGACAGTGGTCAATTATCTGGACACAAATCAGGTAACCTATAGTCAGCCTGTGATCCACTTGGTCTTGGCACAACCTGCATCCAGAAAAATGACCCATTATTGGTTATAACTCGCTTACTCAGAGTTCTTTGAGAGACTTAATAAGCACACACACTAAATAGACAAAAGTATTGGGATGCCTGACAATTACAACAGGGACTTCGATGGCGTGGCATTCAAATAAATAGACTTTAATATGGACTTGCCCACCCCCCACCCCCACCCATTTATGAGGTCAGGCACTGATATTGGACGAAAAGGCCTGGCTCACAGTCTCCATTCCAGTTCATCACAAAGGTGTTGGATGGGGTTGAGGTCAGGGTTCTGTGCGGGCCAGTCAAGTTTTATTTCAACCAACACATCCAACTGTGTCTTTATGCACCACAGACACCCCTAAACAGTGTCCACAAATTTGGAAGCGTGGCGTTGTCCAAAATATCTTGCTCTTTTGTCCATGTAGTGTGTAAGCGCTAGTCACTGTAACTCCAGTTGTATCAGAGGTTTTATAATTTAGGTTTAATGTGGGCTTGTTTTATATCTGGAAATCCTGCCCAGTTGGTGCATTTTTACACAGTAGACATATTTATTTATTTATTTATTTATTAGATATTCTCTCATTGAAAAAGTGCTTATTACCAGCTTTACTGTCAAACAAGTGTTAAAGAGGAGCATATGATTTGAAACGCTACGATGCTGGTCATTTACAGTGGTTTCCACATAAGATGGTAAATGTGAGACCTTCGCGACAATGCCGAAATTTCCAGTGCTGTTTTGCAATTGCTGTACCCTCACTAATTTCATATTCTCTTTCTCTTATCTCTTTCCAGACACGCTCTTTGCTTAGTGTGTTTGAAGAGGATGCAGCTATAATGTCCAGCTACTACCATCAGCTCTTCCAGGCCATGCAGAGAATATATGATGCACAGGTATGAGAGAGCCGGGCATTAGTGCGGCAGCTTTGTTCTCCACCGCTGTTCAGTAAAGCCCTGAGAGACTTCTGAAGTTTCTTTACGTTAAATTGCAGCTCATATGTTTTACAGAATGAACTGAGTGCTGCCACACACCTAACTTCCAAGTTACTGAAGGAATATGAGAAGCAGGTAATCTCTCTATCAAAGAGTTCTTATTGCCCTTTAGTGCAGTTTTTAGATCTTAGCAGCCACATTTAACATTTATGTAAGTGCTTTCACAGTATATGTGGTGCAGGCTTGCTTTGATTTCACTTTTAATGCTGCCTCACTTGTTTGTGCAGCGTTTCCCTCTGGGTGGCGATGATGAAGTCATGAGCTCGACTTTGCAGCAGTTTGCCAAAGTCATCGACGAGGTGAGACCAGAGCTCCAGCGCCTGCCTTTACAAATGTGTTTTGATGTTTTGCTGACTTGTTTATTATCCCTCTCCCTCTTTTTCCCTCCACAGCTCAGCTCCTGTCATGCAGTCCTGTCCACTCAGCTAGCAGACGCCATGATGTTCCCCATCACTCAGTTCAAAGAGAGGGACTTGAAAGGTAAGGGAGCTTATCTTGAACTCAAGTCTACTTCATGGTCCTTTCTTTAGAAACACATACCTGGGAGGTCTTGCTGGAGCATGGTTAATAAATAATTTGTGTTAGCCATGCATCAGTGGTCAGTTTCTGCGCAGAGCTGCTGTGGTAGAAGACTATAAGCCTAGCAATTACACACTAACACTGAAAAAAAATCAGTACAGTTGTGCCTGATACACTTTTACCAACACACACTTACACACATCATGCACATCACTGCTGTGCTGAGAATGGTCCAGCACTCAAATTCTGGTCAACTGTGGCCCTGTAATCAGAAAATGATCAATAATGAATGGGGATGCTGTTGAATTGTGCACCAATAGGCTACCATCTGTATTTGTACACTGTAGTGGAGCTCTAGATGTTGCAACTCATTATAGGGACCACTAAGTGAATGTATTGAATAATGTACTGACAATTTCTAATAAAATGGTCAATGTATATATTGCATTTCAGGTTTTATATGAAGGTATTCTCTTTCCTATTCTTTCATATAGAAATCCTCACTCTGAAGGAGGTGTTCCAGATATCCAGTGATGGTAAGTGTCACATCGCAATTAAATTATTACTAGTAAGCCCTCTTTGGGAAGCATTTATGGAAGTAGCACTCACTTGTTTTTGTTTTTGTTTTTTTATTGTCCCAGATCATGACGTGGCCATCAACAGATACAGTCGGCTCTCTAAAAAGAAAGAAAATGAGAAGGTGAGGTGGCCTCTCTAAATAACATTTGCCCAATAATCTTGTGAAATCAAGTGAATCCTGACAGAAATTCTGTTGGATCTGGTTCAGGCGATCTCCTGATGTGCTCAATCATAGACCTCAGCGATTGTCTTCATTTAATGAAGCACATACTGAGACTTGGCTTGGCCGGTGCTAGTGGAGCATATGTTGCATGGATTTGGTTGGCTTCAGTCTTGTTACCTTACGTGGGACAGGAAATTAGTCTTGATCTGATTTTATGAAGAACAAACAGTGGCTGAAGCTTAAAGCTATAGTTTGATGGGATATCTTGTTTACCTTTACCCCAGATATAGTCAAACAACCAAAATGTATTTCATGTTCAAACTCAACCCCCCCCCCAATTAGCATGTATACTATACCAAATCATCTTGCCTCAAACCGTGTTGTAAATTAACTTAACAACAGTCTTTTGATTTTAGCAATGTATAGTATAAATGTGTCCTTTTTTGTAAACGTAAAGCCTCTGTTAAACTAAAGAGGCATATAGTTGATTGATTACGTTTGAGGTGAAAGTAAATCAAATATACATACTTTGCATGACACTGTGTTATTTCAGACTGTATTTCAGGTAATTACTGTTAATTACTGTGCCAGCACTAGGTGTTTCTTAGTTATATTGTGAGAAACATAATGATCTGTGTAACAGGTCAAGAGTGAGGTGATGGAGGATGTCTACACTTCCAGGAAAAAGCAGCACCAGACCATGATGCACTACTTCACAGCTCTTAATACACTACAGTACAAGAAGAAGATTGCCCTGCTGGAACCGATGCTGGGGTACATGCAGGCACAGGTAATGTTAAGAGCATCTCTGTCTTAATTATATTTCTATGTTATGTGTCTTGTTCTTAGTTGTGTATTGTTGTAATTCATGCCTCTATTTAATTTGATCAGATCAGTTTCTTCAAGCTTGGATCAGAGAACCTTACACAACAATGGGAAGACTTTCTCACAAACATTGGGACCAGTGTACAGAAGTATGTTTTTTCTGTATAGTAGTATGTAATAATGCTGTTATTGTTTAGTTGTAATATTCACCTTAAGTGTCTTTTGTACTTGTCTGCCTGCCTGCTGGTACATAGTGTTTGGAACTTTCTGAGATATTAAGGGAATTGGAAACAGCTCATTTATGCAAAACAATGTATAGTCCCTTGCAAAAGTTTAGACACTGTAGAAATTATATTTAAAACCTGTTTGCTTAGCTTTATTCTAAACTTGTGTAATTTGTTGGCAAAAAGCCCCTCACTGCTCAGATATGTCTTTAAACAGTTTGCACAGGAACCTAAGACTTTTGCACAGTACTGTATATGAGAGAGTTTTAAATACACACTCATTTCGTTTGGGTGTTGACATTAACTACTGGTTGCATGAGGTTGTTAGCATTTATGGCTTTTAATATTTAACTTGAAACTCAGGTAGTGGTGATAAGAGGTGCACTTTATGCAAAATGAAGCATTGCCATTTATGTGAGCATATCAAGAGTGTATTTGAACGTTTGCATGAATGTGTTTCAAGTGTTCGCAGGGAGATGGACAGTGAGGTGGACGTTATGCAGCAGACCATTCAGGACCTAGAGCAGGCCAGTGACCTGTTGTATATGCCAGACCCAGACCCCAACAAGATCCCCATCAACCGCAATTTGACCCGCAAGGCTGGCTACCTCAATACTCGCAAGTATGAGTACTGCAGTGTTGGTTTACACAAGCTTTACAACGATCATGTTGTTCTTGCTGAATCAGACATTATGATGACCTGTATACATCTGTAGCTAACTGATACACAAAGAGCTGGACGGACATAGTTTCTCTGATAAAATTTTGGATTATTGGAGTTGGAAAGATTCCAGTCAGTAAAGCAAAATAAAATCTCTTTAAATAAAAATATTTGAGAATCTCATTCAGGAATTTTAATTCTATTTTGACCTACAGCCAGACAGGCTTTTGGACACTTTAATGGGTCACTTACTTCGTGACTGCACAGCTTCCCAGTGTTATGTTATAAAATTGTTCATATTTATTATAATGTGCTTAATATATTTTTGTTTAGGACTGTGTTTGTTCTGTTTAAGCTGACAATTGACAAAATTTGGCAATTAATGGTAATCGCAATGAATAAAACATGGTTTAATTAAAATTCTTTAACAAATTATGTTTACTGACAAAATTGTTCAGCAGATTTTTTGGCTCCATGAAATCTATACCTTTAACAGTGAGATCATTTTATATTGCTCCAATGAACAACATCTCTCTCTTTACTGTTCTGTTCAGTAAAACAGGGCTGGTGTCGTCCACCTGGGACCGGCAGTATTTCTTTACCCAGGGAGGGAACCTCATGAGTCAATCTCGAGGAGACGTTGCAGGAGGGCTGGTCATGGACATAGACAACTGTTCAGTTATGGCAGTAGACTGTGAGGACAGGCGCTTCTGCTTCCAGATCTCTTCTTTTGATGGCAAAAAGTATGTTCATCAGTTATTGGGTCACATATTAGAAAATCGATACAGTTTGCTTTACTCCTGAAACAGATTTTTAAAAGCTCCAGTCTCATTCATGTAGTGCTGCTGGCAGCCCTCAAGTTATCTCGAGTAAGAGCTTTACGTAAGAACATTCATTAAACTCATTGTACCCCAGGGGAATTATGTTAATGGATTGTTAGTCCTATTTTCCCTGAACCTGAAGAGTTCCTGGAGGTTATTTTTAACAATGACTTACAAACTGGATAAACAATTCAGGCATCATTGCAGAGCTCAAGTGCTGTGCAGTGACTCATTTTAAGTTAGGGTACAAAAGCTCAATTCAGTATTTACTCAGTGCTGTAATTCTTATTTTCACCACAGGGTTGCTATTTTGCAAGCAGAGAGCAGGAAGGATTGTGAAGAGGTAGTGGAACTGTGGTTTTTTTTGGGGTTTTTTATTGATGTACATTTACAACTCTTTAAATAAAATGCTTATTTTTAATATATAAGAATGCAAAAACAACTACAAAACCATTTGTGTTCTATCTTTTTTTTACAGTGGATTTCAACAATAAACAACATCTCAAAGAGAATATACCTAAGTGAGAACCCTGAGGTGAGCCTGGGATACCCACTGTCCAGTTACTCTGATTTGCTTGCATTGAAGGTTTCTGTAGGTCTTATTCAAATGTCGCAACTTGAAACTCTTCCTCCTTATTTATAGGAAACCGCTGCCAGAGTCAACCAGTCCGCTCTGGAGGCCGTGACCCCTTCCCCTTCATTCCAGCAGCGGCACGAGAGTTTTAGACCGAGCATGTCAGTATCTACACTGCTCCACTGCATACAGTTACATGGTTTTGTCCACAATGTAGGCTGGACTGCTGTTCTTTATTTAGGAGTTAATAAATGTTTGATGCTGATGGTTCTAGGCAAGGGCGACCCAGACCTGGCCGGACCAGCAGCCAGAGCTCTGCAGGCTCAGAGTCTCCAGCTCTCTCCTCCCTCTCTCTAGACTCTCTGGTGGCTCCAGACACCCCTATCCAGTTTGATATAATCTCACCAGTAAGTGAGGAGTATGCAACTCAGTCCAAGAGTGCCAACCAGGGCAGGTCAGTACCTTTAATCTCAACAGTTGACAATACTTCTGCTTTTAAACCCACAGTTATTGTAATACCAAAAGTATGTTGCATGTTTACAATTAATGATCAACTGTAGATCACTAAAACAAGAAGAGAATGAAACCAAACGCTTGCCATGAATACCGTATATAAGTAACTTACAGTTAAGTAACACAAGTAGTGCTTAGGAGTGTGTTATTTTATGTAATAGAGATGAGTAGTATATAAATGATATTACAATGATCAAACTAAGATATGACACAAAAGGAAATGATGTAGCACCATTAAGAAAGCTGCATATTGTAAGACCCTTACACATACTAATGTTTTGGCACCTGATAAGAAAATTGCACATCGAAGTATTTGTGTAATAATTATGTTTATTTAAGTAATTGTTTAAATAATTTTGTAATGAAATGTATTGCACCACAGCCATTATCACCATAGACAGTTAAGCTTGAAGCATCAAAAATTAGATATTGCTCTTCACAGTCTTGCATGAAACAGTAATTCACTCTGCAGAATTCGTCTTAACTATTTTGCTTTTTCTTTTGAAGTAATGACAGTGTTTCTTTGTACCTTTATTGAAAGAAGGACAAACCCATTTGGAGAGTCTGGAGAGTCGCAGTCTGGAGACAGTGAAGGTACATGTTTCAAATAGAGACATCACCTTGTAGAACATCATCAAATTTGTAGTTATGCTCTGCTTATATTGTGCTAAGCACAATACATTACTGCCTGTGTTTCCAGATTCTATCTTGCATCAGCTCTTTATTGTGCGCTTCCTCGGCTCCATGGAGGTGAAAGCCACTGAGAATGCAGATGTAATTTATGAGACCATGAGGCAGATCCTGGCTGCCCGAGCCATCCACAACATCTTCAGGATGACTGAGTCCCACCTGCTTGTCACCTGCGAATGCCTGAAGTAAGACACAGCCCTCAAATTCAGAGTGTAATGGAGCGCCGTATAGAATTAATATTCACTACATGCTGTTAAAAGTTTTTTGTACTTGTTACCAAGACAAGGTTCATGCTGCTTAACAAGATCTTAATCTTGTTGTTTCCAGGCTCATTGACCCTCAAACGCAAGTCACAAGATTAAGGGTACGTCAACCTTAAAAAAACAGCTACAAATGTGTTGAGACCTTTTATATGCCCATATATGAGTTCTCCATTAGACCACTTTACTCTTTACTCAAACACTCACCCACTTATCTACGCTCTCTGCAGTTCCCTCTCTCCAGCGTGGTTCTATGCGCATCTCATCAGGAGAACAAGCGTTTGTTTGGCTTTGTGCTGCAGACGGCTGGAGGACGGGTAGACGGGCGCCCTGTCACTGTCTGCTATATCTTTGAGTCAAATAACGATGGGGAGCAGGTACAGTTTTAAAGAAAATGAGCCATAAATGTGCTCTATACGATCCGTATCTATATGACACAAGTTCTGCAAAGCGGGTAGTGAGAGAAGCACCATCTAGGATTAGGTCTTGCATGGCCATTGTTCATCCAGGAGCTGATTAGCATTTTTTCCATAATAGCTGTGTTTTATTTAAGTGCATTATGGCTTCTCAGTCCTACTTTTGCTTTGCAGAGTTAAATCTAAGCCTAATCTAACACACCCTATACAACTCATTGGGCTCTTCATTAGCATTTGAATATTAGCACCAGGTGTGCTAAATCTATAGTCTAGTGGGCTGACTTGATCAATTTGCATAGAATTTAGCTCTTAAAACATTTAATAGGTTTTGACTAGTGGTGCACCAACAATTAGTTTTATGGACCAATTGTTATTTTACAGTCTAAAATTGCAAACTACAGATCAAATTAACAAAATGTGTAACCAGGGTGTACTTAATGAAGTGGCTTCGGTGCAAAACAAAAGTAAGAGACAACTGGCCATTTTGTGTAATTATGTTGCAACACTTTGGTAAATACAGCACAAGTGCACCTACAGGGCTCATAAAATAGCAGACAGGACAAAATATAAATGACAAATTAGCAGCAAAAATGTGTGCCTAACTTTATCACAGTTAGTTCATTTAAATACATTACCACTTAAAATTGTTAAGTCAGCACTGTATTCTAAATGGTCCTTTTATATTTGTTTTAGATCTGTGATAGTGTCGGACTGGCAAAACAGATAGCCCTCCACTCAGAAATGGTAAGACCTTCATTATTTATCACCCTCTGCCATACAGAGTACAGTAAAATGCTCTTGTTCTTTTATCTGCCTAATGAATTGTAAGCTAAAAGATAACTAAAACTGTTCAACTATAATGTAGATTGTTATCCTCATAAACCTGCTTTGATAGGATCGCAAAGCCACACAGAAGCAGAGGGACCTGGACAAGGCCAAGGAGAAACAACAAGAGGAACTGAATAAGCAGAAACAGATTGAGAAGGTACAGAGACATTTAAAGGCTGATACACATGTACAAACAGCAAAGAGATTCAAATTGTAGACTGTTAAAATGTGTGGAATGTTGTTAATACCTACCTCTAGCTCTTTGTCAGTTTGTTAGTTTTTGGTTAACCTAAAACCCGAGCAAGATCACTTGAGAGACCATTCTGTTAACACACCACAGCCCACAGTGTGAACAGCACAGAATTCTTCCTCTGCATTTAAACAACTCGTAAATTGTGCATCAAACAATTGAGCTACATTCTGTAACATATCAGAGATTAAAAAGTAGGAGCTCAAAGTGTGCAAAGAGGGGGAGTACAATGACTATGGAGGTAGGTTTTTCTGATAAAAATGAATGTGACTAGAGGTGGTTTTTAACGCCGTTAGTCTCATTGGAATCTTGACGTTAACAGGGTTAACGACGATACCCCCTCCCCCCCCAAAAAAAAAAAACATCCCTCGTTAATGGTCACGTAAAGTAACATATGTGCATGTCAGTCAGTAATGCTGTTATTTTGTCTGTGTCAGATTATTCAGTTTTAAACTTAATACCCGCAGGATCTCGAGGAACAAAGTCGCCTGATCGCTGCTTCCAGTCGGCCGAACCCTCCAGCTGCTGATGGACAGTTCCTAGTCCTTAGCAACAGCCAATCAGAGGACAGCGATGCTGGGGAGGAGGGTCGGAAGAGGGGCGAATCAGAGGCTTGACGAAATGGGGCAGAAAAAACAAAGTTGATCTTTCTGTGAGTTCAGCTTTGCTCCTAAAACATTTTAAGGTCTTAATGAAAATTCCCTTCAGAGCTTTGCTGATTCACTAAAGTAAACGAGATTTACAAGATGACTGCAGAAATATTGAAGAAGACACAAGTACAGGAGAGAAGAGTCAGAATTGTTTTACATGCAGATGGATTGGGAAAGTCTCTTGGGAGCTTGTGTTTAATTTGTAAAAAAAAAATCATGTATTTTGTACTGTTTCCGTTACAGAACTATACCTAAAATACGCTTTTAGAATTGTTTCTTGTTTGTGTGAGTGAGTGTCTGAGAACTGGTGCGTTGTAATACTAAAACCTTAAGGTGGATGGATGGATGGGTGGAATAATTTTCTTTTCTGAAGAAATGACACGTGTGAATAACACATTTATAAATTACTTGTATTAATACTGTATAATTTACGTTTGTTGTCATTATGCTCTAACAGGCTTGCATGTGCTTCGATTCATATCATGTAGATCCGTAACTGAATCATATCAAGGTAAGCACATTGTAGAAGGATTCTGGGACTTTTGCAGGAGTGGTCACTCATCAGTTGCAGCAGTTTCTGTCTCTTTTTCCCCTGTTGCTTTGGCCAGAAAGGGGGTCACCAAAAATCCCTTTCCAATGTCAAGTGTTTTAGGCATTTTTAGGGAGATTGTGATTCACATAAATATTTGGGGGGAAAAAGCTTTTTTTTAGCAGTTAAAATGGAAATTGTATTTATTGTATTTTGTTTCTGATCCGTTAGACCCACAACTTTATGATGGGTGATTTTCCATCATATTTTCGTTTTCTCAGCTGAAAATCAGTTGTCAGTTGATGAGACAGAACTGGGCGTGCATTACCACACCTAATGCAATTTGCACTTCGTAGTCTATGCTTTTGGCCATTTACTTTATGAAGATTCAGGCCAGAAAACAGGTAAAGTTACTTATGAAACTTCTTCGTTTTTCATTTGGCCTGTTTGACCACCTGCCTTAACCAGTTAACACTATTAACCTTCATCATGATCACACTGTACTGATGCCAATGTGATTGAAACATCATCGCTGTTATATTCTTGATACCTTGGATCCCCATTTTTGTCATTTTTATTTCTTCTATTTCTCTTTTTCCATAATTTGGAAATAGCACCTGTCCTTTACATTGTGTCAAAGTTTCATAATGATACGATCAACAAAAAATGGTTTAAAGTAAGTTAGAAAGCCATTGTTACACTAACTTGCACTGAAAGTCTGAAATGTTTTTACCTTCTCTTGTAAAAGTGTTTTTGGGAGATACATGGTCAGTTATGAGCACTCTACCAAGTGTGTTTTGTTTTTTTTTGTTTGTAATTAATGATTAATACCAACTTTAAGTGGTGCGGTTTGTCCTGTGTAATTGTGTTTCTTCATGACATATCACTAAAGCACACTTGAAGTGTGTTAGAAATGCCCATTTGAATTGGTTGTGAATTATTTTTGACAGAACTGACTCAGTGGGGAGCTCATCTAATGATTTATGTCTTTAAGAACATGGTTTGTTACATTTTTATGGTATAGCGATGGGTTTTTTCCCTTTGAATTCTAATAAGCTGCACAAAAAAACACTGTAAAATATATTTCAGGTGGATGCCACTTTGAAGTGTGTCACTTTTTTGGCCCAAAACTGATAACTTGAATTTCAGCATAAATCAGTCCTGTAATGAAGAACTTCCTCAGTCGTTCTGCCAAATATCTGCATTTACAGTCCAAAAAAACTAAGAAAAGTAACATTAGACCTTGCCGTGACACTCAATACCTGCAGTAGGACTGAAAAACATATTTACAAAATAAATGTTTACAAAGAAATGTCTTTGAATTGATGTTTGAGGTAACTTTTTATTTTGGGTTTACAACTTCGAGTAAGAATAGCTTACAGCAGTGGTGAAAGAAACATGACATCTGAAACATTTAATGTCTCATGGTATGAAGAGGGTTTATTATTATTTTTTTTTTACCTTTGCCACTATTTTACCATTATTAACGTCACTTATGGGCTTCTATAGTAAATCAATCACTGTTTGCAAGGTACACATAATGACCTATGGTTCTTCCACTGTAAATAAGTCCAGATATCTTTATACTATTTCACATCAAAACAGTGGAATTATCATCAGGTGCTTCAACTGACATTACCTTTCTTCAATAGATTTCAGAATCAGAGGGAATTGCTTATGTTATGATTGCAAAGAGACACAAATGCAAGAGCAATATAAACTAAAAATCCTAAATAAGTCCAATAAAAATCTGTAGAAAATAATATCTATATAAAATATGCGGTATTCACAAATGCTGGTTGATAAATACTATAGATAAGTAACTTAAAGTTAAGTGAATTACAAACATCACAAACGGTAGTTAGTAGTGTGTGTTTGCATGTAAAAGAGATCAGTAGTTTATAAATAATATTCACATTCAAGTTGTAACTTTGTACATGGTAAAACTATAATAGTCGTACCATATCCTGATATGGCTATTGCACATAATGAAATGATTTGGCCCCATTGAGAAAACGCCACGTAAGATTTTGCAGGTACCGACTGTTTTAGCACCTGATAAGAACATTGCACAACATTACACATGGTAGACAAATTGCACATCACTTCAGTATAATGCGCAGTCATTCACATAATGATAGTTAAACCCGGTAAGAGATTGCACAACAAATTAGCAACAGGCTTTTGCACGGATTACTGTGTGGATGTGTGACAGATGCATTGTACAGTTGTTTGAGTGAATTTGGCATAAAATGTAAATATATTATTTTTCCTAAAATGTGTTTTTGTTTAGGCTAAGCAAGTGCAGCCATACAGTTCAGTTAAGTTTAGAGATATAGTACAGGGATCAGTAAATGCCTTAAACGTAGATGATGTCAAAATTCAAGGACTCTATCTTATGTATATGTATATAATGTGTGTGTTTGAATCTGTTTTTATTAATGATCAAGCAGAGTGCACAATAGTAAATACCATTTTTTATTTCACTATTTTACCATCATCATTACACATAAACTGTCATGTTTAATTGAGTAAAACACTGAAGTGCTGAATACCCGGTTTTAAATGTACAAGCCTGCTTTATTCACTCGTGTTAAAGTTTCTTGGCAGTTTAAGTGTTAGTTTAAGCGTCTTTGCCTTCCTAATAGGCTTTTTCTTTATTGTGCTCTGTATTTACATGTAAAGCCTAATTGGCCTGCACTGGGTTTGCATTTGAACAGCTCTAATTAGTCCACCTTTGCATGACAAACAGAAAGTGAAACGCATCGTGCACTCAGCTCCGGTCTCCGAGAGCAAACAACAAACCAACAAACAACTTGTTTACTTTAAAGTGAATGGGGAAAAGAAATGAGGCGGTTCTCTGTGCATGAGAAGAAGAGCGGATATTCAGGAGGATTAACATTAATAGCCTTAACCCCTTTTTTTTCATCGTTAGTATTAATAATAATTATAATTATTATTATTACTTTAAATGGGATTAGGAACTAGTTGACTGCTCTGCCACAATGGCCTCGGCTCGGCTGAAGGAAATGAGAGGATTTGGTGGGGCTGGAGCTCATTTTCTACCTGGTGGGTAAAAATAAAGGCTGGTTTTGTCTCAGAGTGCAGGAGGGATCCACTGTGGCTGTGGCTTCATATTTACGTGGGATTACCTGTAAGCCACGCCCCCGGTATCCCCCACCCCAGGGCCATTCACATGCAGGGGGGATTGGTTCAGTTGAATTAGCCCCAGGTGTTAATCCCACCGGTTCGGGGTTAAAAAGCTCCAGCTCCAGGCAGACTGACCAGATTCACACACACACACTCTCACACACACACACACACATGGCAGCTCACAGATCAGGACCCTCAGCCTTCACCATTGCCAGTATACTGGGACTCAGCCGGGCAGAGCAGAGGAGCAGCCTGATCATCCCTTACAGACCCTGGACAGGTGAGTACAACACTGGGTCTACTGGCATTAGCACTCATTCATCAGGATACAATTTGTGTGTGTGTATGTGTGGACATATATAGATATTTAGGTGCAGTCATAGCACAAGTGGTCTTCTGATTCTGGTACTACAGGCCAGAAGTTTGGACTCACACTTAGAAATACTTAAAACTGGTTTTCAATATTTATATTCTGTAGTAATACTATATCTATCCACAAAGGCTCAAACTATTGGTTTTGGAGAGACACATCGGATCTGTCTTTACTACTGTGACATTCACTTTGTTTTGGATCATTAAAACATCACACAATTCAGTTCAACATCACACAATTAACTTGGACTAAATTTAACTGCATAGTATTTCCACTGTAATTTAGCCTAAGACTAAACTGTCCAGCAACCCAGCCCTCAGTGTTTAATTCACTCCCACACTGTCCATTTGGTCTTGCATAAACACAGAAAACTCGGGGTGTTGCTGTGTATTTACTGTAATTCAAGCTTTTGAGTTCATTCTCCCCAGCCTGTCACTCAAATCCTTCCTCCTCACCGCCATCAGACTCTAACTCCTCCCCATTACACACACACACACAAAATAATCAGTGCAAAAACCCGCTGCTACGCAGATGTGCAATTTCTTCTTGGGATTAAATCACTATCATTATGTCCAATAGTCTTTCCATGTGATATAAATACTACATATGTACCTCCCCACAGCCATAAGCCTTTACAATACATCACTGCAGTGACATACACATATTTGTGTATATTGCTTGTCCTGCTGTTGTGCATTTTTAAACCATGTGCAATTTTTCTGATTATGTGCAACGTTCTCAGATTGTCCACTTACATACACATACACATACATATGTTTGTGTATATTGCTTGTTCTGCTGTTGTTGTGCAGTATTTAAACCATGTGCAATTTTTTTTCAGACTATCCCCTTACATACAAACACCCCTTCCCTGTTCATCCACTTAACTTGCACTGTGTATATGCTGTTTACCCATATCTTTACTTATATTTATACAGCGAGAAATTGTTTATTGTTTTATATTGATTTTTCTTTGTTCTTATATCGTTACTTTTGATCCCACGGATCCTGTTCAACTGTCTTTCTCACTACTGCTGCTGTTTCTAAGGAATCCCCCAGTGTGGGATTAATAAAGTCAATCTAATCTAATTATAGATCCATTACTGATCTCTGTTATGTGCGATATCAGACACAGTGTAGAGAACAACTCCAAACCACTAATTGTGTTACTAGTTAGCAGTAAGTTATTTATGTATAGTATTTATACCCCAGCATAACATAGTGTATTTTGTAAATAGTATTTTCAGAGTATTTCAGAGTTGTAATGTGACTTTTAGACTATAATGTTCTTGTTTGTGTGTCTGCACAACTGTAACAGAAACAATTTCCTCAGAAATCAATAAAGTTTTCTGATTCTGATTCTAATTCTGTAGACATTCCCACCGCGCAGACCTGTCCCACCCTAACAACTGACCGGTCTCTGGATGTTGCATCTGAGGAGGAAAACAGCACAATCAAAGCTCCAATGGAAAACTGCAGACGAACCCTCAACTGGTATATTGGACGCAGGCCGCGGACGGCTTTCTCCAGCCTGCAGGTGCATCCAGCATTCAAGACATCAACCCTGAAACTGTCAGGCTAAAATTGTTCCTACATAAGATACAGTACTGTGCTAGTCTTAGGCACCCATGCAAATTATTTAAAGACATTCTCAATGTGTGACAAAGCTAACATTAGGATAAATGCAAAAAACAAGAGAGCAGTAAAAGTATCAGGGTTTGTTTTGTTTGTAAAAGTAGTTGATATTGTGTGAGCTGGTGAGGAGAACACGGGTTCGGGTCCAGATTCCTCCTCGGTTCCTTGGTTGTTTGGATTATGAAACTCCATCAGCAGCTCCTGATTTAATTTAATGAAGGACTGATTGAGTCCAACCAGGTTTCTGATGACATCTACAAGTAAAACTGGACTTCCACAAAGGAACACACTGATATACTGAACACAAATGTATTTCTTTTAGCTTTATTTTGTATATTTAGATATATTAATGTGGCAAAACCCCTCACTGCTCATCTAAACAGTTTTTGAATATTATTTTAACGGGTGCCTAAGATGTTTATACAGTATTACATCTCAGTGATATTCCTTTCTTTTCTAACCCTGACTCTGTTTTCTCCAGATTGAGATTCTCGAGAGTGTCTTTCAAGTGAACTCCTACCCAGGAATTGATCTACGAGAAGAACTGGCTCAGAAACTTCACCTTGATGAAGACAGAATACAGGTATCAGATTTAATGCTGAAAAAATTCACTCTCACTGGTTATTATGAGTGAAATAGCATGAAAAGTTTGCAGCTCAGAAAAATCATGTATTATTTCAAGGTTTGATACAATATTGAATATGAAACAACATATAGCAACATATTTAACATTCAACAGAGTGCAAGTTACAACAGATACAATACAGATAACACAGTAAATAATGTATAATATTGTAATGTAACAGTATAGTGTGGACTATGCAAACCTTCCACAATGACTAGAGTTGCACCATAAGTGTAATATTATACAGGAGGCAGTGAACAAAGTGCGAGGGATGACAGAAACAATACAGTAGAGAATACAGCAGTGTAACAGTGACTGGGATGTAAAACTGAGGCAGTACAGTAAATAAACATATAGCAATGTAACAATATATTGTAAAAGGGATCTAAACCTTCAGAATGAAACAATATTGCACCATATGTGTAATATAATACTGCACAAGAGTAAAGTATGAAAGGGATGTAAACCTTTCAGGATGAATAATAATAATATATTGCCCCACATGCATGATATAATAATGCAATAATATTGTAACTATTGTTTTCCGTCTTACTCGGATTTTTAGATTTTTAAAGATTGTTTTACAGTGTTTGAAGGTGGAGGTGCAATTCTATGCTTCAATTTATCAGTGTTTCTCAATCCCGGTCCTAAAGGCATCCTACCCTGGTTTCCCATCTCCCAACCTGATCCAACTATTCAGCTAATTAACAGCCCCTCACTGAGCTGAAGTGTGTGTGTGTGTGTGTGTGTGTGTGTGTGTGTGTGTGTGTGTGTGTGTGTGTGTGTGTGTGTGTGTG
>JBBPCW010000133.1:5706655-5729021 GCA_037974425.1 Phenacogrammus interruptus
AAATGGACATGCATTTTTTGCATTTTGTGTTTTTCAGTTAAATAAAAGGCTATTTTTGCTACATATTTAAACATTGAAGATTTCTTGAAAAAAAATGTCAAAGTCTCGTCTCGTCTCGTTCTCGTGGGAAAAGCGTCTTGTCACACCCCTACTAATAAACTATTAAAGAAGTGTAGGCACAAGGAATGCATGGAGGAAATATACAACTAAAACCCACCGAAGAGCATCTGTGGCACAAACCACTGAAAAAGTTAATGTTGGCTATAATAGAAAGACATCAGAACACACACTGCTTGCTGCAGCCCTGTTGGTTGCCCATGCTGACCACTGTCCACTGCATGTAAAACACCAAGGATGTATTTCAGTCACTCGTAAGCTTTAGGAATGTTTAAACATGTGTATATATCAACCTGTGGGACTTTAACATGCCATTTTTGGCTAAAATTTGCATCAAGTATGTACTTAAGCCACAGCCTCTGATTTACTATCCCACTGCATGTAAACATTTACTCTTGAAGCCACATCTGTGCAGATGTGAACCAGAGCTGGGTACTTCAGGACGGTTATAGGCTATTCACTCCTTTTCTCAAGAAGTGCTGAAAACTTTGCAGCCCATTATATTCACATATTTTAAAGTTTAAAGTGGTTTTGATTCTTTGGTAAAAAAAAAAAAAAGAAAAAGAAACACGAATCTGAACAATGAATCTAAATGTAAAGAAAAAGTGCACTGTTCCGAAGTTTCTATGTGACAAAATAATCCTGACAGTGTTTAATGTAGTTTTGGGCCTAAAAGAAAAGTTTAAAAATGTATATTTGCCATTTAGACATCAGGATCCCTGATTCCCACCAACACTGTAACGAAAGTCTGAGTCAGTGAATTTCTCTACAGTGCAAATGCTTCAGGAGTGTTATGGCCAAAATAGAGACTATCAGGAGGAGTTTCTATTCTTCTATTCTACAGCACAGCACAAACTGATCTCTCTACCGCACTGTTTCTCACCTGCTGTCTTTTATTTAGAATAGTCAGAATTAGAAACCTTTATTGATTCCAGAAGACATGGCGTATGCTACGACTGCACAGGGACAAGAACAATATAAAACATAAAGTCTAAATAAATCCAACAGAAACTCCAGAAATACTCTATTGGGAAGTACACTATGCTATGTACACAAAAGCAGGGGAATAAATACTGTAGATAAAATCATAACAATAATAATAATAATAATAATAATAATAATAATAATAATAATAATAATAATAATAATAATGTTAAGTAATACAAATAGTGGTTTGGAGTTATTCTCTATACCACAATCATTCCACATCATTAGGATCAATAATAGATAAGTAATAGTGACGTAAGTAGTGGTATTGTGAGCGATAAGATTATTGCACATGATTTAGCAACCAATAAGAAATTGCACCTGATATAATGCATGGTAAGACTATTGTCCATATTGATAATAATTTGTCCCCAATAAGAAATTGCACATCTGGATAGCAGCAGGTTATTGCTCAGATTGTTTTGTGGGTGTGTGATGGGGGAAGAGTCTGATTTATGTCTATATACATAATAAGAGCAGAACATTGTTTTTTTCTATACTTCTGTACATTTCAGATATTGTTTACATGTGTACATGGGTGTTTACACTTGTTTAACAATGTTTATACATTATATGGACAAAATATTGGGATGCCTGGCCATTACAGCAGCAGAGACTTTCATGACATTGCATTCAAATACATAGATTTTAATACCGAGTTGGTTCCCCCATTGCAGTTATAACAGCTTCCACTCTTCTTTGAAGGCTTTCCACAAGATTTTTGGAGTTACTGTGGGATTTTGTGCCCATAATTCTTTTGAGCATTTATGAGTTCAGGCACTGATGTTGGACAAGAAGGTCTGATTCGCAATCTCCATTCCAGTTCATCCCAAAAGTGTTGGATAAGGTTGAGGTCAGAGCTCTGCGCAGCCAGTCAAGTTCTTCCATCCAGCCATGTCTGCTTTGTGCACTGGGACACAATCATGGTGGAACAGAAAAGGTTCTTCCCTAAACTGCGTCCAAGAAGTCCTTCGTCCTTCACTGGAAGTAAGAAGTAAGGTGCTTAATCCAAATCCTGAAAAAACAGTGTCCCTATACTTTTATTCATATTGTGGAAGGGGGCGGGGCGCGTCAGTAGCGCCCCCTGCTGGAAGTGAGAGGAGCTGCCCTCTGTTCTACATATCTACACAGAAGAAGGAGGAGAAGCTCACAACAGTTCAGCAGGACTTCATGGACGAGCAGGAATGGCTCGAGTTAGACTTTCACAGGTCATAACAACAGCATTCCTGTTTTTCTTCCACGGCACAGAATGTGCAGCCGGAGGAGGAAAGAAGGGCAGCTTGGAAAAATGCAGTTATAAGGTAAGGAGAGTCTTCTGATACTTCCGAGGCGCGAAGTGTCTGAGTAGAAGAAGCCATTGACACTTTTTCTTGGCCGGTCTGGTTTACTGAAGTCTATCTGCTTCTTCAGAAGGTTTTAACAGCCCTGACAGATGTCTAAAATGCTGCCTTAACTTTCAAAACTTTTGCTTGTTGTTTTCAAAGGCTGATCTTTTTTGAGTCTCCCGGGGACTCTAGTATTGGGACGCCATTCAAAATTATTTTTTTGACACTTGCTAAATGTTACACGTGCTTTTAAATGTCGTGGATATGCGTTTTAAGATATTGGCAGGCAAGAAGTGTAGGGTGTGTTTGCTGTGAGATCATCTTCAGAAAGTTTGCCATTGGGTTCCTAATGGAATTACACTGTATGGACAAAAGTATTGGGACACACCTGTTTTTTCAGGGTTTGTGATAGGCACCTTACTTCCAGTGAAGGACGATCTTAATGCTTCTGCAGACCAAGACATTTTGGACAACGCCATGCTTCCAACTTTGTGGGTACAGTTTGGGGTAGAACCTTTTCTATTCCAGCATCTGTGTAAGCCAGTGCACAAAGCACACAAAGGAAGAACTTGACTGGCCCACACGGAGCCCTGACCTCAACCCCATCCAACATCTTTGGAATAAACTGTAACGGAGATTGTAATCCACGTCTTCTCGTCCATCACCAATGTTCCATCACAAATGCTCTACGGTATAAAGGATCACAAATTCCCACAGAAATCTATAATCTTGTGGAAAGGCTTCCAAGAAGAGTGGACGCTGTTATAGCTGCAAAGGTGGATCAACTCTCTGATAGTCTTTGTATTTGAATGTCAGATGTCCCAATACCTTTGTCAATATTGTGTATATTGCATTTTATTGTGGTTTCTGTGCTGTTTAAAATTCAAATAAAGAGGTGGGTAATAACAAACCAGGTTGATCTCGGTGGAAGAGTTAAAGCAGTTTAAGCATCTTTTAGGCTTCTGATTGGTGTGGGAAATGTGGGAGTCTAGTTAGTGTGCGCTCTCACTGTGAGCCTATTCACAATGTGGAAGTGCTGTTTGCAGGTGTTGGATGTGTGAAGAAGTCATTCAGCAGGGTGCTTTGTCTTGCTGGAGCCTTTTGTGACACAAAATGAACTGCTAAACAGAGGGATCAGTAGAGGAAGCAGTGGAAGAGTGATTTTATCTGGGTTTTATCTGCACCAGATAAGGATCGTATGCAGGGTGAATGGTGAAGCTGACCCTAACTGAATGAAAATAGTCCTAATCATTTGAATTGTTGTGCCTCCTAATTATTGCAATATATTGAGTTTTTTTAAGCCTACCATTTGTCAGGTATCTACTGTGGTTTCTTGTCTTGGAATGTTATAAGACCATCAAACAAATGACTGATTTTTGAACATCCTGAGAAACAGTGGATGTTCCGGATGAGGTTTTTTTTTGGTGGATTATTTACTCCAGTCATTTTTGGTGAAAAGGAAATGTCAATTTTTAACCTCGTTCCAGCAAGGTTCACCAACTTGCCAGATTCATCATTGTCACTGGATGGGTCAACATAACGAATGCTCATGTTGTGCGATGCTAATTTCTTCAGAGAGTTCACAGCTATTGTTTGTTGTTTCTTTGTCTGGTGCCTTGACTGGAGGTCCGGTCAAGAACCCAGTGGTTCGTGGATGACTGACATGCCACTGAGTTCGAGATTGCTCTGGGTGCATTGTCTTCCAAGTGGCGGCCTTTCTTTGAAGTGATTTCCCATAGGAAGTAAAGGGGACCATTAAAATGCCTTGGTATTTCCTCCCTCCAACCACAGGCCACCTCCCTCCACAGCCACTTCAAAGTTGTTCCTCTTAACCAGGCAAGTTGCTGAAGGAAACACTTCCACAAACCGTTTTAAATGGTGTGGACAGTCGTGCATAATGCTGGTCTGCATAGGAACTTCTCACGTTTTTTAAAATTGTGATATATTGTTGTGGAAAGTCCTGTTAATGAACTTTGGGTAGTTTTCTAAAGCACAGAGTTCTTATCTGAGTCTACATCTGTCCTTGTTTGCTTTTGTCACTCACCACTGCTGGAAGTGTGAGCCTGGTTCTGCTGTAATGTGTTTTAACATATTTCAATTTGGAGCTTAATATCTTGACATTAAGGGCAGAATTTTACCTTTACCCCTCAGGAGTTCACATATATTTTATACTGGATGACTTTTAATTTTCTTCCTAGCATTGGATTTAGCATTGGTTTTCTGTTTCCTGTTTTGAGGACAAATATGGCACCCTGCCCCCCCATGGCCAAATGTTTGCACACCCCTGTCTTGTCTGATTGTCTGAAAAGAATTGACTTGTAGCTTAATGTTGCAATGTTGTTTAATGGAAGCAATATAATCACAGCTGTAGTGTTGTCTGCATCAAGCAGCCCTAGTTAGCATCTAGTGTAGATCTAATATAATGACATTTGCTTCGGTGTACCTTTCCTTCTTATATCTCAGCAGAATGATCATCCCCTCGGGCTTAGGAAAAATGAAGGTAGACACAGAAATTGGGCTTCACTCTTTCTAAGCAATACTTGGCCCCCGCTGAGGGGGTTGGAGGCTTCATGGAGAACCCCACTGGGGGCTAGCTGGCTTTGGATGAAAGCTCCTGTGCTCCGGAACTCCCAGGCCTCTCGGCTCAATAGCATCCTGCCTTTGGTTCTCTGACGGGCTCCCTGAGACACACAACAGCCAAGGAATTGTTCAGGCCTTCGGAATGAGCCAAACGTTCCTTTCCTCTCCCAGAGACCGACCTCATATTCCATATCTCTGCTAAAGAAATGAATGGCTTTATCCAGCCTATGCTGGACTTCATTTCCGGCCAGATATTACAAGCTGCGTAATTGGTTTAGTAAAAGATCCCATTCCCGTCATCTGGTTAAGTTATGAACACTGTGTGCGGAGGGTGATGTCAGCCAAACTCCAGAACATCAGCCAGGCTCCCAGGCATTGTTTCCAAGGCGAATAACAGTTCTCAAGCTGTGGCAATCACAAATCTTGGTGCTTTAGCCTATAAGAGGAGATCAGAACTGTGCTGGCTTTTATGTAAGCCTCAGAGGCCATTCTGAAGTGCAAAAGGAAATCGCTGGTTTTTTTTTTTTTACTTTTTACGCCAGTGCTTATAACCACATAAAAGTCGATCCACCTGGGAGGCTGAAGTAACAACAGTGAAGATAACTGCCCCTATTGTCTGAACCCGTACTGTAGATGCTTTTGTTCAGGTAGGCTGTCAGAACTAGAGGAAAAATATGGGAGCACCTGGAGAAGGTCTTTTGTTGGATGACTGTTCTACCGCTTTGTGTGACGCATGTTCTTCTTTAACTTCGCTCAGATAAAGAATGAAATCAGGGAATGAATTGAATCACTTTATTTGGTAGAACTCCTCATTTAAGCCTAATTATGTCATTGTAGGGGTTATGTATGGTTAATGTGGCATTATCAGGATAAATTGGGCCACAATGCTTTTCTGAGCATGTCATGGAAATCATCAGTGCTTCTAAACAGTCACCAACTGCATGTTTCGTAATAGTGAGAGCGCAACTAGCCCTGGTTATTTATATTTAGTGCAGTGAAATGTTCTAACTTCTCAAATATGAGATACAGTGTCTTGTGAAAAATATCTATAATGCTGCACAAAACAACTTCCTTGCTCTCAAAAACATGTTCCTGATCCTGCTGATATTCAGATGTGCTTCATGGACCACCTACTTCTTTGGCCACTTTTTAACTGGTCAGAATCAGAATGAGGAGAAAATAGCAGCAGAAGTACTAAAATTTCCAGTAGATAATTTACTGAATATGTTCTCTGAATTGTAATAAATATATTTAGGCTATAGGTAGAATATTCACTTTAGTTAAATTTGGTATCAAATACCTCCCAGGGTAGGAGGTAGGTCTAGGATCTGTTTCTGGGAGTAAACTCGTAGTTAAAAACAGAGGGACCTGATTCTAGGTCAGCTCTTCTACTCAGAGAAGCTTTGTTTATACAAGGCCTGTTATTCATCAATATGTATCTTTTTAATCCTGTTACTCGGGTGTTCAGAGTGCCTTGTGTTAGATATTCATGTTTTTCACTTGCTAGAATGAAGTTGTCTGCTGCAGTTAGAGGTGATTTGTCTCTAGCAGTTGGTTATAAAGGCACAGAATTTTATTTTAATGGTAATTCTGGAGCATGAAATGTTTTACTCCGGGTCATCTTTAAAGGCCCTTATCGACCTCACACATAACAAGGCAAAACCACAAAGCAACATTCCTTATGTTGTTCCTAGACGTATACAAACAGCTAATTCTTTTATGACTCCAGTCCCTGGATGTTCTGCAAGTCCTGGTATGAATGCACATGTGGGACACCTTCCTCCATTGGGCTCCATTTTTTTAAATATCCTGCTATCTCAAAAGAGCCCGCACGTTTTTCTTTTCTTCTCGTAACATCTGGCTGCAGATGAATGATGGGACAGGAGGAGTGTTTCATAGCGCTCATAGTGTG
Source organism: Phenacogrammus interruptus (assembly GCA_037974425.1). NCBI lineage: Eukaryota > Metazoa > Chordata > Actinopteri > Characiformes > Alestidae > Phenacogrammus > Phenacogrammus interruptus. Next base: position 5,713,577 of record JBBPCW010000133.1, read on the forward strand.
GAAAGAGTGTGTGTGTGGGGGGGGGGTATGGAGGGCTAAGTTATTTCTGCACCATCTTAAGGGAGCATTGAAAACCATCCAAGCAGCTCGTAACCTTGGAGGCCGTGCCTTGTGCTGCGGTGGGAAAATCCCTGGTTGGCTAGTTCTGAATCAGGCCAGCTTGCCGCGCAGCTTTTCTGAATGCGGGGTCCGGGGCCTTTCAGCCGCAGCGCTCCCTTTGACGGCCCGAGTGCCCCACTGTTCGACATGAATGGAAGGATGTCGCTGGTAAACGAAGGTATGCTGAAAGTGAATTAAAAGTCCAGCCACTTCTGGTCACCTCTTGGGTCTCCCTGGATGGTCAATGTCTTGATGTAATCTCCTTCAGCAAGAGGGTACCCTGCAAGAATTGCATTCAAACCAATATTGCTGATTCTTTTTGCAAGCTTTTTTCCATCAGAGGCAGGGAAACCCTCAGGACTGTAACCCGATGCCGCGCTGGTCGTGCTCGTCCGAAGGTTTTCCTTCGGCCCACAGATTGAAGTCATTACTGTCAATTAGCTGCTCTTTCCTCTGGCCTAATCAAGGATCTTATGCTGAAGAACTTCCTGTTTTTAGCTTTCAGGTAATGGTTTGAGATTGTAGGGTGTCTCCTTCAGAGGATAAAGTATATGTACCCCTTGAGAATTTAGGACTGTGCCGCTGGCTAGGCACAACCAGTGTGCCACTGGGGGAGGGGTGGACTCTTTTGAGCTCTTTAAAAACTTAGATAGTTTATCTGTGGTTCAAATGTTTACTTCCTAGTGCCATATTCTTGCTGCTTTTGGCTTAAGCTGAATCCAGGTTGCTTTACTAAGGTTGAATCATACAGCAAAAAATACATCATAATACTTGATACACAGTAAATATCATGATATGCAGATCTTTTGAACAAGTTGGAACTCCCACAGAAGACCAGTAGTGGTAGAAGTAATGTGGAGACACATGATATACTCAGATATTGTATCATTAGATTTCCCACCCAAGCCTTCATATAAATGTCACAGACTGTGCTCTGTAAAATCATATACTTAAAAAATGATCTGTTAGGTATGTTGATATTATAGGTAAAACAATGTATACCTTCATTAGCACATGCTCTGAGTTTCCCATTAGAGAAATCAAGCAAGTCCCTCTCTTTTTCATGGTCGCTGAGTTCTGGAGGGCCCAGGGCGATAGTGCATTCTTATAGCATGAAACACAAACCTCCAAATCCCTCAAGTCCTCATCCTCCCCATGAAGACATTTATTGTTCACTAATGTCATCTGGCAGCTCTGCCCACCATACCTTTTTGCCTTTTTGCAAACAGATGTCTGTCTGTCCCCACAGGCCCACTAGGCCCAGTGTGTCACCACTAGCCTACGTTCACAATCCCAGTGGGTTTTCCCCCAGTTTAAATAACTGGGAACAATTAATCCAGCTTCCCTGAAGTCCAAATGAAAGGCTTTGAGGAAACTTTGAGGTTCAGCTGCTCTCATGTCTATTTTTGTGAACAAGTCCAGGCATGGTCCCTACAGTATCTGCCGGCTGAGTTTACACCTTTCTCTTAAGGTGAATTCAGGTGAGTCAATATTGAACACAAGATAAAATTACCCATTAAGAAAGAACAAAGCAAAGGTTATGATTTACAGTCATACTGTGTTGGACCAACTGTGCTATATTGTCCAGTCTAGTTTGATGATATCTCTGCCCAAATGCATCCACTAATCTCTTTCTAACACTAATTAAAATGTATTTATATTACTGAATATTGTGATTATGAAATAATGTATATATTAAAACACTTCAGTGAGTCCTTGATCCCCACAAAGGGTCAAAACAGAGGTTCATCCAAGTAATTTTGCAACACTAAAGCAGATGCAAAATAAAACACGGTGCCAATAACATAATAGTAAAGCAGTTCAGTCAGTTTGTGGTTGTTTATGCCTATGGCAGCTTAGCTTGATGCTGTTTTGTTGGAGGATATCGCATCTCCTTTACAATTTGAGAGCTGAAACATGGTGGCCAGACCCTTAACCAGAATTTAAAAGTTCTGTCATGTTCAAATTAATGTTGTTTTTTTTTTACCATCACTTTTATCATGGTAACAAAATTAGCTGCCACCGGGCAGCGGCATAGTTTGAGAAACTTTCTAAGGTGTTTGCGATTTTTCTGCAATAACAGTCCTCCTCCAAGAGGCAGCATCGTGATAAATTGTGTTGTCCAACTGGCAACTAGGAATTTTCAACAAAAACTAATTATCTTCTTATTTTATTTTGATGCTTATTATATTGATGATTTATTCAAGAAATCACACACAATTTATGACAGAAAACATTTCGTTTCACTTCATATGCATAAAATCTGTTAGTATTAGCATACATACGTTCATGAGATCTTGCCATTGTGGGGGGTCCTCCCTTTCAGTGATGCTCATGGAAGTGCATAGCTGTTCGAAAGTCCTTGTGAAAAATGTTCAGGCTGCTTTATAATCTGCGGATAGAATTTACCAATTGAAAATGAAGTACTAAGCTGATTGATTTGAAAATGCACATTTTGAATGCTTTTTATTATGAGTAAGTGATTTTGATCCCAGTGTTTCTGACAGCACTACTGATAACTAACTGCCAGGCTTGGGCAGGAAAATCCCCACACTATTCTGGACTGAGTCTGTCCAAGACCTGATCCAGAAATGCCAGATTAAATGGCTCCTGGGGGAGTTTCCTTTCCCCCCCAGCATCTTGTATCACACAGTAGCACTGAAGGTCAGCCTTTGTCGTGTGCTGACCAGCAGCAAGAGGCACTTAAGTCCATTTGAGATGCTTTACAGGGTTCAGAGGGGAGAGGTGTGTAAGCAGGCACCTGTGAAGACTGCCTTGTTCTGGAATGATGAAGAGTGCTGATCTGAGAGCAGTCCCTCCGCTAATTCTTCAGGCTGGGACTTTGTCATAGATCAGTGCGAAGGGGCAGCTCCCATCCGGAGTGTTTAAAGCTGGAAAAGCAATCAGGCCCGCTGGTCGTTCGCTCTCTGTTAAAGACATGAGCGTTACATGCATGGATTTCTCACACTCATCAGTGACCCTCGTGAGGGCAGTTGGAACATTCTTCACCGGTTCAGTGATTTGTTCCCTCCTGAAACTAGCACAAGGAGACTCAGGTATTGTGCGAACAAATTTGTGTGCAAGGCCAAAAGAGCACCTAGACTGTGCGTGAAAAGGATGTGTTTACAAAGACGAGCCAATAAGCACTAATGTCATAGCATATGGTTGCGTTTCCGAAGGGTCTGGCTGTGACAAATGCTGATTGGAGTAAAACAGGAAAGGCATTAAGCAAAACAGAGTGAGGGAACATCTAGCCAGACTGCCCTGAGGCATTTGATTGACTGCCATTGAGGCCCCTCATCAGACCTTGCCTCTGTGACCTCCCATCCAGTCTCTCCTGGTGCTCTACAAAGCTTAACCTCTCACCATGCAGCCCATCTGTACGAATGGGTATAAATGGCTTAGGCTTGTTCCATCTTGGTGAGCTTTCCGTTTTTGGAGACATGGACCGATTACAAGCACCTAAAAGGAGATGCCAAGGAAGAACCACTTTCTAAATGAGAGCTTTGAATGAGCGAAGAACCTTCCAAACACCATAAGAACCTTCGTATAATTTTGAGATTCTTCAGCGTTTTAAGAGCTCTGTCTAGATTCTTTATATTATGTGGTGGTTCTTTAAATTGTAAAAGGTTCTTCGTATAAAACCTGTTCCATATGAAAACTAAAATGGTTCATTTAGGACTCATTTAAGGCTCTTTTGTGGCACCTGTTTTTGAAGAGCATTCTCTATTGATATCTCCTCTTTGCAACTGAAATCAAGATCTTCTATAAACCTAAGAAAAAGCATTTAAATAACCAAAGTTGTTTTATTTCTATGGCATGAGAAAAAAAACATTTTTAAATGAGATTTGGATGATTGTGTAGAACCTTCTAAACATCATAAGAGCCCTCCTGTAAATTAAGGTTCTTTACTAGTTTAAGGGCTTTACAGGTTCTATAGGATGCTAAAATATGGCTTGATGGTCACCTGTGGCACCTTTTTTAAAGAGTGTATTTCTGATATCTACTCCTCTAAACAGAATTCGTGACCTAGAAACCTAATTGGAGATGTAAGAGTCGGTCATTGGAAAATGTTTTAAGTAACGTTCTGTGGCATCATGCAAAGAACCCTTTCTGGAACCCTTCGAATGTAAAATATGAATGTAGGTTCATTCCATCCTGAATGAGAACTTAAAGATGGGATGTCATTTGAAAGTAATTAATGCCTGCTGTATTACAAATTGTGGTTGCTATCTGGGTTTGTACTGGCTGATCATACAGCTTGTCATTGGGTCAGACCTTTGTTTTAGAACATTTAACATATCACCAATTGCACATTTCCTTCCTTTTTTGGTATAGATTTAAAACCGACATTAGCACAGGAATGTGTAGGCGTTCACACAATTATTGTGTGACTTAAAGGCTGAACTTGATTAGCCCTAATTTAAGACTACTGTTCAGAGCTCATCGCTGAATTGCATGAGTGCTCAACATCAACACCCGCTCCTTTTCATCAAGATGGCTGGGGGTTCTTGAAACCATCAAAGTTTCCCTCAGCCACTCTCATGTTTGGAATTACATTCATGTCTGAGGATGTTTGTAATTGCCATTAAGATAAATGCTTATTCTGAGTCAAGTATAATTGCAGAGATCTGGGCAACTGATACGTGTCTCATTGATGCCATATGACCACCTGAAGCTATGTAGCATTTGGAAATTCCATGCGAACATGATGCCCGAGTGCAAATTTGTTTATTGAATTCACTTAAGAAACATACATTTATTAAATTAAGTGAAAAGTCTTTAGGTCTAATTTTAATCCAGCTAAATTGGGTTTGTATCAAATTTGGATCAGGTATTCTTTCAGGCCTTTGGGTAAAAACTTTTTATCCTCAGTAAAATTTTAGGGAGTTTCCACCCCTGATCACTTCGTTTAAAAAAACATTATAAGATGAATATCTCAGAATCAGTGTATCAACCGACTCCTGAATGGGGACTTTTCAACCCCCCCCTCACCTTAAGGCATCCAAAGCGAATCCTTAAATCAAGCGTGCCAACAGGCTTGATTTGATAGTTTTGTGGGCCTTGAACCCACTTGAAAGAAACATGAAAAAATGCGATGATTAATTAGCATTAGTAGGTCTCTGATAAAGGACACAAAGGCGATTGTCCCAGTAAAAAAAATGCTCCTTTTGGGAACATGAAATGGGAGACACATGTTGGGATAATGAGAACAGCATGCTGGGATAGCTGGTCTGAACACAGTTGTGGTCAGATTTGTCAAGCCAAATACAAAAAGGTGCTCATTTCCTCCCTCTTTAGACCTGCTGGACTCATGACCACGGGCGGTCAGCTTGGGTTATGGGTGGGCATCATGAAGCATTCTGCTGAAACTGTTGGTGAAACTGTTGGAGTTACTTGTTTGGTTGATTTATTTATTTATTTTGTGTTATTTGTTCATTTCTTCAGCCATATTTCTTTAAAGGCGGTTGTGTAACTTTATGTAGTAATTGATAAAGATCATTAATGCTTTTTTTTTTTTTAAACTAAAAACCCATAAGCTCTCTTTTTTTTTTTTCTTTTTTTTTTCCCCCCCTCTGCCTTCAAAAGACACCCATCTGTAGGTTTCGGCAAGTGGGAGCACTTTGAAAGTCTGCTTTGAAATGAAAGGGGAATTTTTAGATAGCCTAGCTCTGCATGAAGGACAGATGGTGAGACCGCTTAAGAGTTTCTTACGGCAAGTGGCTAAAGCTCTGGAGTTCATAGCCTAACGTCTCAGAAGTCATGCCATTCCCCCTTGGCCGTTCGTTGCTGTTGGCCTGATGTCTTTCTCTTGCTTCTTGCCAGATCTCAATGCAGAGCGAGCCTGAAAAAGAAAGGAGATAAAATTAAACGAACCCTACCAGTCGATCCAACCAGCTGCGATGGGCTGTTCTCCATTATTTGCAGTGTTTTATTGTCTTAGTCTCGATGGAATATACCAGAGAGCATACGGTTCCTTCAAACCCGAGCTTGCGCCAATGTTGCTCTCATAGTTCAGGCAATTTGTTGGACAAACAGTGATAAGTGATCTTGGGGTTTTGTTTGTTTTCATAGATCAGGCGAACAGGCCCAGTGGGAGCAGCTTAACATCGTCTGATCAAAAAGATCTGAGCAGCAATATTATAATCGCATTCAGCACAAACTCTGATGGAGTGCTGCAACCTCCACCTTTAACCCCATAAGGGCCTGTTCAAGCTCCTGCTCCATTTGTAAGGGTGGATTAATGATGGAATTTTACTTCCAGTCTCCAATGGTCATTGACAAGAAGATCTTATGCAGTGTTCTAGTGGTAGGGATGCATGATAAGGGCAAAAAATTGCAGTTATACTGTTAATATTTTATACCACACTGGGGAACCAGTGATTTTATAGGGTCAAAGACTGACTCGCATTATTTTAAGACCTAGATGAGTGCTTTGATTCAGGTAATATTGGCAGGATTTTAGACCTCACTGTGGAACCAGTGATTTAACAGGGTCAAAGACTGACTTTCAGTATTTTTGAAGACTTATGTGAGTACCTTGATTCACTCTGGAACCATGACTGGTCAGGGCAATCACAGCATAATAAAACCATTCTGATGGATTAGAAGATTCATTTGCATCTTTTATCCTTCGATGATTCAGTATTGGGAGGACTAATATCACAGCGAGTAACACAATGAATACTTGAGCCATTGCCATGAACACATGCCATGAATAAGTGATGGCAGATGTCATGTTATAAATTGTCTGTGACAGCAGATTACATTCATTAAATTAACATCTTTCCATCCATGGTGGTGGTTAATGTTTTCATTACAGATGGTACAGTCTATGTCACATGCTAATATAATATAATGACATGATATCTGTCTTGGAAAGTATCAGAAATTGTATTAAAAACGTCTGTCAGGACTTATTTATTGCAATGTTGATGTCAATGTTATATAGCAAGATAAAGTCTCAATCCTAACAAGGATACCTTTGGTGTCGTTTTGTCAATAAGGTTGCTGATTTTGTAAAGAAGTAAAAAAAAAAAAAAAACACTTATGAAATATCTGCTTTTAGTCATTTATGTTTTTTGTTTTGTATTTTTCCCTTTGTCTTGATTGTTTATTTATTCATGCTATTGGTTCTGGAAATCATCAGGAGACCATATGGATCTTCTTATAAACCGGTACCAGCCCACTTGCCCTGAAATATAGGGGAGATTTGTAAAAGAGGTGGGGGGAGGGTGTTGGTGATGATTGAACTCTACATAGAAGTCCAACAAAGTTGCCGGCTAATTAAGCAAGCCCTCGTTTCCCCCCAGGGCTACAAGATTTCTGCTTGTCTCGAATAGCCGCCCCAGCCCAAGACCAGCAGCAATTTCACCCTAATTAATCAGTGTCAGCAAAGCATCCCTACGAGGCCTGTCTTCCATTCGGCAAATGCTAGATGATAGAATACATGTTTCTTTTCTGAGGGGGAAAACATTCAGAGGCACATTCTCTCTCACCCTCCCTTTTCCTCACGGAGGTTCAAGGAGTTGTGGGGGTGTAGAGGCGGGTTTGTGAGCCTGAGGATCAAACAAATACTTCCCCTTTTGAAAAAGTAGTCTGTGCCGGTTTGTTTGGAGTTGTCTCCATATGGGTTGCTGCTAATGGGGAATTTAAAGAGAACCATCTCCACTTGTAACATAGCTGGCAGTGTTCTCATTAAATTAGCTTCATGTGTGAGGTTGGATGCCAAGAGAAGGGGGGAAAACAGGCTCGTGCAAATCCAGACACCTTTTGAACACGATGGGACAGCGACACAACCTGCCAGAAATGAATAAAGTGCCAGGGCTGCTTGATAATTATGAACACATAAAAAGTCAAGAGAATTAAGCTTGTTCTAAAACAGTCGATATAATGCTGTCTACAGACCATACAAGTTCAACAATCTTAGAAGATTAGTACAAATCACACTGTGTTCTAATGAACTCGGGTACAATTTGTGTAGATGTTCAATAGTGTGTGTGAAGGTGTGTAGTTGTAAGCTGGCATGTGTATGATGGTGTGTATGAAGATGTGTAGATGTACAATGGTGTATAGAAGGTGTGTGTGAAGGCGTCCAAACCGATCACTCTCCACGGTTTGGTGTGCATATGATCCAAAGATTCGCAAAAAAATAAACGTCTGTCAAGAAATAGTCATGGCCAGCGGTAGCGGTCCTAGTGAAGCCTCCTGCATCACTTAAATCTCATGTGTGGGAGCATGTTGGCTTCCCATTTTGATGGGAAAAGGCTGGTGGAAATGACCACCACAGTTTGTCGATGGTGTGGCACGAGGAAGCTGTATGAGACTGGCAACACGCCGGGCGTGGCCGCTCATTTGAAGACAAAGGCTGGACTACAACCGCTGATATCCACTGCATTTAAGCAACCTTTTGCTGCCCAATCTGAGCTATTGGGGTGTTTATAGCTGCAGACATGAGGCCATATTCCATTGTGCAAAACAAAGGGTTTAAACATATGATGAAAGTGCTTGAGTCGCACTGTTATATCACGTCGTGCGCCCACTTCAGTGACGAGATCGTTCCAAGCATGTATGAGCAGGAAAAGTCTAGAGCTATGGCTGAACTATCCCAGGCATCTTCTGTTGCCTTAACTACAGATGGGTGGACCTCCAGGGCGACGGAAAGCTATGTGACCGCTCATTATATCACAGGGGAGTGGGAGATACGAAGCCCTGTACTGCAGACACGCCCCCTTTATGAGAGTCACACAGGCACAAATCTGGTGCACTTACTGGCGGAAGCAGTGGCAGAGTGGAGTATAGAGAGGCCCAACACTGATGTGGACATAAGCTAGTTATTTCATTCTCCATGTTCAAAGTAAGAAGCAATGATACCTTAAATTGCATGTTAAGTTGATTTTGATTGTGTCCACATTAAAGGAAATAATTATCATGCCGTATATAGCACCTTAACTGGAATGAGTCTGGAGTTGAATGTTTTTTAATGGGCAAAAAAATCAACGGAGAGTTCAATTGTCTTTTTCTTTCTTTTTTTTTTATTGATCCGATCCATGACTTAAAACCGTGATCCGATCCGAACCGTGAGTTTTTTTTTTTATCCATTGCACCACTACTGACAGCAAATAATTGCAGGCTGTCTTTGGTCGCCTTGGCAACAGCCATGTGTGAATACTTCTCACAGTAGGGCTGAACGATCTGGAAGAAACACCAGATTGCAATTGTTGCAACTGAGATCATTGCGATATTGTTTTGATTCGGCTAAACGCCCAGCGAACATCTCTGATTGGTCATTGTGCTCACAGCAGCTCAACATTCAATGATCTGTTAGAGGAACATTTATATTTTACAGAATCATAAGAGTGTTGTGAAAGTTGCCAACAAGTGATATTTTGTACGTCCCTGCATTTTTCACTGTAGACATGATCTCATGATGCGCTAGGAGGGTGTGAGAAGAGAGGAACAGGAAGAAAGAAACGTGGAAGGAGAGAGAGTCCAGGATGAGAGGTTGTGTTCTCAAAAGCTTCTCTTCCTCAGATGCTATAATTACTGTTATTATTCAGAGGGGAGAAGGAACACCTGGCTGACAGCAGGTTTTGGTGCTACAGGAAGCTCACATCTATCAGCCTTCACCTGCTGCTGGTCTCTGTCCAGACACGTCCCTCGGTCGTGAGTCTGCACTTTATGGCCACACACACGGCGTCCGTTTCATCTTTTCATGTCAATGGTCCACGTACCTATAGAACAAAACAACGGAACCAAAAACTCAAACAGTAGACATGTCTCAGCTGATTGAAGTAGTGCAAAATTAGGTTAGAAAATTGAATACATTTCCGTTTTCTTTGGCCAAACTGTAATGGAATTTCCTCTGGGATCAGTAACGTTTTCTGATTCTTTTGAATCTACCCGCAAATGTGCTAGGTTGAAAACTAGCATCACAGTTTGAGCAGTTTGATGAAAAAGTGAAATGTACACAATATTCCCCGCCAAATTTGTCCTTTTTCAATCGGCCAACTGCTACAGGTTAAAAAAAAAATCTTACTTCTGTGGCTTCTGACATTGTGGCGCCCTCTTATCTATGGAAATGGACCAAGATGCATCTGAAAATAACTAAAAACAGTAGTCATAGACATCTTGAACTTATATTATAACAGAATGTGATGGTGTCAAAGCACATAAGCAGGTCTATTTGAGATTGCTCAACTAATTGTGGTTTAAAGAATACAGCTTTAAATAAGTGGTATGTTTGCACTTCCTTTGATGTGATAAACAGAATCTAGTAAAAACGTATTACAGTTCGTATTACATTTTTTTCAATGATATTGTTATTAGTTTCAGTTCATTTCTGCTTTAGTGAACTTTCAGCCTCCTTTTGCTCGTGGTCCAGTGTTAATGTTGGTCTTTGTTGGGCTTGTGCATTCTCACCTTTTCATATGGTATTTAATGAGTCAGGTCATTAAGCAAAAGGCTAAGCTTTTTCCAAACACACAGTCGCCTTTTCCTCCCTCGCAATCTCTTAATAAGGCCTAATAAAGTGCCAGGACTCTTGTTTGACCGGTGACTGACCTCCTTTCTTTTTACCTCACGGGCAGAGTTTCAGCTCGTTTGCCACATGGGATGCTGCGAGTTTATGGACCCCAGTTACAGCACCGGGGCCCCCTCCTCCTCCCACTTCTCCCCCAACTCCAAACTGTCCATTTGAAGTTTTAGGATGCCAAATGACTGCTGGGGCTATTAGGGAGCACCGAAGGCAACGACATCAGAGGGGCCATTGGGCCGCGTTCTCTCCTCCCAGCAGGACCAGCTTGACTACAGGAACAAAGGGAAGGAAAAGAGGAGGAGGGGGCGCGTCTTGTTGCTCGTTGCAGAGGGCCATAAACTAGAGGAATCGCTGAGAGGGTGTTGGGGGAGTGTGACAGGCTTGTTAGGAGGTGTTGTGCCACCCCTTGCCCCCTCCTCCCCTTCCTGATTTCTCCAACACACGAACGCCACAAACCAGCCACAGTCCTCCGAGGTGTGAGGCTGTGGTCAACAGCCAGGCAGGGCCCATTGATTGGCTGCAGGTGTGCTCAGGCTGCTGTGACCCTCGGGACCCCGCTGCGTTCACGGTGTGGAATAAAACCCCAGGACAGCATGGCAGAGCACATTAGAACAGCGAACTTCGGATGCTAAAAGAGGAGTTAGCTATTTGCCCCATTTTCCCCATGGTTGTAAATTAGACAGTGTATAGCTGTTGCTTATTATATCATGCACTAATTAGAACATTGAATTAGTATTGGCCCAATATTGAACCAGCTTGCTCCAGAATAATGTAAATAAAATAATTCAAATTCATTAGAACTTGACAGAGTTGGGCAATATTTGTTTTAATTTGGGTCATGTTTTAGTTTATCATGGGCATCATCAGTACTGCACATTTGATTACAAAGAGTGTAATTAGTCCTGGTTGATTTGTTTTAGTGCACTGTGTGAAATGCAGTAAAAAGAGCTCAAGTCATCAGTACTGTTTCTTTTTTGTGGGTTCCTGTTTTCAGAAGAAAACAGGATGACATATGTGTTGTGAAAAAATGTTGAATTAGCATTATATTTAGAGGGATGCCCCGAGGAGATTCTAATTTCTTTACGGCTAGTTGGTCGATGTTTTTTGTTGCCTGATTTTTATTAGGTCACAAAATGTGGTCTAAATCAACATTGTCAGAAGGTCTGAAAGGTGGTCTGAAAAGGCCCATTCTTATATTCCCAGTACTCTCTGAACATTATTATCTCTTTAATGAGTCCAACAGGCTGTTTAAATTCATGGTGAAATCAGTCTTCCATAATTATATTGTGACATTTTAATACAAATGAAGGAGCAGTATTCGAAAACATTGTCCAGATTTCTGTGTGCTGATTGCCAGTTTGGAGTAAAAATCATCTGACTCCAGTCTTGGACGATTTCCAGTCGTGGATCCCTAGTGATATTATATTATTGCCAGGTTGCCAACCCCTATTTGACAGCCTGTTTTAACTTGCTCACGTAACAAACTGTCTGCAGTGCCGAAGTTTTTCCATTCTTTCAGCAGAAGTCAAAAAGCTGCCCTTTGCAAAAAATAGCAACACAATGAAGACTTTAAATGCCACTACAAACCTACAGAATGTGAGACACTACCACTCACTTCATTAATGGCTTATAGTAAAATCTGTTATTTTTGTCGATCCCGCCCAAATGGTGCGTCATTATCAGCCCAGAGGAGGAGGTTATCTTTTTTTTCTTTATGTCCTTTATATTTCTTTTACATTTCTTTCCATTTTTTTTTTACTGCTTACGAATCAATTATTCATGGCCTAATTACAGTCCCTTACTGTATTGTTCGCATTGTTTCCAAGGTTTTTGTGTTTTTTAAGGGAGAACTATATTTCAGCAAGGCTCACGGATATGATTGAGCCACAGTCGCACTGCTTCAGCCATGGTGGTCTTGGTAATGTCTTTCTTGTCTGGGTTTTTGTATTTGCCTCCCATCTGGTCCAGATCTGGGCTTTAGGGGCTGGAATGGGTCTGGGTGTGGAGGGGTCACCATGTCATCCCTGAGAAATGGACAAATGCACCATTAAGTAATGAGTCCAGCTCATTGGGGAGTAGTTACTGAAAAGACCACTGACCCTTCTGGCATTGTGTGTTAAATTCCAGAAGTGAATTTCAGTTCTCCTACTAATGTAATAAAGCTCTCCTAATGTACTTAGTAATGTATGAACAAGATAAAGCTGCATTTGTGTCAATCTGATTCATTAGTGTACAGATTCTGTAAAGCAAAAGGGAGACACACCACAACAAATAATCCTGAAATACTTGTTAAAATTTCGGATCTTCTGTTTTTAACTCAAATTTGTCACATTATAATACAAACTTTTATGGATCATTTATAAAGAATGCAGAATAGAACCTGCTTCACAAATGGCCTCAGACTTTTGGACCCTGTTGTTAATACCATACAGTTTTAGGCAGCTGTCCAAATGGTTTAAACTCAGCAGTAAAAGGGGTTTTACCTTTGACAACACTGTTAAACATTCAAATAAATACAATCAAACACGAATACACTTTAAAGTAGCAAAAAGTAAAGTAGTAAAGTAATTTATACAGCAGGGTCTTAAAGTCTGAGACCATTTGTAAAGCTGCTTCAATTCTACATTGAATTTCCCACCTTATCATTGTAGCGATTTAAAAAAGAGAATATTTTACATCCAAATAAGAATTTTAGAATTTATTTGTATGTGGTTTGCCTCCCTTTTGTTTTACAGAGTCTGTACACTAACATGTTATCAGGAAACAAAAACATTAACATTTTGGTAAGAAAAATACAATTCGAAGAACAGTGAGCTCCAACCCTCACATTGATTTGATCAAAACCATGTGATTTCTTTCAACGAAGGATGTTGGATGTAAATACTGGGCTTCCTTGAGGAGAGCTAGTTAAGGTAACATACTCATCCAATTACAGTGTGTTTATTTATTTGTATTTTTCCTGTTTACTAAATATTTACTCCCAAGCTAAATAGCTTTACATATTATTCTCAGACATCCCTGAGACATTTGCACAATAGTGTATGAAAAGGTCCCCCCATATAAATAGTTTATAGTCGAATCAAATATTATGTAAGCAGTTACATTTGTGCATTGTTTTCAAATATTTTTCTGAACGTTACCAAAATGGTATAATTGAATTGTGGCAAAATGAGATTTCATAACTCATTTCAATCATTTCCTGAAGTATCAAAGTGAGCAAATTGAGGGTCAGCCATTTACACCCCTAATCAAAAGTACTCCTGAATATTCTCTTAAATGGCTTGTAATTGTTCCAATTTGTCTTATCATAGCAGCTGCAGTTACAGTAGTGAAGTGGACTTATAACCAGCATCAGAGCTGTAGACCCTGCGGCCCATCCCAGCCAAGAACTTGGAGCCAAATTTGGCAGACGAGATGTTGATCTTGTGTCTTTAATGTGTGGTTGAAGGGATTCCCAGCAGAGTGCACGAGGGGAAACCACGGCTGATTAACGTGTTTGGAGAGATGACATGATTGCTGAGGGAATAGAAGGCCACCAGACATGGAAAAACCGAGCATTAGGATGAAGGTTCAGGGTTCCGGTCCAAACAGGTTTATGGTGCTTTGGATTTTTTTGTATTTTTATTCCCCCCCTTGTTCTTTTTGTGCACTGGATCAGAATGACTGGCTTGGCTGTCGTCTTGATGTACTGTTCGCAAAGTGCACCCTTGAAGCAGTTGGTCCCACAGCTAGCAGAAAAATGACAAGCTCAAGATAAATGACCAAGGAAGCAGAAAAGCTAGATTGCGGGTGTTCATGCCAGATAGTTTGGGTAGTGGGAAGGTTTGACTAACTGCTACTTTCGCTCTGCCAAATACAGGTTTTTGTCATTTTAAGTGGTATGCAGTTATTTAACGTGAGCATTACTGTAATGCTAGTACCGGACAGTACTGATGGAATTTACTTCCACAGTATTGTCCAGATATATCACAGTTTCACTGTATTGGATCATTTAGCGTTATGAACCTGTGCTTCTTGAATGAATCTCATTTAAACTCAAAATGCACTCTTAGCAAAAGTGGTTCTGTACTGTACCGAAAAGGTCTTGAGCAGAACTTCTTGTTTCCATCAAAGACAAGAAACTGTTAACCACATAAAGAAAGATTCATCCATTTAAAAGGTTCTTTGAGGGTTCTATATTACCTTTGCCCTTGCATGGCAAATACGTATTTTCATAATATTTTTTTGTTTAAAGAATCAGTGGTGCTACATGTAAAATAAGAATAACACGAATAACTAACTATAAATGATTTATTCTGCAACAAAATTCATTAAAACAGGACTAATTGTACTTTGTTTGTGATGAAACATGCGTGTGGTCGGAGTAAAGTACTGATGAAATCATGATATGCTTAAAAAAGCATATTGTGACATAATTTCTATTGATAATGGTACGTATCATCATATGTTGTATAACCCTACCTTGTAGCATTTTTGGGGGTGTATTTAAACTTTTATTAAACTGATTATAAGATTGAACTCTAAGATTACATTACTTTAGTCAGTATTGCAAATATTACCAGACGTATTTCCAGTACGGAAACTGTTTACGGTGTTTATTTAGTGTTTTCTAATAAATATGGGAATCGTATGAAAATGTAATTGTTTTATTGACAGCTATTCAGAATATTTTAAACAGATTTGTGATGATGTATTTGTAGTATTTCAGAAGATTTTACTGCTTTTATGAGGCTTTTTGTCACAGCCGCATCGCCTCCGTCCCGTTTTTCCCGCTCCCAGTCCCCTGAATATTAGTTTTCCTTCCCGTTG
>JBBPCW010000133.1:5750986-5774107 GCA_037974425.1 Phenacogrammus interruptus
AGAGAAAGGGAGCGTGTGTGTGTGTGTGTGTGTGTGTGTGTGTGTGTGTGTGTGTGTGTGTGTGTGTGTGTGTGTGTGTGACCTTTTTCTGTTTTGAATGACATTGCAGTATGTGCTTCAACGTGATGTATACATATACTTCCATTCTATTAATCTCTTGTTGCCTTAAGGACACCAAACTAGCATTTGAACTTCAGTAAACTTTCTTCTCTATTATTCAGTCTAACAAACTGTCTTTCCTTTTTGCTGAATAGGCCAGGACCTTCAAAGTAGATGATGCTGTAGCAATGCAATTAAACAAAACATGTTTTGGAGATCTCACTGGCTGCTGATGTTAACTGTTGATGCAAAATTTGGTTAGACTTGGAGATGTGTGAAAATAGTGTAGTCCTCCAGTTGACCCAGTTGTGTAAGTGTTTGGAGATTGGGAGTTTGATTCAGGGCAGTGGGGTCCACTAGAGCTTAATAGGCCTTGTTCTCTCAGGTTGAGTAGGGTGGCCCTCCCAGTCTACTCTTCAATCAGTGTGATGCTAGCCGAAGTGGTGGTTGTCTGTCCAACAGAATTGGTTGTAAGTGTTCTCCTCAAAGCATGTTGAGCAATGGTGTTGCATTAGTGGCAGCTTGAGAAGATGCTTTGGTCTTCTGTGGGTTCTGGAGGACGCACGGCTAGCCTTCATCCTTTTGACTTGGAAGCACTGCATGATTTGGACCAAGCTTATTAGACTTGTCTAAATTGGGGGGGAAATGGGAACAATAACTATTGCAGTGATCATATAAATGACTTATTTGGTCACTGCTTTGTTTACCTTTGTTTACTGGCTCTAATGATTTTCTGTATAGTCATTTTTTGTACAGAATTCAATGCTTTTGAAATAAAATAGGAAGATGGTCAGTGACCTCACATTGCTGAGGTCAGTAGTTGTTGAATCACAGAAGTTCCCGTTTACTTGGTTACCCACTGACTAATTGCATTTTTGGTGGAGTGTCTAATGATGTGCTATTTTGTTCACAGGAGCCTAGCAACAAGCGGGTGAAGCCTCTGTCTCGGGTCACGTCTCTGGCTAACCTCATCCCTCCGGTCAAGGCTGCACCACTGAAGCGCATTGGACAAACGCTGCAGGTACAGCACTAATCACTTTATCGTCCCATCACCTATGCATGACCTGTGAAGTGTCCCAGTGCCACCTTTCCTATTGCATAACACTGCAGGCCATTACATTAATTGTTTTTGTGTTTATTGTGACCATTAGGAGCTGGGGCTCCACAAAGACCTGCTGTTCAATTTGAAGGTCATTTCATTGTTTGGCAGTAAATTGATTCATATTCATCAACTCTACTGGTTAAATATATGATTATTAATATACATTAAGTGAAGTATATCCAAAAGTTTAAGTGGTACTGTATGTAATGTAACTGTCTCAGTTCTCTGCATGTCTTTTTTTGGACACTGGACTGCTAAATGAATGAAGTCTTGCATGATTTAAAGACTCTCTGTGACTTTTTGTTGAAGCGTGAGTTATGTTACTGCTGCAGCCCTTGGGCCAGACTTGTGGTAGCAGCTGTTGCTGTGTGAGTGAGTGGGGGCTGGGAGTCAGGTAGGCATGTCCCGGCCCATCTGGCTCAGAAAAAGGGGAGCATGAACGCGAAAAAGAAAGAAAGGGCAGAACTGAAAACGTGTAGAGCTGGGAAAAGCAGATCCAGGGCCCGGGGCAGGAAATGAGACAGCCTGAGGTTGGCTTAGCACGTCTGGAGGCCGATCAGGGGCCGCCGGCCAGCGGGCAGCTCTATGTGCTGAGTGTGACTGGAGCGCAGAGCACAGGCCGGTGATTCATCGCCCTGCTCGCAGGCTTTCCCCTGTTTTCACTCTGTCTGGTTCTCACCGGTTTCTCACTTGTGCCATTGTTCTGCAAGGTCAAAGGAAGCAGGCTGTGCGTTTTGATAGACGATAGTTTGCAAAAAAAAAAATCAGATTTGCAGTTTTCCCCTTTATCCCCAAATGTAGTCAACCCAAGAAATGTGGGTCCAAGTTTTCCTCTTTACTTTTGGACCAATGCTATGCAGCAAATATAACTTACAAGCGAAGATCTTGAAGTGGGATTGCGCCGCACCAGTTATCCCAAATCATCACACTTCGGACTTTGTTGAGTTGATGAGTAATCTCAAACAAACATG
This sequence comes from Phenacogrammus interruptus, assembly GCA_037974425.1. Taxonomy (NCBI): domain Eukaryota; kingdom Metazoa; phylum Chordata; class Actinopteri; order Characiformes; family Alestidae; genus Phenacogrammus; species Phenacogrammus interruptus. The sequence goes on from JBBPCW010000133.1 coordinate 5,753,159, forward strand.
CTTATGTGTTTTCTAACACTATATCTCATGCTGAAAACATCTTTTTGACTTTCATGGATCGCAGTATGTCATATAGCCCCAAAGCCACATGGCCAGTTTTAATATTGTAATCTGCATGATTTGAGGCAATTGTGGTGCTTTAAGCTTGTAGGATGATGGCTGCTAGTACTATTTATTAGCCTTGTAGATCCAGTGAAAAACTGAATAAAGCATACAACTCCAAACATGCCTTGTGTGACTTTTGGCTTTTGAGTGTCCACATTGTGAAAATTAGATTATTATTAGATCTATTACTTTTAACCACAACAAAAACAGAGAAACTTTGAAAGTTACACTCTTGAAACAACTTTAAGCCTTCGCCCCTTTTATAAGTGATCTGTGCAGCCTCTGCAACCTCTTCTGACTACATAACAACATAACATAGCTCTGCAATTTGGCCTGGTTGCTTTGTGCACTGGATCGATCACTGTGTTTCCAAAACATTGGCTCATGCTCTTACTAATCTGACCTAAATGCTTTATGTCTTTTGATTTTTACTTTTTTGAATCGACATCCAAGCCCACAGTACTTTCTATGACATTATGGCGCCAATCATGTTGGTCCTCGTTTGACCATAGTTTTTTCCACAATGCACTTTTCATGATTATGATCAAGCATCCTACATTAGACATGTCAGTCCATCAATGAAAATGAAAACTCATGCACACCCACATGTCAAATTAAAGCCAGTCTTTTGAGCTTCCTGTCAATAGATGATGGTGATGTAAGAATGCATTAGATATTTGTGATGCATCAGTGTCAAAGTGTTAAATCAATTACAATTAATTGAACACTCATTTTGTGACTAAAATATAACTATTAGGCTACTTGTTTTTTGTACTTCTATTCATGTTCTACTGCATTATATGTAGCTCTTTCCAAGACACTTTCATATTCAAGGATGGAGGTAAATTTGAGCAAAAGTGCAGTGCAGTTTTCATTTACAATGTTTGTGAATTACGGTTGTACAAGACAACCTACTAACTGCAGTGCAGAGTTACGAAAGAGCGCTAAAATAGTGGAGTCCGCAGTCTCGAGACTAGGAGGAAAATAAGGAGTTAAGTTATAAAGAATCACTGTAAAAATGGCCTAAAATCATTCGCTTGAATAGAATAATGGCTAAATTTGAGATTTCGTACTGGTTTTTCTAAAGGAATTGCAGTCTGATCAAATTCTGTACCGAATATAAATTTTAGTTTTTCTTTTCCCTTATCCGCCAGCGCTCCATCAGCTTCCGCAGCGACAGCCGGGCTGAGATTGTTCCTCCTCGGCCATGGAGCCGACAGGCCCCACCAGCCATGACCAAGCGTCGGGACAGCAAGCTTTGGAGTGAAACCTTCGATGTTGGCCTGGGACAGATGCTGTCCTCCAAAGAGATTAAAAGACAGGAGGTAAGATCGCAGAGTAACATCCTGATCAACAATTAGTCCTGAACAATCAATCTGATTGGTTGAACATATTTTATGGTGTAATTTTTTTGGTGTATCATTTTACTGACAATTGGTTGTCAGTAAGTAAAGTGGTTCCTTTAGTTTTTTTTTTTTTATTGAAGAAATTAATATTAATTCATATTTGGGAAATAAATGATCTACTTTGACACACAAATACTACAGTTGTGATGTTTTTCATAACATACAACCTTGAGTATTCTATTGATGTTATACATCAGACTTGCAAATTGTGTAAATGTAGGTCTCCTTTCTGGTTCTGCAGAACCACTGCTTGCTTTTGGGCAGAATATCATTGTGTCTTGATGCTGAAACAGTGGAGACGGTGGATTAGTTCTCATGCTTTTGGTTGTCAGTGAGTGAGCAGAGTTTTCTGCTACTCTGCATGAGTTGGCAGAATGTCCCCGAGATCCCTTTTGGGGAGCATTGCTGATAACTTATCTCCTGTGGTCAGTGATTCTGCACTTGCTTCAGCGGCGCATTTCATTCAGTGATGTAAAATGCATTATTTCATAACAGTATGAGCATTACTTTAGGATTGTCATGATTTCTCTGTTAACATCAGTTGCTCAATTCAAAATTACCCTCTCGGTGGTTGTTATTGTGCAATTGTATATGGTAAAATGAGGTCATTATGAAGCGGTCTTTCACAGGCTGAACGAGAGGAAACCTGCAAAAGCAGGATCTCACTGATTCATGTGGAGCTTGTCAGGCTGATAACAGGCTGATAAACTAGAATGTGGTTTTCCTGAAGGACCTCCCTGTAAAACGGCTGCAAAGTAAAGGACATGATTTATCTATTAGAAATCCTTTAAATGTCTGCTTTTAGATAGAAATAACCTAGTTTTTAATACATTCTGTGTTCTGCTAGTTATCTCTCATTTCAAAGCATATTTAAGTCCATTTGTAATGTTTCACCTTAAAATATTGTACTGTTAAGTCAAAACTATCATTGTATAAAATCCTCATAATAGTTAAAGAGAGAAGTGCATTGAAAACATTGCCATCACTTAGTTTTCAAAACATGTGTGCAAGATTGTATGCTAAATTATGCAGAATATTTGTTTTGAGTGAGTCATTCAGGAAGAAAACGGACAAAAGAGACAGAACAAGGTAGACTGGGCTTCCACAATTACTGAATTAACTGGTTTAATGTGAGAAAATACCAAAGAGAAAAAGACTTAATCAAGCCAAATCCTGTAACAAATCTAGTATGACATGCTTCAGTTACAAACTGTACATTTTGAACCATACTTCTAAAAGTTACTAGAAAAGTATCAACTGGTGGTTTAGGCCTAAATATCTGTATAGGTTATATATGTTTTTAAGCCTTCTCTGCTTCTTTCTCCAGCAAAAGGTTTTGTAAACCTATGCATAATTTGATATTATAAGTGGATTTCTCAAGTACATGTGTTACGGATAGAAATGGGTCTACTTTTGAACTTTCAGTTCCCAGAGGGTTCCACTGAAGTTTCTTTGAAATCCATCTATTGGCAGCGTCATGCTTTTTGCTGCATTTTGGAGTGTGGCTTAAACAGAGTCATCCCCAACTCTAATCAAAGAAATCCTAGTGTGCCTTTCGTAGTGAAACGCATATGTAGCTCCACAGTAAACCCCTGAGACAGACACAGAGTTCCAGTTCACTAAGCCCCATACAAATGATACCCAACGAGTTCACATGGAAGGCACACGTTTGGCTGAAACCGAGCGGCTGCTGGAAGCTGCTGGAAGTTTCCTCTCATTGCTCCCTTGTGTTCCCGGTGTCCGAGCACTAGCCAGTGGGTTTTGGCTAGTAAAAATTAGTGAGCCCTGCGTGAAACATGCCCCCTTCCCCTCACTCTTCCAAATTGAATCTCTCTCCGTGTCTCTGTGGCCACACAAACATCAAAGGCTCCGTGACATGGTGTGGATAACAGGGAGCAGCTGTCTATAGGGAAGACTTTTCAAAGGTTCAGAGGAGAAACTGTGGGGTTTTTCCCTCTATGCTAAAACGGCAGATTAGAGGGAATAGTGTGAGCTCAGGTTGGTTTTGATCCTCTTATCTGAAGACTGATTTATGCCCATTCCCACTGTGTACATTGTTTTTAAAGTGACATAGCACGTCACTGTAAAGTCAAAACCTGGTATTTAGTTTTTCTTTTCATTTTTTGGAATATTTCATGATGAATGGACCAATTTGTTCATTATTTTAAAGGTAATTTATGACATCTATCCATCTGTATGTGTATATATATGTCTATCTATATATGTGTCTGTGTGCATGTGTGCATATGTGCCTGAACAATGGAAATAAGCATTGCCCCTTCTGTTTTTTATAGGCCATCTTTGAGCTGTCTCAGGGTGAGCAGGACCTGATTGAGGACCTCAAGCTGGCCAAGAAGGTTAGCTCTGCTTTTCCAATTAGTGGCGTTTTCCTACTCACTTTGTGCACCATGTAAACAGAGCTATAACCCCCCTACCCCCCCATGGAAAGCACAGCTCCGATTACCCTCGGCTCATGAAATTGCACACTTCAGAGCAGCGTGGGGGGCTGGTCAGCACATGAGAGGGCTCTTACCGACACGTTTATGTCTGCTGTAATATATAGCATTCTTAAGCAAATACAGTCACCACTGTTTCATACTGTTTGTAATCACAGAAGTACTGCCCGAACACGACTTATTACTGTATCCGACAGAGCAGTACTTTCATATTTTAGTGTGTCTGGGTGCTTAAAGTTAGACAAAAGCTGTAAAACAAACGAAGTGCCTTTTCCTTAGTGGTGTTTCGAGTGTTTATCTTAGGCCCTAGCTGACCTTCAGTTCAAGATGTTTTTCTGGGTCATATTCTTTCAAAATGCTGCCCAGGCTGGAATGCCTAAGTGCTGGAGTCTGACTTACACTTATGTGATGTAACCGCAGGCCTACCATGACCCCATGCTGAAGCTCTCCATCATGACCGAGCACGAGCTCAATCAGATATTCGGCACCCTGGACTCCCTCATCCCACTTCACGAAGGTGAGAATTTGCCTTTCTGGCAGCTTACAGATAAACTCGGAAAACATATGTGTTAAAAACAAGTAGTGTGCTACTTTTAGCATCGCTGGGGGTTTGCTTATTTAACAGAATCAATATGTTTTTAAACTGGAGTCTGCATCAGAGAGTATATTATAATGGCCTAACACAAAATATGCTAAAATAGTGGAAGCATGAGGAGTGTGATAATGGATCATTTTTAATGGGGTAGATTGTCACTTCATCATTTACACCAGTATATATCAGGCTGTAAATGTGGAGGAATATGGTGTTTATTCTGTATTAATCCTGAGTATCCTGAATAGATAACATTGGAAAATGTCTACCAGTAGGCCAATTATATGTCTGTGTTATATTAATCATCTAATGCTGGCGTTCATTTGGTGACCGACTAAATTGTCTGTATCCAAATTAGTCTGTAAAGTGATTTTGCTTCATGTCCAGCTAATCCTAGCCTTGCTGATTGTGATTGTGATGTCCAGTCTGTGTAAAAATGCAAACACCATTTTTTTTTTCTTTTCTCCCTAGACTTACTCAGTCGACTCCGAGAAGCCAGAAAACCAGATGGGTCTACAGATCATGTGGGGCACATTTTGGTTGACTGGGTAAGATACAGGCTTCATATACTTCAAAGGAATAGTTTGGCAACAAATCAAATTTACAGTTTTTCTCTACTGTGGAGAAGAATCTGAGGCATCACTAGAAACAGTAGTAGCAGCCAAGACACTTTATAGATAATAGTAGCAGCCTTTTGTCCATTTTATAGATAATAATGTGGCGTACAGTTTCAGAAATTGCATAAATAAGTCTTTTTGACATGACTTTACATGAATATCTGATGCACATAAGCTGCCATCTAGATTAGCCAAACAGCTCCAGTGCAAACTAAACATCAGAAACCAGTGTCCAGGCTGAACAACTATACTGGGAGGAGGAGAAAATAGGTACATTGTCCATTTGTACTAAAGTCTCACAGAACCGAACACAAACAGACACGCTCCCTTTGTCTCCCTTTCTATTTACCACCTACACTTTTCCACTTGATACAGTCAGTATCGTGGCTGTAGTTGGAGGTTATTTGGCCTAGTGTTGGTGTGGAGGAGTAGTATCTCCAAGCGGTGAGTGTGGGGGAGGTCAGAAGTAGTGGGGGATTTTTTTAGCACTCTCTTGCTTATTTATTCAGTGTTATCAAGACTTCATTAGGAACTCGAAATACGAATCAACAGTGTACATTTGGTCAGAGTCCATGTAAAAGCACTGACACCACGCCAGAAGATTCATGTAAGTTTACATATCATCCAGGATGTCCAAGCATTATAATCCTCTGATGTCCTTTTAACCAGCAATCTAAAAGTTGATGATAACGGCTATTTCAAACAAGCTCTGCTCTCTCTGTGAGGTTAAAAGGATGAGAGCCCGGGGGGGTGGTCGCTGCTTTCAGAGCTCCACTCTATTAATCTCACTTGACAGCTCTGTCCTGTCGAATGTTCCTGTTCAGGGCACCGCGAGGCAGAGGTGATAGGGGTCTGTTTGCATTTGTGTGCACAGCAGGACAAACCTATTGGCTGTTTTTTCTGTTCACACCTCCCTGCTGGTTATGGCCATTCAACAAGCTCACAGCTTTCATGTCTTTTTATTTTTTATTTAATTTTTTTCTAGTCCTGAAGATGCTCTGCAGTGTGTAACTTTTCAGGGCCACTCCATGGTGGCTGTTTTATACAAAGCACCCTTTCTGGGGTAGTAACTGTTCTCCAACTTCTCCATTAAGAAATTAAATCCATCTTCCAAAACATAAAAGCAGTGCAAGAGTATCCTGATACTGAGACATTGTTCTAATCGAGGATCACTTTATTTTGACAGATGCTGGCAAGCCCTTACCTTGTCTTTAAAACAAGTGACCTTTTCTCTAACCCTCAAACAACTCACTCTAACCTTAATCTCAACCCTAAACATGGTTCTGATTCAATCTCTAATCCTGTTGATGATTACTGCAGAGTTTCACCAGACAGTTTAACATGTGGGGCTAGAGGAGACACCAAAATGTGACTGATCTGGAAATATAATTTGACTGAAAAGAAGTTGTATTCGCCTGAAGAATTGCTGGTGAATTTTGGTTCAGAGTGTTTTCTGGTTGAATTAATCACTTACTGATCAGTCCATTTTGGACATAACATACCTCGTACTTTTTTCTTGCCGTAGTAAAGATGCTACATATATGGTGGGCACAGCAAATCACAGAGTCAAAGGGTCACCCGCAAAACCCCTCTGAGGGCAAAGAACAACATCGCCTCAGATGGTAGAGAGCCAGCGCTCTGCTTTCCCTCTCACTCTAACATGCACGGCTCTTTTATGAGGTGGTGTGTTATACTCCTTTTAGGAGGGAGGTCACTAAAAAGCAAAGTACAGCAATTCTGAGCTTTCTGACCCTTTGGCCCCTGGTGGGGGTCAGCATTGCGGTTGGCCCAGTGAACATGGCCTATTGGTCCCCAGGTTTCTCTGTAGACTACAAAAAACATTGTCTAAGGTCGTTCTCAATAAATAATTTAAAGCAATAGTTCAGTGATGCATCCACATTTTTGGTGTCTAAACGTTGCTTCTTTATTTAAGCCCTCAAGATATGAGGCTACCATACCCACCAAGTAAAGGAGGCTCTTGAAGTGCTTGTCACACACTTGCCTCAGAAATTTATTTAAAATATTGTGAGGCTTAATGTTGCATTGGCTTGGATCTGGGTAAACTTCCAACATCTTGGAATCTGTGTTAGCAGTATTCTGAACGATCGCTTTGAAGCATCTTCAGAATTGCAGTGAACTTCCCTTCCTTTAGCGGAAATCCTGGAGGTAATCATATTTTGCAGGGCTTTTCCGGGTCCCAGCCTTCTGGGTTAAACCTTAGGAAGGTTTTGATTTATTTGGGTGTCCATTTCTTTGGCCAGTGGTTCTTTAAGAGGGGCAGTGCTGCTCTCCATGTCTTTTCCTGTTTACTCTAAAGGCACCATGGACGAACAATGCTAGCCAGAAGAGGACACAGGGTGCTCCTAAGACTGTTTACTTCAAACTTCGTCCATCCTAGATGAGTTTCTTCCACCGAACCTTTGCTCTGTGCAAATCCATCAAGTGGAGGTTGCGTAACCATATAAACATTTCTCAATCCTGCCTCACCTCCAAAGAAGCTGGATGATGGTGTGAAGAAAGAGGGACTTTTCCAGCTAGGTTAATAGTGTTTAAGAAGCCGAAGTCAGCGCTGCTATAATTCCTGTAAACAATTCTTATTTTTGACATGTATGCAATAAGCTAACCCATGTCATACAAATACAATGTGTTTGAATGTATTGCAAAAAACTAACCTGAATTTCACACTGCACTCGGAACTAAAGATTAATACTTGGCCAAGTTAGACAAATGAAGCACTACATAATCTCATACCTCCAAAATATATATTTGGATCGTTTTGGTTCACAGTAAATAATTTAATACACTCTTGGAAGATGGTTAGGACTAGATTCGGGTCTTTCCTCTAGGAAGAGAAACATCACTCTTATGGAAAATCAGCTTCTTTATCAGCATCCTCGTTCTCTTTTTACCTGCTCTGGGAATGCACAGCTGGTCCCATAACACTGAAAGATTATAAGTCAGCTAAAGGTGCTTGTTTAAGTACAGGTTTCTGTTTATTACCTGCGTACACTGGTCTTCCAGCATTCTTCAGAGTTCTGTAAGAGACAGGCCTGGGCTTACAGAGAGAAACGGTGTAGCTACAAGTTTGTGTCAGCCTCAAGCGTAGCCGAAAGGCTGTTATCTACTTGTACAAGTTTGGGATTTTTCTGGTGAATGGCAGAAATGCCTTTTCCCTTAAAAAAAAATGCTTCAGCAGTTTTCAGCCTAATCTCTATCAGTCATTTATACAACAAAGGGTCACTTGACCCAGACAGTAATTTTGCCTTGTCTGCCTATACTTGACAAACAGACCTCCTAGAGGTCAATGTGAAGTCTCTGTAATATCTATGGGAGGCCTTTGTCCATGGTAATCGACCAGATACAGATAAAGGTTACACTGTATGCATTGGAAATTTCCTCTAAAGCAGAGATATGAATTGCTTTGGGAGGTGTACAAACTAAAATAGAAATTGTTATATACATGACCCTATTTAATTCCATCTTTTTATGTGGAATCATGTATTTAATGTATTATTCCACTTTCTTCTCTTTCTCCTGCTGTAGTTACCCTGTCTGGACTCCTACAACAGCTACTGCAGTAACCAGGTGGCTGCCAAAGCACTGCTGGACCACAAGAAGCAGGACCACCGAGTGCATGACTTCCTGCAGCGCTGCCTGGAGTCACCATTCAGCCGCAAGCTGGACCTGTGGAACTTTCTGGACATCCCGCGCAGCCGGCTGGTCAAGTACCCGCTCCTTCTGCGGGAGATTCTCAAACACACGCCCAACGACCACCCAGATCGGCAACATCTGGACGAGGCAGTGAGTACAACCACACATACACATTGCCCACAATTACAGGTAGTGACTGTGTTCACTATTGTGACAATCCTAATGTTCTAACTGTATGTTTCTCTATTATAAACAAATATATTTAATTAAATATTTTGTTTAAATGTATATAAAAAATTATATCTATAATTCGATTTATGCAGTAACCACATCACTTATATGCAAGTAATGTAGGACAGATGCACTGGTAATTCTGGTTTATTTCACATTTATTTCATTTTGTAAAGCTGCTTTGTGACAATGAGCATTGTTAAAAGCGCTATATAAATAAAATTGAATTGAATTGAATTATTGAGCGTGCACACATTCATCTTCCAGATAAAAGTTTGCAAATAAAACACAATTTTGAAGCAACTTTTTCTATATTGTAATGAACACAATGGTCTTGTATGAGCAGAATTGTTTTAATCAGAATTTCAGTCAAGTAAATGACCCAAAAAAAAAAAGTTTCAGCAGAATGGCCAGCCTGCACAAGCCTTTGTTTTATTTACTTGTGTTCCATTCTTGTTTAGTTTTTCTTTTGAAGCTTCTGTCTGACCCGAGTTGTTCCCATTCTCAGATCAACATGATCCAGAGCATTGTGGCTGAGATTAATACTCAAACAGGCGAATCCGAGTGCCGCTACTATAAAGAGCGTCTGCTCTACCTGGAGGAGAGCCAGAGGGACATGCTGATCGAAAGCTCGCGCATTCTCAGCTGCCACGGAGAGCTGAAGAACAACAGAGGAGCCGTGAGTATTTTACACATTCATACACGCACTCGCACAAACTGAGACCGGTATGTGTTGGAGAGCAAAGGCTTGTAGGTCTGGTGTTTTTTTGGGGGTACAAGGTTCTATAATAACAATGACAATATCTGAGTACCTAGGACATAAATTCACAAGCCTAGAGATTCTCCACATTCCAGCTCTAGCTGAAAAACTGAAACTATATGTAATTTTATCAAGACAAGACCATTTTAATGCTACATAAACAAACGAACCCTCAAACATGCTTGGAATCACATAATCGGTTTAGTCTACTTAAAGTAATGCACATAGCCCTGTTTGTAAAGCGTGAGAAGAGCACAAAAGCATATAGACTAAGCAGGAAGACCAGTTGAGAGAAAAAGTGCAACCTATTACCACTGTCTCAGATTAAGAAGAAGAGCCCTATAGCTCAAAGCTGAGACACATTCCTCCTAAACCCTAGACGTGGCCTTTGCTCTTACGCCGTTACATAAAGAGCTGTTCGGCTGACTAGAGGTGAGGCACAAACTACACTCCAGGTCAAAGCTATAAAGTTACATCTGGGGATGAGCCTGTCGGTTCTCATCTTAGACAAAGCAGCTCTCCCTCTGAGAAATGGAACTTGCTCAGCCATTCCCCCAGGGGAGAGCTCACATTGTAAAACCTGAATTAAGAGGAATGTGACCAAAGCTTATGTTTGTTATCGGCGCCCCCTCGTTCACAACGTAATCTAATTTGCTTCTGGAGTGTTTACCCCAACTTTGCCCAAACAAAAACACCTCCCTGAGCCTGCTGTATGTTGCTCATGGTGTACTGCCTGCACATTTCATACAAAGAATTTCGTTCCTGAATGTCTATGAAAATAAAAGGCAGTCCCGTGCTGTCACACTAATCGCAGGAGATCCACATGACATGGGTAATTGGCAACATTTTATCCAATATAAACTGACGTAAATATCTTGATGCATCACAACAGCCATGGAAGCATCTTGAAGGCTATTAATCGAATACAGTAAAGCAGACAAAACAAGCCAGGCTTTCATGTTTTGCAGGAAGGAAACAACTTCAGACAGAACGTTACACGGGAAAGAAACATCCAGTACAGTCAAAATAGTAGCATTTCCTTTTGAACAACTGATTCAGTACTTGTTTTTGAGAAATGGTTTTAATTGAAGATAAACAACAGGGAATGTCAGTTAGGGTAAGGTTCAAGAGGGCAAGTAACGTTTGCCTTTAACATGTCCATTTTTTATTTTTTTTTGCTCCAGCATGAGTATCGGTTTCCTTCAACTAAACACACTCGAACACCCTCACACAGCCACCTCCTTTCATGGTCAAGTATCGGAGTCGCTCTCTGAATTCAGTGTGTATTACATTAAAGCCTATGGAATCCAAATGGGCAAAAACAGTCAGGGCCTACTTATCAAAATGGAAATATTGAGAGTAGACAAAGTCCCCCTCTGGGTGGGGAATGCATTGCTTCAATGAAAACTCACATGTTATGTAACATGCCAGCATTACAAGCTTTAAAATATTTATTAAACAGAGTTTTACTGAGTGATGCTGAGAGATATTCTCTCCTAGTGATTAATTCAAGTAGCTGTGCTAATCCAAAGAATCTCTACTGGTGAGAAATGTATGCCAGAGGCAATCTGAATAATGTGTTAACCGTATGTTTGCCTCTTACTCCATTTGTGCTGCTGCTATTCAGTTTCAGACCATAACTGTTAAACTTTCTCCATCTAATGGGTCCTTGCAAAGCTTATTCCTTGGCTGACCATGCTAAACTACCAGGAAGGGAAGATTAGTTTGATTTTCCTTTCAATAACAGAACCCCCCCCCCCTCCCTCCATCCCTTTTTCTCACTCTTTGCAGAAGCTCCACGTATTCCTGTTCCAGGATGTGTTGGTGATCACACGGGCCATCACCCATAATGAGCAGCTCTGTTACCAGCTTTACAGGCAGCCCATACCTGTGCGGGACCTGGAGTATGAAGACTTGCAGGATGGGGAGATTCGCCTCGGGGGCTCCATCAGGGGAGCCTTCAGCAACACAGAGAGAAGTAAGTGTCTGAGATTTTCCTTTCAGAAACTCAAGGCACCTTTCCACAGTTATACAGGAACAGTGCTGTACCTAAACCATACTGCGATGGCATGGAACTTGTAGCACACTTTGACTTTTACAATTTATCTCAGCCCAGTTTTGGTCTTTCTGACACGTCAGGAGTGCAGTGCTCTCACCATAGTTTATGGCTGGTTGTTTGTCCCCAGCTATGCCCAAATGAAAGCACCTTCCTGAGAATACTGTATGTTGCTCATAGTGTACTGCCTGCACATTTCATACAAAGAATCTCTTTCCTGGTTCAATCCTAGATTTGCCGTCTATTAAAATAAAAGGCAGTCCCTAACTATCACACTAATCACAGGACAGCCACATGACATGCGTAATTGGCCACCTTTTGACCAATATAATCTGACGTAAATATCTTGGTGCATCATAGCAGCCGTGGAGGCATCTTGAAGGCTACTAATCGAATGCAGTGAAGCAGACAAAACAAGCCGGGCTTTCATGTTTTGCAAGAAGGAAACACAACTGCAGACAGAGGGTTACAGCGGAAAGAAACATCCAGCACAGTTAAAATAGTAGCATTTCCTTTTGAATATTACTCAGACGTTTTTGGCAAAATTGTGACCAAAACCACCTGATTCAGTAGTTGTTTTTGTGAAGTGGTCTTTAGGCGAGGCTTGATTGAATTTGATATGTTATAAACAAAATGGCAGTTAGGCTAAAGTTCAAGAGGCAAGTAAGGTTTGCTTTTAACAAGCCATCATTTATGATTTGTTGTTTGTCCCAAATTCACCTGAAATTTGTTTTCAGCACAGATGGTAAATAAAAACAACAAAAAAACGTTTTCTCATGACCAATCAAAAAGCAGTTATGCAGTCAGTTCGGCTACGTCCTGCTTTTGGCCCTCCATGTGTAGATAATGCGTATATATGTCGGGTCACTTTATTTGTACCAAAAAAATAATGTTTGTGGTATGGAGCGGTTCCTTGTGCCAGGAAAAAGCACAAAAAGTCTTTTTTTTTTTTTTTTTTTTTTTTCTGTTCAAAGTTGACTTCTTTAGTTAAACTCTGTGTGTGGAGAGGATTGTTGAACTTGCCTGGGTGGTTTCTGACACTGCATGACCTTATACTATAAACTATTAGGCAGGTGGTTTCAATGCGAAAGTTTGATGTCTGGCTGAGTTTGATGTTCAGGATGAATATACTGTTTTACTGTGTAAAGATGGTTTCTCATAGACCCTCTTTAACACTTCTCTATTTCTTTCTCCCACCAGCTAAGAACTTTTTCCGGGTGACGTTCCGCAGTGGTGGGCAGCTCCACACCCACTCCTTCCAAGCCAGTGACGCCTTCAACAAGCAGCAGTGGCTCAACTGCATTCGGCAGGCTAAAGTAGCGGTGGACTCCGAGCCACCACGGAGTCCGCGGTCTCCCTCAGGGTTTACGGCGCCCTCTCAGGTCAAAATGGAGGAGCGCATGGACCAAAGCGACAGCGACTCCTCGGACTGTAGCATGGACACTAGCGATGCGGGTGCTGAGGCCTCAGAGGTGCCCACTGACTGTGCGCTGATGGAACACACGGACTTGGTCCCCACTCCTGTGGAAGTGTGACAGTCGTACTGTAACACAGACCTGTGTTAACATCTCCACTCCCCCCACCAAAACCTGTACAGTATTCAGTGAACTTCAGTGGAAGCCACAGCCTATAGAAGCCACACTTCTTTCCTTTCCTCGTGTCACTTAATACTTTCCTTTTATTGCACCTCATTTCTTCTCATTTGTGTCTTTTCTTCTCACCTTTGTGTCTCTTTCGCCATCTCCTGCCTTACTGTAGTGTGTTCTGTGGCAGATAAGACTGTGAAACTGTGTCCGATCAAAAGTCATAACAGATTCTGGTGAAGAGGTCTAGATGTTCTTTATATTGTGAAGTTAAGGTAACCCTCTGTCTGGCCTTTTTTTTTTTTCTTCCCTTATTCTCACATTTCTCACACCAAACAGTTTGTCTGCCACTCTGTTCCACTGCACTACTACTTGTGGCCTCTGAGAGGAAATATACAGATTCTATTTAAAGATGTATTATATTTATGTTCACGTCAATATGTTGAGCGTGCTACGTCTGCAGTAATCACCCAGACAAAACGACCAGCGGAATGTTTTCACTGACAATCAAGAAAGTGGTTTGAAGTTGGGCAGTTCACGGTTCTTCAGCAGCAGAGGGTTATACTGATATTTCGACCACACTTTAAAGTTCTGCTCAGCCGCCAGACTGACAGAAGCAAGACTGCCAAGGCCTGTGGCCTGGAGAGACTGAAGCTATTCTGAAAAATGTGTTTCTACAAGCCACAGCTAGGTTGTTTGTGTATATCCATCACGTGTTGAAGTATGTGCACCCTCCATTGTTGATCCTGTGTAAAGAAGCTGTCCGTCAGCGTGAATGGACTTGAGCAAGAACGTATGGAGCCACCTTTGGCTAGAGCTGTCCGCTTGAAGTACACCAGACTTAATCACCAAACGGCAATGATGTAAGAATCCAAATGGAGCGACGTCTAACCAGAAAACGGAAACAATTCTGTGAAGCACTTTGATTAAAGAAAGTATCATGAGAGAGAGAGTGAGAAAATCCAAAACTAATCTGGAAGTTCAGGATTTGAAATGGAACTACAAACAAATCTCGAACAGCGAGTCTTGGGCACTAGGGGTTGCTTGTCACGTTGAACAAGATGACATGAAATTGTGAATGCCTGTGATTAGCCTATATGATGTGGTAGAAATGGCAGTAGTTTTGTGAAAATGTAGCGGAGCCTCTCTCACTTGGTGTAAAAGTAGTAGCAGCCTGTGCCATGTTGCTCAGCAAACCAGTCATCTTTTACTGTGTGTTTGTGGAGTGTATGTGTGTGTATGTGTGCGTCGAAACCAGTGTATCGCATCATGTTCTGTGACTGCAACTCCAAAACAACTCCATTGCCAAAAAGTGTTTTAATCTCGTGCGAGTTTACCTTTCGGGCCTTCACGTCATTTTGTTTCATATTGTCACATGTTTGAGGAATTGATTAAGCCAGGTAATCACTAAATAATTATCCAAAAAACAGTATGTTTTATTGTTTTTTGTTTTCTTTATTTTTTCAAAGAAATGTATTAAAATTTATGCAGTAGGATGTTTTATTTATAGCTTATTTTTCACCTGACCTAGCTATTGTGTTCTCTGGTTTGGGTTGCTCATGGGCAGTAAATGAGGGGAACTGGGTTCTGAATGTTGGTTCTGAGGTGATGGAATTGAGAAGAGTTTTGTATCACAGAGGGTTTGAAAGCCACCAGACTGTGTAAGCACAGCATGTCTATATGGATTGAAAGGGTTCGCTGGAAAGTGTGTAATGTTGAGAATACAAAATAAATGATTTTTAAAAACTACTACACGTTTATTTTTGTTTTGGTCTTTTCAGTCTTACAGTGTCATCCATATATACCAGTTATTGCTCCCCCTCTTGATGATCAAACCAAGGGCTGGAAAAATTTGATCTTGAAATATGACAGCATGTCGTGCCTTTTTTGCTTTAAGAGTGCTTCTGGGTAACGATCCCGTTCAGGAACCCTGTAGTTTCTTTTCAAGAGTGTTTCGCACACAGGCTGGTCAAGGTAAACCTGAATAATGACGTTTGGAATAGACTAAGACTCCAAAAGGAATCTTACAGGACACTGAACGGCTACTCGAAACTTGAACTAAATTTCATGGTTGTTGCTTTTTTTTTTTTTTTTCTTCAAGGAACTGAAATCAGTTTTCAAGGAATCTGCCTACTCTAATGGCTATAACACCACCTCCTTTTACCCATTACACTTTGGGTTGGTTCCTTGAAAATTTAAAAATTGGATCTCAGAAACATATTTCAGAGTATTTCCATTTCAGAAGCGTGTAAACTACAAACAACAGTACTGTGAACGGTTGAAATTGATAAAGTTCAAATTATTTAATTTCATTACTAGAACTTCCATTTGTTAGAAACTTTTATCTCCAGCCTTTTCCGAACGATCCAGTTTAGGTGGACAATGTTCAAAACTCCTGGATGTTCCTTTTTTATATATACTTTTTTTTAATGGACCATTTTGTACAGATGATATTCCATTCATGATCAGAAATGACATAAGTATGACTACCGGAGAGTTCGCACCAGCTTAGTTATTAGCACTAATGACACACTTGGGCGTTATTACATTATTCTCATGTTGGGGAAACCAAGCAACTTTGGACACTTCTCATGTGATTCAATATTATATATTAAATAGGCCCTTTTCTATTCCAGCATGGCCGTGCTCCAGTGCACAAGGCAAACTACATATCGACATGGTTGGATGAGTTCGCTGTGGAAGACCTTGACTGGCCACACAGAGCCCTGTCTTCAACCCCATCCAGCACCTTTGGGATGAACTTGAACGGAGATTGCGAACCAGACCTCATCCAACATCAGTGTCTGGCCTCATAAACACTCAAAATGAATGGGCACAAAATCCCACAGAAACTCTAAAATCTTGTGAAAAGAAGAGCGGAAGCTGTTATAGCTGCAAAGTCCATATTCAAGCTAAAAATCCATATTCAAGTCTATGTATTTGAATGCAACGTCATAGAACTCCCTTTTGGTGTAATGGTCAGACGTCCCAATACTTTAGTCCATATAGCATATATTTTTTTAATACTTTGTCATTTGTCAGTTGCTAAAAATGAGCACCCACTAATAGCATCGTTTTGATAGACGTGTCGTTTCGTCTGACCTGTAGAGCTGTTTCAACAGGTCTTCAGGTCATTTGACATGCAATGACTGTCTCTTGGACCCTCTTATTAGTATTTGTCAAAATCCTACCTACATAACATTTTCACATTCCTGTTCACCGATAATAACCCAGGGAAGCATTTTTCTTTTTTTTCTTGCTGCTATCGTTCTTTCAGAAAGCAGTCAATTCTGGCCTTCTGCCCCCTCTACCTCTTCAGGTCTATTCCTTATGGACGGAACAGGCTGTCCTTTGTTCCAAACGGACTGAAGCCCCTTTACAAAATGCTGACATATTGACCATTCCCACAAAAACTTGTCTGACTGGACTTTCCACAGTCTTGTGACTTATAATGATCCATTAATAACAATTCTCTATGGGCGGATTCATAAAAATGCTGCTATCAATTAGCTCTCGGCTCTAATGAGCTGCTGAATAATGCACGAGTCCTCTCAGGAATTCTTATCCCTCTTTCGAACCCTCGCAGCGACTCCTGAATGTTTAAAGGCGAACTAATGAGAGGAGATGAGGCCTCCACAAATCTTTTTTTTTTTTTTGGAACAGTAATGATAATGGCCCCATCGTTTAGAATCAAATGAACTCAGAAAACCAGGATCCCTTAAAAGCTGCCTGTGTGTGACTGCAAATGTAAGGGACAGTTTTACGAATGTCATTGATCACCCGACACGTTCTCGGCCTCTGAGGTTTTCCCTTGTACTTTGTTTGGCACACACTGAAATTTTGTACATTTCAGTGTTCTGTACTAAGAAATACATGAACAGTATGTTCACTATTTCATTACCCAGAATATTAATCACTACTGACCTACAAAACGGCACCTAATACAATTCAAAGCATAATGTGGATCACAAGTGTTAAATATTTAAAAAGCTAATAAGTGATAAAAACAGTGAATGCATTTAAAGTTAGATGACAGTCTAGAATGTGATTCTGCATCACCATACAATCATTTAATAGGAGTCAGGCATGCACTGCTATAGATTCTTTCATCTTATAAAAAAAACCCTGTGTATAGTTGCTCACTCAACAGCTCTCCAGAGTTTAACAAGAACAAACATCTATATTAAAGGGATAAGCAGTAAATGGATAAACATTGGACAGGTAGTATAGTTAACAAATACTTAAAGCACAGATCAGTATGATATATAGTTAAAAACAGTAGCAGCTACATGAAGGCCTGAAGTTGGTCTGTTCTTTTGTCCACTTTCATAACATACATATACAGTGGTGTGAAAAACTATTTGCCCCCTTCCTGATTTCTTATTCTTTTGCATGTTTGTCACACTTAAATGTTCCTGCTCATCAAAAACCATTAACTATTAGTCAAAGATAACATAATTGAACACAAAATGCAGTTTTTAAATGAAAGTTTACGATATTAAGGGAGAAAAAAACCTCCAAATCTACATGGCCCTCTGTGAAAAAGTGATTGCCCGCCTTGTTAAAAAATAACTTAACTGTGGTTTATCACACCTGAGTTCAATTTCTGTAGCTGTCACACCTGTTTCAATCAAGAAATCACTTAAATAGGAGCTGCCTGACACAGAGAGGTAGACCAAAAGCGAAACATCATGCCAAGATCCAAAGAAATTCAGGAACAAATGAGAACAAAAGTAATTGAGATCTATCAGTCTGGTAAAGGTTATAAAGCCATTTCTAAAGCTTTGGGACTCCAGTGAACCACAGTGATAAAAGAATAAGAAATCAGGAAGGGGGCAAATAGTTTTTCACACCACTGTAAGTAAGTCTATTTTGGACATAAACTGGACATAATCTAGGCACCCATGCCTGATAGACTTGGTGTTTTTTTTGGCACATTACTTCTGGAGCACGCTCATGCTGGAGTCTTTTAAGCTGAGTGTGTGTGTCATTGACTTCTAGCACTGGTTTCTTCCACAGCTGGAGCTTAGCCCCATGTCCTCTGACAGGACTCCAGAGAAATAAGCCTTTGTTGCCATCTTGTGGCTAACACTTCCATGCTCTGTATATTAAAATAATACCTAAGCAAATGGCCTTCAATATGAGTTTATACTTCAGATCTGTCTGAAACAGACAACATTACTGCAGTGTAGGATATTACAGCGTATTTGTCAGCGTTCGGTTTTATATGGTGACAAGTTCATGTCTTTCATTCTCTTTCAGTGCATGAACAGGTTTGTGTTGAGGGCATTAGAGGCAAAGTTTGTTGTTCAAAGTAGGCCTGAAGTTTGCAAACAGCTCTATGTTTAACTCCTTTGCTAATAAGCACGTTTACTGGTCTTGAAAGAGAGAAAATAACAAGCAGGGGCTTAACGACTGAGCTTGCGTCAGACTACATTGTTTGTCTGGAGTGTGTGTGGTGGTGGTGGTGGTGTGGGGGTGTTGTGAGAGAGATAGTCAGGTTAATTAGTGCCACAGGGAACAATCCTGGAAACCTCAGCAGACCAGTTCTTTGTCAACAGTATTTTTAGCCTGGAATTAAGCTAATAAATAATAAATATATTATAATGTTACATTATTTACTTCTGCAAACCCCAAGTAACAATAGAAGCACTATGAGTTTGTTTAGGGTTAAACTGCCTTTAATAGGATATAAATTTACACATCTGTGCATTAATATTACCCCTCCATTATCTCACTCCATTAATATTACCAGATCAGATCAGCTCGAGAAGATCCTCCTCAAACCAGCTGCCCTTGAACCAGTGAAGCACTTTGGGAATACGTTTACGTCCATGATGCAATCAAAGACAACAACAGGAGACAACATATGGGCCTGGTCTTCACTGACAGGGCTTTCCTTCAGGGAGAAAAACTGCCTCATGTTTCTCTCTGCCGCCTCTAGAGAGCTGCTCTCGGCCCCCAGTGTTGGCCCATATGACAGGAGCTGCATGCTCAGGTCGTTAATTATACTAAAACTGAGAGCCAGTCGCTTTAGTGGCAGCTGCAAAGAGACAAAACATCAAGTGCAAATGTGGCCATGGTAAGGCCGTGTATTGTTAAAGTAGGAACTCAGTCAGATGGTGAAACCCAACTTTTAATGTGTGTTCATGTAACAAGGTTTTATTCTGAATCATTTTGGTACATTTTTCATGCAATAGTCACATAAAATAAAGGGCAGCTGCCACTTGCAAATGAAAGCAACTGTAAAAGAACACTTCCCTCAATATATATAAGTGATGGGGATCAAGAATTAGGATGCTTTGTTTTCTGTTGAATGTTTTCACTATTTCAACAAGCATGAAAACTGTTTTACATACACTATATGGACAAAAGTATTGGGACGCCTGACCATGACACCAAAAGGCACTTTTTTTTTTTAAATAACTTTATTTTATGTTTTTTCCAAACATTACAACATTAAGCAACACAGAAAAGACAAAATAAAAACACTCCCCCACCCAGGCTTAACAATAACAAAGTAATTTAAAAAATAAATAATAATAATAATCATTAAGAGAGAGAGAAAAAAAAAGGAAGTTTAAATGATCATAATACTTGAATCAAAACACGGTCGTATTGATATAGGCTTAACTCTATATTTAAGTAAGTACTATGTTTTCAGCATATTCTGTGAAGGGGGACCAGATTGCATTGAACTTTTGTCTGCAATTACCTCGGCAGCGTAGAGAGCACAGTCTTTACCCAGTGTTTGAATGTTGGCGGTCTGGAGGACTTCCACATTAGAAGAATTATTCTTCGTGCTAGCAGAGAAGAGAAGGCAACAGCTCTCACCTGTTAGTTAGTGTAGTGTTTGTCTTGTGGAAGTACACCAAATATAGCAACAAAAGGACTGGGCACAGTTGTGGTGTTGCATATGTGCGAAAAAGCGTGAAAAATCTCTTCCCAAAAATTTTTTATAGACTGGCAAGACCAAAACATATGACCTGGGCTATATGTAGCTGGGCTATAATGACACCTGGGACATCCTGCATCGGTACCTGGGTAAATTCTAGCCAATCTTTCATTTGTGAAATGTAAGCGATGAACTATTTTGAATTGTATAAGGTTTTACCAAAAGGCACTTTAATGACATTTTAATCAAATGCATACACTTTAACACACTGGTGTAAAAACAAATATGAACAACGGGTACATAGCAAATACGTATTCACAGTCAGGCTTATATATACACTATATGGGACGAAAATATAGGGACATCTGAACATTACATCAGTAGAGACTTTTAATTAAAATACATAGACATTGATATACAGTTTTTCTCGATTGCTAAAACACTATAACTGATCTTTCGAACTAAAATTTCAAAACCATAATGCTACTTCTCAAAAAGCACACCCATTTCCCTGAACTAAAAACACTATTCCCCTGCTTTAACACATGAGTCAGATTTGGTGAACTGTTACTGCAAAACTCTACACACAAAACCCTA
>JBBPCW010000133.1:5815877-5831618 GCA_037974425.1 Phenacogrammus interruptus
GTAGTATCTACAGCTGTATATACAGATACACACCCAGGTATCGGATCAGTACTCGGTATCGGCCGATACCCTGAGCCTAAGTATCAGAATCAGTATCGGGAGGGGAAAAATGGTATCGGAACATCTCTACCTACAATTTGGTATTACTGCATTTGTGACATTCCATTGCCTTGTGTAATACTGTAATACTATACCTACACCTAAACCGCAGTAACCAAAAGGCGGTCTTCTGCTCCTTTAGGTTTTCCTAAAGAATTTGAATGTGTGTTGAAAACAGCACATTTCTACTGATTTTCTAGTGTTCCTATTATTACTATGACAGTGGGTCCTCACAAAGACATACACACATACAGGAAACCTTGTCATAATATCTGACTGGGTTAGTGCACAGTTAGTCCACAGATGGACACTATACATGACCAGTGATCTGAGCTTATATATAACTCAGTCTTTTTTTTGTCTTCTTTAATCATCTTTTTAAAATAAGTTTAGGTTTAAAATGCAACTGGTGAAAAGTTTTTGGGGCTGTTAAAGTAAAATTTAAGGGCATCACTGGTTCTTTACTGGCCATCTGAAACAATGGACTTTAAATGAGACATTCATTGTCCTTTTTTTTTTTGTATATAACCTGTATATAGGGTGCTCTAGTTGAGTTTGTAGGTCATTATTTTATGACCTTTGTAGGGTGCACTACATAGGGAATGGGGGACATAGAGTTCTATTCTCATTTCAGCCATGAAGCTGACCTCCCAAAACTGAACTACTACTTCTCCAGTAGTAGTTTGTAAACAGCAGGCAACATCCAAATCAGCATGAAAATCAACACAATTTTGGAGAACACTTAGGTTCATGATCCTGTTGAAGAATGAAATTGTGTCTAATGATACATAAACCAAAAGGAATTGTGTAATATCAAGGAACTGTTTTCATGATCCAACATGAGAGACCTGATATGTCTGATTCTTCAAAATAGTTTGAGTCTTTGTGGCTAAATAATGTGTTACTACACACTATAAAATATTGAAAACTGGTCAGTTCAACTTGTTTCCAATTCACATCACGTAATTCGGGGTTTTTCTATAACTGGAGGAAATGTCATTCCTCAACTTTATTTTTTTGTCTTTTATTAATGTTTTATTAAATCCAAGGTTGGGCCCAAACCTCTGGTCTGTAAGTGTACCTGCTTATGCATTCCCTGCCTTAAAAAGGCAAAATAAGCTCAGGACGCATCCTGCCCTGATTTCGGGAGGTTTCACTGATGACAGAGAATCTGAGTCATACACGTGGGTGACGTCACGTTGCATGAATTATAGTTCTAGTCACGTAGCTCTCTGATTGGTCAGGATTTCATTCTCTTCGTGTGATTGGTTGACGGGGCGCTCCAAACAGAACCCGATGGTTCATTGACAAAAAAAATAAATAAGTAAAACTCCACCCGTTTTGCAACAAACCCGCCCGTCTTGTGTTTCTGACCAATCGTAGCGCGAGAGGGGAGATACCGCTAGCCAATCCTTGCACAGGAAGGGCGTGGTCTTGCCGGAATGCGGGTGGGTTAAAAAGTAACGCCACAAAACCCCGGTTCAGTTAAATACCCTCAGTCATACATGGAGAAGCATCTCGAGGTGAAGAAGGACCACATTTTTCTCCATTTCCAAAGGTCTGCGTGAGGAATATACTACTTTCTGTCGACATGGATGTGATTTCGGGCATGCAGAAGGTGAGAAACAAACTTTCGACTTTTCTTCCAGTCTTTTTACAAATTCTCGTAAAGGTCCAGTTTAATAAGTAGAACTTTCTAGAAGCCCTTCTAACTGCAGCAGACAACAAATACAACAAAATTTCTCATTTAAAATGGATGCTGAATATTAAAGCCATATTTTGTTTTTGTTTTGATTTCGTCTGTGGACGAAAAGAAGGAAGGGATGTGAGAAAATGTCATTTAACCAGGCTTTCCACAAGATTGGATATTTGGAGTTTCTGTGGGAATTTGTGCCCATTCTTTCTCACAGTCTCTGTTCCAGTTCATCCCAAAGCACTGGATGGAGCTGAGGTCAGGACTGTCTGTGAGCCAGTCAAGTTATCCATACCAAACTCATCCATGGACCATTACACCAACAGGGACTTTAATGACCCTGCATTCAGATATATAGACTTTAGAATGGAGTTGGTCCCCCCTTTAGAAATAGAAAAGTTCTTCCCTAAACTGTATCCAAATTGGAAGTATGGCATTGTCCAGACTGTTCGTAGGCTGAGCATTAAGTTGCCCTTCACTGGATGTAAGGGGCCCTGAAAAACAGGTGTGTCCTAATACTTTTGTCCATGTCGTGTATATTTCAATACTTTCTTGTAACACCTTACTTCTTGTAACACCTTTTTGTTGAGAACAGATATTTCATCTCCTTGTCAGGAAAAAATACACAATATCTGTGCCCACTTTGTGTTGAAATCACACACACACACCATTATACCACACAGAATGGGTCCAGCCAGCCAGCGACCTCTTTGCCACTTTCTCTCGGCCTTACACAGAACCTGACAGGCCCATTAAAATACTTTCCTACATTTCAGCAACGCCCGGCACCTCTGTGACTCCCCTCCTTTCAGGAGACTCTCTCTGCCACACAGAAGTGCTGAGGCTTCACAGTTAGGCTGTCAAATTTACAGTCATTTTGGCAGATTTAAGCTGGGGCTGTGGATAGCTGGCCAACGAAGAGTCTGTCTTTATATTCAGCTCCTCTTTGTGGTTGTAGGAGAGACTTGCAGTTCTTTTTTTAAAGTGTTATTTTATTTATATGACTGTGTGTAGGCATAACCAGATTCAAGCATTGATGAACACGATCATGCCTGGAATTTAAGTAACATATTATTTCAGAGGTTTCAGGGTCATTTTTTATTCCCCTAAGTAAATGCAGTGGAACATTTGTTTGGTTTTGTTTACCAAAAACACTTACGTTCCACTTTATTTTTTATGACCTCTCTTAAGAATTGAACAAGCTGTTTTTAAGCCTTATGAATGCACACGACTAGGGACTATTATGGATAGTCTGTGGCCAATAATTTGATTTCAGATATTTCTTGTAAGCTTTCATATCTACTGATGCTGATACACATTTGCAAAATGTAGAAATCAAGTAAGCCCACTTGGTTTACAGTGCAGAGAAAGATGCACAAATGTAGCAAAAGTGTCCATTTTTGACATCTGTGAACACACCACACAGTGCGAACAGTGTGAAATTCTTCCTCTGCATTTAACCCATTCACCAAATGAAGCAGTGGGCAGCCAGGAACATGGCACCCAGGTAGCAGTGTGTGGGGACGGTACCTTGCTCAGGGTACCTCAGTAGTGCTGCTAGCAGTTTTGGAATTTAAACTCACTAAATGTGGATTTTGTTGCTTTCTAGGATTTCTGGTTTCATTTAAGAGGTTCAATTTATATTTAAAGATCACCAACATTATATTTAGGATGTCCCAGCATCCCTAAATACACTACTTGCACATAAAGTCCATAAACATGTGGTTAGATGGAAAAACCTGACTGGCCCGCACAGAGCCCTGCCCTCAACCCGATCCAACTCCTTTAGGATGAACTGGAACAAGGATTGTAAGCCAGGCCTTCCTGTCCAGCATTAGTGCTTGACAAAATTCTCTACAAACTCCAAAATCTTGTGGAAAGCCTTCAAAGAAGCTGTTAAAGCTGCAAAGTTTGACCAACTCCATATTAAAGTCTATGTATGTAAATGCAATGTCATTAAAGTTCCTATTGGTGTAATGGCCAGGCGTCCCAATACGTTTGGCCATATAGTATATGCATGAGTTCTGGTAAATTAATGTTAAATGTTAGATGACACATCAACCCCCTGTTTCCAGTGTACATGTTCTACGTTGTGATTAATTTCCATTTAACAATGTTCGTCTGTTTGTAGACTGTTAGCAGTTTATGTCCACATGCGCTGCTGGACATCAGGAGTTTTATGGCCAGAGCTATTCGTGGAACATTTCAGATAGGTTGTGAGGATTTATCAACGATAAAACTGACAGAGACTGATTACTTTGTAGTGTTTGGCGCTATAAACGCACACGCTCTGTCTGAATCGCCTGCATGAATTACTGTAATCCGTGACAAGTTGAGAAGGTCACTTCAGAACATTCATGGAGGTCATAAATAAGCAATAACATATACTTGTGATGATTTTTGCATAACAGGAACGCACCCAAAAGTCTTTTAACGTTTTTGTTCTACCACCAAGTCATTGTGGGTGATGAATGACCACTTGACCTGCGTACTTCTCTGGAAACTTGAGCCTTGCAGCTGAACAAAACAGCAATTCAGAGCCTTTCCAAGTCTTTCATTAGTGGTGTCAAGGGCTGGAAAAGTGTCTGGGGTGCACAGTATGAGTGGGTAACACTAACTTGTCACATATTTGCTGATCTCTCGCCCCCTCCCACATACACACACACACGCATTCACAATTTACACAGTGTCAGGGTGTGGGGTCATGCCTATGTGCTAATATGTGATATTGTGTAGGGACCCATATCTAATTATGTACCCCATAGATAATATAGTGGCTGCAAGTAATATTAACATCTACTGTATGTATTGTAAATATTTAAATATTTACACATAAATATATGAACAAAAGTATTGGCCCCTTACTTGCAGTGAAGGACAGTCTTAATGCTTCAGCAATACTAAGACATTCTGGTCAAGTTTGTGGACCCAGTTTGGAGAAGAACCTTTTCTATTCCAGCACAATTGTGTCCCAGAGCACAAAGCAAGATCCATAAAAACATGGCTGGATGTGTTCAGTGTTGAAGAACTTGGTTGACCCACATAGAGGCCTGACCTCAACCCCATCCAACACCTTTGGGATGAACTGGAACAGAGATTGTGAGCCAAACCTTCTCATCCAACATCCGTGTCTGACCTCATTAATACTCTACAGAATGAAAGGGCTCAGATTCCCACAGAAACTCCACAATCTCGTGGAAAGCCTTCCAAGAAGAGCAGAATGACAAGAACTTTAATGACATTTTATTCAAACACATAGACTTTAATATGGTGGGGGTCTCCCCTTCTGCTCTTCTATCTCTACATTGTATAAGAACAAAAACTTAACCTTAAACACACTCACCAAAAGATGGGTTTCAAGGTTGAAAAAAAGAAACAAAGATCATGTTTTACTGAAAAAGCAGGCTCATTCCCACTTTATTACTACTAGAACCATGAACTTAATATGTCTGCCTTTTGGGAAAGGGCTTATAAAGGGCTTTAGTGTCATGGATGTTATTTTGTTTGCTCTTTATATCAGATGCTATTTTTTTCCTGACCCTTTATCATTGAACTTAAGCCGCGCTCTTTAGTGAGCGATGTTCTTGTCGGTGGCTCATACAGATCTGGCTATGTGAGTGTGAGGCTTGTGGGATTTTGTGTGTGTTGATTGAGCGACCATTTGTCAAACACCATCGAGGAGAGAGAGAGAGAGAGAGAGAGAGAGAGAGAGAGAGAGAGAGAGAGAAAGAGAGAAAGAGAGAGAGAGAGGGCACTCTGAGCAGGGGGTTATTGCATATCTCCGCTTCACATCTATCATAACTGTCTGTTTACACTTGCCTCTACAGACAAAGAGGACATAGCTCTCCTAGGCTATCTATTAATTAGAGCTTCCCGATTTCAAGTGTTGGGCTTTCAAAAACAGTCCATTTCAATCCATTTTACTCAGCCTGCTACAGCAATAGCTTCAGTGTTTGTTACACTTGGTTTTAGAAAACTTCATTTCCGTTCATATCTGTACAGTAATTAATATGCCTAATCACTATTTTTCCTTCAAAGGTCCCCATTTACGATCGTTCCATTACTGTTTTAGCACAAGTAAAGTTTGTTAGAGAAGGAACCATGGTTCTCATTCTAAACCTGATATTTCAGCCCATCAAAGCACTTACTCAGATGGTCCGATTCCTCAAAAATGTGTTCTTTTAAAAAAAAAAAAAAAAACTCCACCCACCTCTTTGTCTGGTGAGCGTGGAAGCGATACATACTTCCAAATCATGTGGCAAATTTTTCAAAGGAATGTTAAAAGACTAATTTAGCTCGGTGCTGTGTTGTTATTGTTACAAATTGTGGCACTCGTGGAGCAGTGTGAGGGCTCGCTGTTTTGCTCAAGGGTACCTCAGTGGGGCCACTAGCAGTCCTGGGAATCCTTGAACTTCAGATTGCAGGGGCAACTCCCTAACCTCTAGGCAGCCAGCTTCCCAAAAGGTTTCTCCCACCGGAGTTTCACTCCGAGTTCATCGGATTAAGAGTCGCTGTAGCACTGTAATATAGAATACGGTGTGAAATGGAAGTGATTATGTGTTTTTATTCTGTTATTGTACTTATTAGTCTCCTACATCTTTCTGTTTTTCAGGAAGAAAAACTCCCTGTGTCTCTTTGAAAGGCTTTTGGTTTTGGTCCCCCATGAAAACAAACAGCTCTGGGGGCTCATTTTGTAATTGCGCGTGGACACACCGAGGCTTTGTTGTTGTTTAGACTCTGGGGAAAACACGGAGGCACCAAGACTTGGCATAGGGCTTAAGGCAAGCTGCTGTACACTTTCTGTACACAAAGACGCGAGCTGTGGATCATGTAATCATCCCCTTAGAGGCCAAAGCAACAAGTGTGTGCTTGTATTTGTTATTGAGCCACTTAGGACAAACAGCACAGGCTGGGAGGATATATTGTTTTGAGACCTTTTAAGTTTTTCCTCCTCCTATAAAGTATTGTGAAAATACAATGTTAGCAATGAAACTGGCACAGATGTTTTAAGTGCATTACAATGATAAGGTAAAGGGAGTAAGTCTGAGAGAATAGACAGTGATGAATAGAAATGGCCCCAAAGTACTCAGAGTAAGCGCTCATTACATTGTTACATTTTAAAGTTAAGAATGTCTTTCCTTCTCCTATTAAGCAGTTTAAAAATGCAACGTTAGAAATGAAATGGGCATGGATGTCTGAAGTGCATTATAATTATAGAGAATAGGGAGTTGGTCTGAGAGCATAGAGATTGATGAATAGATCAGTAAATATAGTCCTAAGGTACTCAAGAGTAAAATCTCATACATTAATACATACTAAAGTTTCTCCTTTCTCCTATAAAGCAGTTGAAATGGACATGGATGTCTTAAGCGCATTGTAATTATAGAGAATAGGGAGTGAGTCTGAGAGGCACTGACCTCACTGTAGTCACGGCAGACTTGATGAGTAGTGTTTGTGAGAAGACTTTGTATCCAGGTGCTGTCATGCACACTTGACTGTGTCAGTGTGTTTGAGTGTGACACACTCTGTGTGTGTGTGTGTCTGGACCGGTGTGAATCTGTGTCCTGGCATGCCTGATTCACCAGAAGTAACCTTTATGATATGAGTAAAATCTAAACAGACTTTACTTCCTGCTACACTCCATGCCTGGATTATTCATTTGAACATACACTATATGGACAAAAGTATTGGGAACATTAAACCAACAGTGGCTTTAATGACACTGCATTCAAATACATAGACTTTAATATGGAGCCCCCCCCCCTTAGAAATAGAAAACTTTCCTTTACAAACTGTGTCTACAAAATGTCTGCTGAAGCATTAAGATTGCCCTTCACTGGAAGTAAGGGGTCTAGCCCAAACCCTAAAAAAATGTTCTGTCCCAGTAGACCATGTAGTGTAAATTTTTACTCTCACCTTGAAGCGCCAAAATAAATTTAGAGCAGTGATATGGATCTCAAAAAATTTCAGTTATACTGAACTCAATCTGAAAGAAAATTAATCAGTAATATCAGTCTAACTTATAAAAATAGGGAGATGAATGACACACAAATTTGGGGAAAAAATTGAGGCCAGGCATTTATCACTGCGCCCAATATTCATCTCAAAGGATAAAAACCTGGGTGCGAAGGTTTGAGGTTTCCACTCTGATTAGCATTTAATGACAAATAAACATGCAACATTATTCTCTTGCTTGCGTGGGCTGTTTATCTGCTGCTTAATTTTGCACTGTATTCAATTTGGTGGCCTTTCTCAGCAACGCTATCCCAGTTTGAGTGGGCCATAGTAGTGTCGGGTGGGCCGATTCATGTGTCCAACAGGTTCCCCAGTATGTCTGTTGGGTTTGAGTAGGTTTATTAAAATCCTTACAAAACAGACTGGGTTCTCACCTGAACACATTTCCCCCAACTTCTCCACAAACTTCACTGGCTATCCACATCGTACTGTATTCATTTTGAGCTTCTTCTCATCACCTTTAAAGTGCTCCATGGTTCTACCCCCCACTACATCACTGAACTACTTCACTCTTATGCTCCTACCAAGCAGGGCTGGTCAAAATGTGGCAAAGCTTACAAAAACTTTGTGGGTCGGGTTTGGTTTGAGTAATTGATTAATGGATATTTTTGTGAGTCTGGATTTCAGATTTCAAACCCTGTCCCCCACATCACCAGTCCATATCGGCTCAATGTTCAGTCAAAACCCTAGTTTTACCTGTTACTATGATGACCCTGCACCTCACCTGAATTTCAACCCGTAATGTTTAACTTCAGAGCCGTGAGACCACGACTAAGGCAAAACGTCTCACAGTTTAACCATTAAACCTGACAGCTATAAATGATCTACAGTATAAATGGGTCACAGTAAGACTAAACTAGGGCTGTCCAAAATAAACACATGAATGGGGTGAAACAACTGCAGGAATGCTATTATGTCTGCTGTTTGGATTAAAAAATATGATGATAATAATGATCTTAAACTAGACTTTCCTAAGTGGTTCAAGCCTTTATATAAAATGGACAAAAGCCAGAATATACCTGAGTTTATTTTTTAACAGACAACAAAATGTCATGCAGTGTCAGAAACAACATAAACAAGTCCATTTGAGGTTGCAGAACAACTAAACACAAGTCTGAAATGAACTAAATACAAAAGTGTCAGTCTTTGGATCTTCTAACAGTAAACAGAGTTCATTAACAAAGTTGAACTATATTTTAAATTAAACCCTAAAGCCTCATGTGATGGGCCTGAGAGGTTGAAGTCATTTCTTATTGCTGCCATTGTCTGAATAATGATTCTATCCTTTTCTCTCTGTTTAATTTTTTTTTGTCTTTGGCTCCACCCTTCCCCCTCAGATGTCAATGGGGCAGCCGCCAGCAGGACGGGGTGCGGTGTGTCTGACATGTAAAGGGATCTGCTCTGGATTCCTGCCACATTCCTGGAGGTGATTTATTCTCTCTGCTAAAAACGTAAAGAAAATGAGGAAACGGCTTCCTAGCCCTCCCCACTCTATCCTCCTGACATTTGGGGAATGCTCTGCCTGATTTGCCGCGAGCGTGTCGCCACCCTTTGAGGGTGTCTCTGTTTAGATTTCCACAGGCTTGAAAGACGATTCGTGGCAAATACACAGACAAACCGAAACGTTTGTAAAAGGTTACTGCACTTGGTCTGGCATAAGCTGAGCGCTGCTAAGTGCACATCATGTAAGCTGTTGACAATGGAAATGCATTTTGTTGTTTGGTTCATGCTTTGAACTCACTGGACTTTCATTAAATAGGGAGTAATTATAACAAATGTTCATTTATGTTATTACTAGGAATCGATGTATCTCATGATATTTCTCATGTTATTTATCTTCTCTGTTGACAACACTGTCAAATCTAAGAGCATAAGTAGCTTTCCAGCTTTCCACTCGAGTGCAACGTGTCACAGCAAGGAAGCAAAACATCCCATATGGTAACTGACGATTTCTCCATTTATCCTCTAACAGAAAAGCCTGCACACAGTGCCACTGCAGCCAGGAAGACCACGCTCCCAGCTCGGATGTTGAGGACGACCGCAAGATGGGCCAACTTCTGGCGGACTCGAAGTATGCCCACTTGACGGCCAAAGTGAAGGGCGGAGATGGCCTAAGGGTCTACAAGCGCAATCGCATGATCATCACCAACCCCGTGGTATCTCGTAAAGACCCCACTTTCAACACCATCACCTACGACTGGGCCCCACCAGGCCTCACCCAGAAACTGGTAAGAGCAATCCAGGGGTAGCTTGTGTTCTAGAAACCTTCATATTGCTACGCAAGGTCTCACAGGGGTCTGACAAGCTCTCAGAGGACAACCATGAGAAATTTTGGGTTAAATGTGGATGGGAAAATAAACTTATTAGGATGGGAACAAACAGTTTGATTATTCCTAAACCAATCCATTGCCGTGTGAAAAGTGGCATTTGAAGAAGGGATCATCAAAAATGAGTTATTTGGGTATTGTACTTCAATCTGTGGTGGTGGTGGTGGTGGCGCAGTGGGAAGGATACTTGCCTCTAGACCTCTAGACCAAGAGGTCATGGGTTCGAATCCTACCCCCAACACACCACCAATGGGTTCCTGAGCAAGACCCGTAACCCCAAGTTGCTCCAGGGAGACTGTCCCCTGTAATTTGGGATTGGAAGTCGCTTTGGATAAAAGCGTCTGATAAATGCCGTAAATGTAAATGAATGGGTTAAATGCAGAGGTTGAATTTCATGCTATTCACACTGTGTGGAGTGGTGAGTTCACGTATGACAATGGTCACTTTCAAGATAAGGTTATAAGCCATAAAATTTGTAACTTCTTCCCATCAGCGGATTTCCATCTATGTGTGTGTGTATTTTATGATGACTCAGAGTGTGTGTGTGTGTGTGTGTGTAAGAGAGAAATGAGTATTTTGATACTGAAATAACCTCATATACACAGATAAACCCTGATAATAGAACAGGATGGGGTGTGTCTGATATTAACCCACAGACACACACACAAAACTCTTATTATGGTCATTAAATAAATCAGAAATATTACACACATAACAGGGTCGTTCTATTGCATACTACAGCACTGAAGGTCGTTGCTAAGGGGTAGCTTGCTGGTTGCTATAGTAACTGTAGTGGTTGCCATGGTGTTGCACGTGGTTGTTAAGGTGTTGCTAGGTGGTTGCTAAGGTGTAGTAAGCTGGTTCCTATGGTAAAATTAATGTTTGTTACAGTCTGAATAACAACAACAGCAAAAACACCACCAAATGTGTCTATCACACAGCAGACTAAGCCTCCACTCTACACAATACAAGTCCTCAGACAAGGTGTGCGTGTGTGTGTTTATGTATGTTGCATATACAGGAACACATTCTGTGTTATAACGGGGCGAGTCCTGACCTGAACCTGCTAAACCCGTCACAGTAACTCACACACACACACACACGCACACACACACACACACACACACACACACACACACACACACAGTGTGCGTGTGTATATATATGAAATGATAAGTGTGTGTGTGTGTATATGAGGTGATAAGTGTGTGTGTGTGTGTTTTGGGGTGTTCCTAAACAAAATGTTTGGGTGAAATGGTGTTCTAGAAGCCGCGATCTCTGTCAAGTCTGTCATTTATAACCCCCAACACACACCCCGCCCCACAGCAGGTGTGTGAAGTGTGTAAGGTGAGGTGATAACAGGTATTCACACACACCCGGTGACCTCATCCACTCATACACACACACACACACACACACACACACACACACACACACACACACACACAGTTCTGTAGTGAAATCTCTGTGTCTCACTGAAAACTCTCCTCACTCCTGTGACAGCGCTGCACACGACTCAGCATTCATTCATTCCTGTGTTGGTGTGTGTGTGTTTCTAACACACTGTTTCCACCTGACCTTTTATTACAAATGGCCTGAGAGCTGCCGGGTGACCGACTACCAAATTTATATACAACCAACCCAGAGGAAGAGACAGAGAGAGAGAGAGAGAGAGAGACACACAGAGAAAGACAGATAAAGGGGGGAGGTTCAGGGTATACCAATCACTTCAAAAACAACATCAACCTCTTTGGGAAAACCCTGGCAACCCCCTAGAACACCATAGCAACAGCTGAGGTCCCCACAGAACCCTCCTGTAATTTCAGGCTGAACACTCAGAACCACACAAACCCAACCAGCAGCTACCTGGAGCTCCATGGACCATCTAGTAACAGCATGAAGACGAGCAGCAACACACTGTTCTACCTCACCTTCCCAAAAACACAGCAAAAACCCTGCTGACTTTCTACTAAAACACACACACAAACAAACAAACAGCCACGATGACTCCAAACACCCCAAACCACAACGTTTAAACCTCCAAGCAACCAAAAGCCGTTTTAGCACGACACATACACACACACACACACAAATAAATGCAACATTATAAGAGTACATTCCTGTGTTAAAATAAGATTTTTACATTATATTACATAAATACTGATACAGTTCTCAATACTATGTTGCACCAAAATATATAAATATTAAAATTTTTACAAAAACCAAAAGAAAAGGAAACTGGTGAATCATCTCTGAACATTTCACACATCTGGCATCCAAAGTTTAAACCCATCAAAGTCCACTTCTGTTCCCATAGCGATAGTTTAAAGGCAAACATTTAGGCCCCACCCACTTGCTGACATCGTCCTTCTGGAACCCTAAAATCCGGAATTTGAGGTGGATTTATCCGTCTGTGTTCACTCAACCGGAACCAGATTGTATGTGTGTGCATGTGTGTGCGTGTGTGTGTTATGCTCAGCTTTTTGGAGGAACCCCTTTGATCTCTGCCCCACACAAGCTGAGCAGACCGCACCACCACCAGCCAGAGAAATGACTTATTACAACCCACATGAGCCTGCACACACACACATTCCTGCACTGGTCGGGGGTGGGGGGTGGTGATTACACAGCGCTTCTGTAGACCAGAAGAGGAGCAAACCCCCAAAACAACCTGGTCTGGATGCAGTCCTGAGGGACGCCTGTCGCTCTTCCACAGAATCGCAGCAGTCAAGGGTGTGTCCAAATAACGAGGAAAGCATTCCAGTGTAAACATGCAGGAACGACCCGTTCAGGAATCAGTAAACAAAGGAACTGATTTTCACAGTCAGTGGACTGAATGTTCCGCTCTTCTACAGTCCCCCCGACGGGCCCTTCCTGAGCGTCCCCACCGGCGGGCCCTTCCCGACATGTCTCCCCGATGGACCCTTCCCGACGTGTCTCCCTGACGGACCCTTCCCGACGTGTCTCCCCGACAGACCCTTCCCGACGTGTCTCCCCGACGGACCCTTCCCGAAGCATCCCCCCACGGACCCTTCCCCATGCGTATCCCCACTGAGCCTGTACACTGCACTGGTCTGCTCACCGGAGAAGTCAAGCAACACTTCAGATAAAACTCAGAACTTAACTCAAACATAACTTTACACCCTGAGACTGTTTGTGTGTGTGTATGATAAACCTGCCCAGGTGACCTTCAGCAGTGTCAACAAACCAGGCCAAGAAGTTTAACTCCCCCGACAGGACAGGGCACTGAAGGACCCACGACTGCACAGGTTGTTATTACAAGTGGGGTGAGAGGCCAGACAGACTGTGCAGCAGCAGGGCCTTCCACACACCAGCAGCTCTACCACACGTGCAGGCAGAACACCAGAGGACACTGAGTCCTGGACAAGGCTGACCTGGAAGGACAGTCCAGTTCTCTATAATTACACACCTAACCTGCAGCACAGGTAAATACACCTGTCCTTCAGTGCAGCCCCACACACATTGAACGAACACACACACACACACACACACACACCCACACACACCCACACAGCGAACAGTCGCTGAAAACCACACAACCACCCCTGAAAGAGTTTATCTGACTAAGTGGAGCCTCGGAACCCATAGCCGCCCGGATCCGCTCACGCGCTGCTCCGTCTGAGGCAATCAGATCGCACCTCGGGTTGAGTGACGTGGCGCCGCGCCAATCTGCTCGCTTGAAGCCCATGTTTGATTTGAAAAGGGGCGGCGCTATCAATCATTGATTTCTTTCTGCGGGTGTAAGACTCCGGTCTGCGATTAAACCGATCAACACCGGATCAAACCGATCGATCAATATCAGATCAAACCAATCGATCAACACCAGATCAAACCGATCGATCAACACCCGATCAATCAACGCCTTATCAAAACGATTGATAATCACCCAATCAAATCGATTGATCAGCCGGAATCCCCTCGGGTCTGAACAGAAAAAAATGGAAAACTAAACACCGCGCACACACACACACACAGAGAGAGCCCAACCCAGCCCAGCACTTACACTCACTAGTTCCACTCTGAAGGTGCTTCTGTTTCAAGTCTGTTTATGACTGAGCCTGTCCTCACGGTTTACAGTGTTATATCACAGATCATATTATTGATGTTATTATTATGATTAGTAGTAGTTTTAATATTACATTATTATTAATAGTGTTATTGTGGAGTGCCAACAGTGAGAGACGCTCCGGGCCGGTTCAGTGTTTTTCTGTTCGCCCTCCGCGTGGTTAAAGCGGGTTCGAGTTCTGTTTTTTGGGTTCTAGGCTCTGTTTATCGGGGTCTAGGTCCAGGTCCAGGTCTCTGTGCTGTTGTGTGTGTTTCCCCGGGAGTGTGAGCAGGCCCCGGAAAGAGCCCCGGGTTTTCCTGCTCCGCGGCCGGGCTGGGCCGCACTCACCTTGCGCTGCTGTTTCTCCCAGGCGGGGTCCAGCAGCAGGTCCCGGTCCCAGTCACTCTCCGGCTCCATGTAGCTGGGCGGGGCGGCGGAGGACCCGCTGTTCGCGGCGTGGTAATCGACCATGGCGGCGGAGGGGAGAGAGGAACAGAGGAGAGAACCGAGCTTCCAGAACAGAGAAGATCAGACCTACAGCTCCACACAGCACTCATACACCACCGGGCGGGACCAGCAAGGGACACGCCCACATAGCATTCGTACACGCCCAGTGGGGCGGGGCAGCACATGACACACCCATCGCTACATTAATATTAAACAGCGAGCGAGGAGCAAAACAGAAGGATGTGATAGACACGCCCACAGCTCGTTTCAGTTCAATTCAGTTTAATTCAGCTCAATTCAGTTTAATTAAGTTCAGTTCAGTTCAGCCCAGTTCAGTTCAGCTCAGTTTACTTTAATTCAGTTCAGTTCACTTTAATTCAGTTCAGTTCAGTTCAGTCTAATTCAGCTCAATTCAGCTCAGTTCAGCTCAGTGTAGCTCAGTTCAGCTCGGTTCGGCTCAGTTCAAAGAGCTTCACTGGCATGACCCTGAGCCCGTACAGTGCTGCTAAAGCACTGAAATGAAACACTAATAGGTTTAACAACAATAAAACAGGTAAAATAAAGCGGAGAGAGACTCTGAGTGTGTTGGGATGTTGAGGAGAGACTCTGAGTGTGTTGGGATGCTGAGGGGACTGAGTGTGTTGGGAGGAGGACGTTGAGGAGAGACTCTGAGTGTGTTGGGAGGAGGATGTTGAGGAGAGACTCTGAGTGTGTTGGGAGGAGGACGTTGAGGAGAGACTCTGAGTGTGTTGGGAGGAGGATGTTGAGGAGAGACTGAGTGTGTTGGGATGCTGAGGAGACTGATTGTATATATATATTAGTGCTGGGCCGTTATCACCGTTAACGTGCTGCATTAATGTGAGACTATTATCGCGCGATAAAAAAAAATTTATCGCCGTTAATCTATTCACAAAGTTGCGTTGGGAGGTGGGTCTATACTACACAAGCTATGATGACTTTCACCTTGATATTTTAGCCCGGATTTACTCTCTCTCTCTCTGTCTGTCTGTCTGTCTGTCTCTCTCTCTCTGGTTCGTGACTTTTCCGGATCGCGCCCGTTTTAAACCTGTCTCGCTCTCTCTGTCGCTCTCTCT
>JBBPCW010000133.1:5870159-5886318 GCA_037974425.1 Phenacogrammus interruptus
TATATATATTACATTACATTATGATAATATTTTGTATGTGTGCTGCTCCTTGAAAGTATGTTAAATTGTTTTAAACCAGTAGTATAGCATTGTAGAATCAACAAATTGCTTGGATGGCATTGAATAATTTAAACATTTGAATGGTTGTGTATTTAGAGACTTATTGAGTGAGATTTCTTTTCTTCAGGAAAGTCCTATTTTTTTTTTATTCTTATTTTTTAAATCAGGTATGTCTACTAGATTAGTCATGTTCATTAGATGTTTGCGAGACACATGTAATTAGTTGTATTACTCAGTTAATGACTACTATTCCAAGAACATTATCATAGCTTCGCACCACACCATCACACAGACCCTGAGCTACGGAGAGGTTTCAAACACCATTTTTATATTAGGTATAATTAGTACAAGCTCTTTGTGATTTTGTTAATTCGCTCATCAGCTGTTTGGATTTCTGCCCCTAAGACAACAAAGAAATGCATGTTTGCTGGCTTTCAAACTCAGTTAGAAATTGAGTAATATCAGTTATAATGTGCCAGTGTGAACAGCAGAGCCTTCCTAAAGCATCTGTTGAGATGGTGGAATATGGCTCCATCCAAATGTTGTTTATCTCAAGATGTACCAAGAGAGCTGAGTTAATGTTAATGCAGGAAAAAAATGTTAATTCCGATAACACTGAACGAACGCTGTTGTAACTTTATCCTCTTTTTAGTGGCCAGACTAGCAGTGTTTGGTGTAATCTTCCTGTATATTTGATGGTCCAAAATACATTCTATTTCTTTCACATGATCACAGTCTGTTGAGGAGCATTGTGTAACAGAACATAGAGGTTTTACTGGAGTTAGCAGCTGTTTACAACTCTGTTGGATTCCCCTCAGTAGGTGGTTGATGTTCCCTATCAGTGGGTGTTAGTTTAGTGCTGCCGCGTCAGATCCCAGCTAAATGCAGCTCTCGAAGGGGAACAAAATTGTGCCTTGCTGTTTGAAAATTGCCAAAATGAAAAGGTCAGTATCGAGGCAACTTGTTTAAATGCTGCGAGCGTGACAACAACACTTTAGAACAGCATCAGGTAACCAAAACCTAATATGTTCTAATGTGATTGATGTTTTGTCCCGAAGCCAAAGCAAGAAGCTGCTTCTTTAAATCAATAAACACAGGTGTTGCTGTTAGCTTAGTTTTAGGTATCCTGACCAGTCAGTGTCTGATTATCTAGTTTTGTTCATGCCTACAGCCTTAAATACACATCAGTAGAAACCAGTATCAGCAGAGCCAGGTGTGGGCTAGGTTTCCAGGTGCATTTACATTGTTGACGGTGTCTCCTGAAGTTCTCTTCCAAATAAGATTTTGGATGGAAAAAAAGTTTAAGGTCCACTTTTTTTGTTCCATCTCATATAAACAAGCCTCCATTCTGTCACTGTGCGTCCTACACCTTCCGCCTTCTCCCTTCATTCCACATGGAAAACACAAACACCCACATTGTTGTCATTTAAACATCCTGGTTTCTAGGTCCCTTATATCAAAATTGTAAGACCTTTTCATTGTGTTCACATTTTAAAATGTTTTGAATATAAATGAAAGGAAAATATTTTTTTTATTAATTAAAAATATATATTGATGTATATTTGCACACTGTCTGAAAGTGTCAGCAGCACTTTACACTGTGTAAATATTTAATGATGAACAGACCTGTGAAAAGCAGTCCAAAATTACTATTAATATTAGATTAAATACAAATAAACAAATAAACAACAAATTATGATTCCGTTTCCAAAGCTCTTCTTCGGGAAATGCCTAGTTTATCTAAACATACCTTCATTAAATGAAAAACAACATCTTGGTGCTTTTGTATCTACATTGGCTTGTTTGTATTGCTTTAACTGGATTCTGCAGTTGGTTGATCTGGAATGGTGTGCAAACCAGTCTGGCACTTCCTCGCTTCCATTTGTCTCTTTCAGTTCACAGTGCACCAACTGGCTTGTCATTTGGAGCTCTAAACATTCCAGTGTTTTGTCACTGCAGAGATTTATTTTAAAATATTCCTGAACAGAGCTTATAAGGTAAAGACCTGGAACACTGTTTCAGATTTAACTGGTGGCCTGTGCTGAGGACCCCTAGCAGACGCTCTGCAGGAGGATGACATGAGTTAGACGTGGCTCTGGGTTCTTACTGCAAAGGCAGCTGATTAACTTAAACTGACTCCGGCTTCGAGCCTCAAGTCTAAATATCCTGTTAAAAACTACATATCAATGAGTGTGAAGAGCGCAGTCACATGTCTGGGAGAGAAGATCCTTCAGGGTTCACTGTAGCAATACTCTGGTGAAGAACAGTTTGTGACTCGGGTCAGGTTGAGTTGCAAGAACTAAAACTTAACCAGGTTTCATATTCCAGCAATTGTGTGTTGTAATGCATTCTATAGGGATGCCAGTATGCCTGTATAATAACGTCTGTGGACACGTCTGTGGCTAACGGCTAAGCCTAATTTCCATGTGTATCTGTTGTTGTGTGCTTAATAACATAATTGTGATTTGCCTGCGTAATCATTTATGAACATTTCTGTTAAAAGCATAAAGTTGCTTTCTTTATTCACTATAGCACGTCGATTTTGGCTCTCTGCTTGTTTTGAAGAGTGGTGACGTTAGAAAGATTTGATAAATTCTTAATGGAGGCTGCCCTCAGGCTTTCACTGTAAAACCATTTTTATGGAAAGTATCCTCACTGGATGTACTGCCTTCTCTTGCACACATTAGAGCACTTGCAATGAAAAGTAGGACCTATTGTGCTCTTGCTCAAATTTCACACATTTATGAAAACTTACAGCCGTTACCTTCTTCTTAATCAACAGCACAACACTAGAAAAGTGCTGATGGGTTTAATATGTAAAGTGTAAATAACCTTAGAACTCTGTTTTATTGTTGTTTTGCTATAATATTTAAATATAATTACTAGTGTTGTCAGTTTTATGTTAATAATTCATTAATACAGTAAATTAACACCACAGAACGTTTAACACATTTTTATTAGACTACCTGTAATAGTCCAGGCTGAAGCCCAGCTGCTCACACACTGTGTGCTGTTATGCTTGTGGACCCATGGATTAACCAACAAGCAGCAAACTAACAAAAGCAATGGCAAAATAGAAAGCTCTGGTTCCTTTCAAATAAGTTTAATTTAACCAAGAATCCACAAGTTGTATCAACCAGAGCTGTGCTCTACATTCATGGAGAACTTATGGCCATGTACTGTATATACTTTTATATACTGTATATATTTTGTACATTTCTCTCATGACACCAAAAGAGTTTAAAGCATGGACCCTGCAAGACATTTGAAGGTGTTCTGTGGCATGTGGTACCAATATCTTAGAAGCATATCCTTTTATGTTGCAAGGTGGGGGCTCCATAGGCTGGAATAGTTTGTCCAGCATTTCCCACACATGGATTGATACCTTCAGAGTTTGTTCACAAATGTGCCTCAAACCATTTATGAACAATGTCAGCAGTGTCTGGCCAGGCCACCATGATTAAGTTCATATTCCCATTATAGGCTCTTGAGGCTGTGGACAGCAGTGGGTCCATTCTATGACTGCTTAGCCCCATATTATTTGTTTGTGCTACAGTAATCTGTGGGCTTGTAGCAGATGGGCTTGCCATCACTATCCACATGCATCATAGAGTCTTGGTTCACTGGCTCGCCAACCTTGGACCACTTTTGGTAGGTACTGACCACTGCATACTGGGAACAGCCCGTAAGACCTGCTGTTTTGGGGATTTTCTGCTCCAGTCCACTAGTCAATTTGGTCCTTTTCAAAGATGCTCAGATCTTTACGCTTGCCCATGAATCTGCTTTAAGAACACAGGAAGAACTGATTTTTCCCTTAATAGCCAAATATGTTAACCACTGGCAGGTTCACTTCACATGTCAACGGTTTTATGTTGTGGCCGATCAGTGTATTATAAATATATGTATGCTTATTCTTTGGAACGTGCAGCCACTGTTGTTCTCTCAGTGATTAAAATTGGAAATTAATAATTTCCATATTGAGGTTAATGTGAATGTTGCCCTCACATAATGAAAATAGTGCTTATTGAATTTTTAATAGTTGTAAATGCATTTTAATGATACATATTTTGTCCAGTCATGCAGCTAAAAGAAATAAATATTTAAGGGGTCACATTTGGTCTAATAACTAATAATTTGTTGCCCTAAATAACATGATTGCTTCCAGTTTTATTTTTGACTAACATTAAGTTTAATGACATTAATAATTACACAGTTCAGGAGTTAATTGTATAGTTATATAATGAACCAGTAGATCTGAGCCTGAACTTTCGGATGACGAGCACATGGCAAAAATTGTTTTATGTCTATTGCGTTGTGCCTCTAAAAGTTGTCTGCTTTGAAACATTACTTATAAATTCAGTGTGGTTGAGTGGGACTGAACTGCTGTAGGCTGTGTAAACAGATAGATCTAAATGTGTTCATTTTAATGACATTATGAGAATAGTGAAATCAAAAAGTGCTGGTTTTGGATTATGACACCAGCAGTGTTTATGTACTGTGTTGACCAGCTTTTCTTTAAAGCTTGAGTTATTATGGTTCTTTAAAGTTTCATTGAAATGTTTTCTGAAGCTTTAGTGATGGCACACTTGTGCCAAATGGGTAGGTATATATCAGCTGAACTGAGATACTGTTTTGTTTTTTTAAT
This sequence comes from Phenacogrammus interruptus, assembly GCA_037974425.1. NCBI lineage: Eukaryota > Metazoa > Chordata > Actinopteri > Characiformes > Alestidae > Phenacogrammus > Phenacogrammus interruptus. The sequence continues at coordinate 5,874,865 of JBBPCW010000133.1, forward strand.
GGTAATGACTTCTGTTCCACATGCACCTCTTAGCCTGTGTTATGCATTATATGTTCAGTAGTATCCGTACACACCTTTGGGATGTTAAATTGTCAATTGTGGTGCTGAACTAAACATCAGAACCTGACCTCACTGATGCTCTTGTGCCTGAATGCTGTCAGATCCACACAGCAATGTTCCAACATTTAGTGTATAGCCTCCCTGCTGCAGTGAATGGGTGAAGCTCCCTATTAAAGGATTTAAGAACAAACACTAGAGGAGGTGCCTACAAACAAATGGACATCTAGTATATTTTGCCCTTTATGTTTATTTTGTTTGCCCCTCCTGAAGCAGACTATACTTTTGAGTTCATTTAGTTGACAATTTTGTTTCCTTTGTCTTCCTTGACTATTTACATCCCATTACACGCTATGAGCTAGCCAGTAAACACAAACAAATTAATTACACGTTAACTCATTTACTTTGCAGTCACAGACTGTTTCTGCAGCAGGGAGGTTTGTCTGTTGAAAGCTTTCTGAAATATAAGACGGGGGATATTGAACTACTTGTTCCTCATTTATGGTGCTGTTCGGATGAGATTTTGTCTATAGCTTTGGGCATCCCTCTACCAAATGCCGTCATTTGGGGAAGCCCTTTGTGGTAAAATCGACAACGCGTGGAAACCAAAAGACCAGTTGGGAAGCAGACAGCTGTGCTGCCTTCTGGCATAAAACTGATGGATGCCATGAATAAAAACAAGCTGTGTGTGGTAATATCTCGATGCTGGGTTGATTCCTTTTGATAGCTCTCTTGTTTTGCGGCCATGCTCAGAACCATGCTGTCTGCTCTTCGTGCCTGGTAGGCTGTAGTATTATTATTTTTATTTTGTTGTTATTATTATTATTATTATTATTATTATTGTTATTATTATTATTATTATTATTATTATTATTATTATTATTATTATATTGGTGGTATTCTATTATTATTATTATTGTTGTTGTTGTTGTTGTTTTATTATTATTGTTATTATTATTATTATTATTATTATTATATTGGTGGTATTCTATTATTATTATTATTGTTGTGGTTGTTGTTTTATTATTATTGTTATTATTATTATTATTATATTTCTGGTATTCTATTATTGTTATTATTGTTGTTATTATTATTACTATTATTGTTATTGTTATTATTATTATTATTATTATTATTATTGTTGTTGTTGTAGTTGTTGTTTTATTATTGTTATTATTATTGTTATGCCCTTTTATTAAGGTGTGTTGTATATTGAAGTGCACCACATATCTGATCATGCTTGTCTATAATTGAGGTGGATATCTTGGCACTGGAACGCAGGGTCCATATTGTGTGTATGTGTGCCCATTGCTTTCCTCCCGAGCTTGAAATTCTGCCTCTTCCCAGACGCACACAGATGGCAGAGTCCCTCCTAGGCACAGACATTACGCAAATGAATCAGGGTTTATCGTGTTCGACTATCAGGCGTGGCTTATTCTGACAGCGCACCTTGGACAGCTTGGAAACACACAATACTCAATATAAACAGTGGACCTTGTGTGTCTATCCTTTTCTAAATGGAGGCCTACAACAACCTTGGGTCATAATTAGCAAGGAGCCTCTATTGAGCGTTTGCGATGTGTGCTTTGTCATTCAGTCATGTCATAGTCTTGTCCCACGGTCATGAATAATGTGCTAATCAGGTCAGTCTCACGTAGTTATCCAGTGCTCAGGGACAAGGGTTATGGCCCTCATCAGCTATTGCATACAATCCCCTCTCAGTTGCCTTATATGGCATGAACACGCACACACAACAAACCAGAGCCAACTGTGTCATTCAAGGGAACATTCCACACACTTTTCAAAATGTATGCATAATTAAATGGAGAAGATGTAACAACAACATTCAGAGAGGTGAAATGCTCAGTTCTACAGAAACGTGCCAAGAAAAAGTCCCCCAAAAGCTACCTGATGTAAAAACATGGATGACATGGTTACAAGTTTGTTGAGATATTATATTGATTTTTGTGGCTGTTCTGAGGTAATATTTTGGCCTTAAAAGCTACTCTTCACAAAGAGGTACATGGAAGATGTTTTAAGGGAAAATAACAATCAAAGAATATGTCTTTTTTTTTTTTCAGATTCACCACTGTTTTGCTTGCATTTAATTTAAAAATAAGACCTATGTAGACCTACTGATTATACAGGACAGCATTTAAATAGGCTATATTTGTGTTGTAGACTTGGTGACCCCTGGTTCCATTCACCACTGTTTCTTTGATGTAGTATTTGACTTCCAACCACTCAGAATGACGGTCTCATTTGTTGAAATTTGCATACATTTTGGAAAATCTATTCCCCTTTAACATAATTGACTCCGAGGACTGACTGACTCTACTTGCATACAATGAGCATCTTAGGTGCCAAGGATCTTCTAAATGGTTTAGAGATTATAATGTGTTCAGAGATAGTGTTTTAGAGATTATGAGATTGTCCAGTTTTGTTAATGGAGGCTGAAGTCCATTACTGTTTTGTGATTTGGCTTAACCAAACTAAGTCATAACCAGTGTTTGGCTGTAACCACTTCATGTTATCTTTTCTTCGTGTCTCTTAGGAAGGACACCCCTGTAGACATGAAATCACATTGAGTATATATATTGACAGTGACAGTGACAGTGATGATGACAGTGAAGGTCGTGATGGTTCTGCTGATTGCGTGGTTAATGGTGGTCGTGATGAAGTTGGTGCACTTCAATTGGAAACACAGATGGAGAGCAGGATTTAGTATGCAGATATTCAGGGGAGGGAGGGGCTTCGGCACTAGGGTAATGTTCTGTCGTGAACAAAAACACTTCCTCCTTCTGCAGCCTTTAATTTCATATGTCACAGCATGTTCCCAAGCCATAGACCTATTTAATTAAAATGTTCAGTTTCCACTGACATAGCATTTTTCCACCTAGGAGATGTGGTTCTAGTGACATGAAGGAGCTGCCTGAGCAGTTGGTTCGATCTGTGGCTCCACAGTCAAAGAGTAATTCCACTGTATTGCTTTTTACCACACAGTAGAGCCCAGGGGTTTATGCAGTGACCCAATATTTACTTTTGTTTATTACCAATGTATATATATGTTTTTTTTTTACATTGAGAACCTCTCTCTTTCTTCTTTGTCGCTGAAGCATCCATCCCCTTATATTACACATATAAGGGACACTGACACACTCATGTTCGTATTTGTACACAAGTTCTGTGGGTAGTCAATGTCAGAGAGGTTTGTGTCTTTAATAATAAAAAGGAAGACATTTACCTCTGGAGTCGAAGCAGAATGATTTATTAGGAGGCTGATAAAGAAGGGATCTCTGGGAGAAAAAAAAAACAGGAGGGAACAGGATAGTGGGGATAAGGGAAGGTGGAATGTCAAAGGGGGAGGAGTATTCCAGTGTAGACTGTGCTACGTTGTATTTTCAGTCTAGTTACAATCTTCTAATCAAGGGCAATATTTTATTTCTGTCCTTCCATATTCTTCCAGATGTCTGAGGACACAAGCTACATGGCTAAACCAACTTGTTAAACAGCTCTGCTTTTCTGGCACAGTGCGTTCATGGCACAGTTCTCCACTGTTTGCCAGGTCCTTGTATGTCTTGCCAAGAAAACATTTGCGAGATGTGGTTCCTTTCAGCCTTTTACACATTCTCTCACAGTTTACCTAAAGGGCTACAAGGGGCACACATGAGTAAAAAAAAAATAAGTGTGGATGAAATCTGATTCCACATTGTAGACTTTTGTTTAAAAAATGTCTGCATAACTACCACATCCCATTCACTCGAATAACTGTTGTGCTATTTTAAATAGAATAATGATTATACAGTACAAGGCAGTGGCTTATAAGCTCTAAACAAGGCATCTACTGTACAGCTATCATTCCTTCAAGGCTCAAGCAGTGCCAAAAGGACAGGTCTGCCCTCAGTGTTCAGCATTTGCATCCATAAGCATCATGCGTACCTTTTTCTGAGCCACTGTGACTCCTTCAGGCCTTAAGCTCCATGTGCATGTTCTGGGCAGTGCTCGGTTCCGTTGGATTCCTTACCTGTAATGTATTTTTTTTTTCCTCACTACTTTCTCCTTTCTCGAATTTTCTCTATCTTTCTTCTGTGCTCTTTTTTTTCCCCTGAGGGCTTGAAAAGCCCTCTCCCTGTTCTTTCCTGAGAAGCAGTGCAAATTGCAGACTGCCATGTTGAAGGACCCACTTCTTTAGTGGAGTTATGAGTTTGGGGAGGGGATGAGGACAAGCTCATGTTATGGCACAATAGTGGTGTCTGAAAAAACTGAGGTGACAGAGTCAACATCACTTCGCAGTACGTGCAGCTTTGGATGCTCGGAGGTTAGTGCCTCTCTTGGCCTCCCATTCTGTGCCTCCTTGATCGGCTCCAGAAAGACCACATGCTTGTTGTTACTGACCTTGCGGCCGGGACCCTCAGTGGTTGCAGGAGGCGTGGGCGTCAGGATTGAAGACTGGGCACTGCATTCATTCGCGGGACTGGGTGTGGCAGGTGGCAGCTGTTTACGGCACCAGCAGCGGCATGGAGTCAAATAAAGGTACATGAGAACAAGCACCAAGCTCACCACACATCCCAACAGAGTGGTAAAGCCGGTGTTGAAGGGTTCGATCTCGTCGCGCCTCATCAGCACCGTTACGTTCACCTCCCGCGTCTCATTGCGAGACAGCTGGCGGTCCAGCACCATACACCAGTAAACACCAGAGTCCTCCTCTCTTGCTTCGAGGATCTCCAGGCTTCCATTTGCATACATACGCATTGCATTGTTGTTTCCTGGTGGGGCGATATATTCCTGGTGAGGGGACACCCACTGGTAGATGAGATGCTGCCCCTTTAATGATGTTTGACATTCCAACAGCACCGACTCTCCTTGAAGTACTTCCAAACTACTCTCTGTCTCCCCCAACAGGCCCAGTGCCTTTATGGTGCAGTTTTCAAACAATCGAGTGTGTTTGAGGAACTGCACTGAGGCTCGGGGTTCCCCATACACTAAGCATGTGTGCTCATCCTTGTAGTCTATGACCGAGATGAAGCGCTTTTGCTCCCATTGCTTGAACATGCCATACATTGCACACTCGCAAATCAGGCTGTTGTTATGCAAGAACAAGCCTTCCTGCACCTTAGCTGGCAGAGCAGCAATGTCCTCAAGGGGAAGCTTGGGCATGCGGTTGGAGCTTAAGTCTAGTGTGCCAAGAAATGGATGGCTGTGCTTCTGAATGGAGAAGAACGGGAAATCGGTCAAGCGATTGTGGCTGAGGTAGGCCTTCTGCAGGTTGACCAGGCTGATCAAGGCATTACTCTCCACCCTAGCAATGTGGTTGTTAAAGAGAAGCAACTCTTTCATGCCTACCAGCTCCTGAAAGTAATAATTATCCACCTTGTACAGTTGATTAGAAGAAAGGTCTAGGTGACGCAGGCTGCTCATATTTCGGAAGGTACCAGGGGGAAGGTTGCTCAGCCGGTTGTGGGCCAATCGCAGGGTTACAAGGTGGGGTAGCTCAGCAAAGCTGCCCTCTTCTAACCGTACCAGGCGGTTGTGGTTAAAATCCAAGGTAGCAGCTGTTGCAGGCAATTGTTGGGGTACCTGCTCCAACCCGAGATTGCTGCAGCTAAGGATGTCGGACACTTTGAGGCAGCCTGGGTGAAGGTTTGCCCTGGCCAAGTGCAGTACAAGCAAGCTCAGCATCAGAAGGGTAGCCACACCCTGAGCGCATAGCATTGTGCCGTCAGGATGCTGCTGAAGATTGACAGAGCAGCCAGAGTGCTACAGGAGTAGATGTCCACAAAGTGAGAGCAATGCTCTGAAACAGTAATTTAGGCCAGAGGGCAAGCTGTGACCTGAAGCACAATTAAATCTTGTGGAGTGGTCTTCATTATCTGGTTAGCACAAGAAAAAGAAAACAAAAAAATAGCAAGTAACTGCATAGGAAATGAAGGAAGTGAATTTTACTCAAATACAAATAGAAAAGCAAAAGCTCTGTTTCTTCAGCTTCTAGTAACTGCCTCGTGTTATTAATGAAACTACAAATTATTTATTAAAGAAAGCAACAAATGTCCCTCACCTTATTGAATTGTCTGTGAATCTTGCTAGCACATGGTATCTGTTTTGAGAGTGGAAGGGAAGTTCCAAAAGAGTAGAAAGCTTTCAGGAGTCCACCAATATCCAGCAGTTCTTCCTACCCCATGCCGGTATATATGTGCCACCATTCACTCTTCTCTCCACAGAAAAGTCTGTTCTGTCTTGCTGTCGTGATGTTTCAGTTGTGGCAGAAGTGACTTAAATCAAGAGTCAAGAAATGGTGTCTTCTTCAGATTTGATGTAGCTCAGATTTGAAGTGAGCATTCTCTCCAATTTGGCGAAGTAAGAAGACATGCAGAGTGTCACGCTCTCAGGTTCAGTGATGTGTTGATCAAAGAAGCAAATCTTTAACCAAAGTCAGATACTCACAAACAATACTGGATCGCTTTTGAGGTATTTATAAGTCATCCTTTTATTTAGGAAAGCTTCCTAAATTGTCGTCTTCAGTTCCAAGGCAAGAGTGCACTGTTCCTGCGCTTTTGTGTGGCCATGCTGTTTTAGATCCATGTGGCATCAGGAGAGAGCGACGGAGAGCTTGTTTTATTCCCGCTTGCAGTACTTCTCCTAACTTTGGGAAATAAATGTGATCCTTCCTTTCTCTGAGCATCAGGCTCTGCCTTTCTTTCTTCCTTCTTCTCGGCTGTTTTCTTCTCCTTTCTCGATATCTCCCAACCTCTCTCCTTTCCTCTCATCCAGAGCCTGTGTGTATACACCACACTAGCAGCCCTTGCTCTCGCTCGCTGCCTCTCTCTCTCTCTCTCTCTCTCTCTCACTCTCTCTTGCTCTCTCTCACACACTCTCCACTCTTACATTTTCAGTGTAACAGAGGAGGGGCATTCAGGGGTTTCTTCCCATCACTGATTGGTTGTAGCTAGGCATTATGAAAAAGAAGGACTTGCCAAAGCCTGTTTTGGTGTTTTCTCTCCATGTAATCTTCCTAATATTTATTTATTTTCCATTTTCAAATTTTGGCAGGTTGTTCCTGCCTGGCTATGATGTGTTAGTGACTCATTGGCGTTGGAGTTAACCTTAATTACCAGGAGTAATTTTATATTAATGCCAAGGAGAGAAATAATTTTGAAGTGCTTTCTTTTGGCCCATAGTGTTCTGCTAAAATATATTCAGAAATAAAGACCTAGAAAGGCATTAAGATAGATAGATATAAAACTTGATTATGTAATTCCCTTTTTTATAGTTCTACTTTTGCAAGTTTTTGCATTTCTGAATGCAAATTACTCATGTGTCTCGGTTACTGAAATAATTGTAGCACTGTTTATTAAACTCATGTCTGTAAAATGTCTGAGCACTGCTGACTAATCCTCTTTTAGAGTTTGCTTGTCTCTGTGTGGGACAGTCAGTCAAACTGACTTCCCCTCGAAGCCTCTAATGATGTTTTAAAAAAAACATCACTCTGTGGGATATGACTTTAAATACTCTTTTGTTGAAGCTACATATTTATAGTTTTAAATTACCAGCTAGAAGAATATTGTATATGCACTTCTTGAGTTTTTTCAGTTGTTGTCTTTTTTTAAGTGACAGTTAATCCTTTTATTTAAATGCATATGTTCTGTTATATGTATTAGATGGTATGGTATTTTTATGTTTCATTGTGTGTAAAGTAACCCCCCGCTTTTCGTGGGGGTAATGTTATAAGAGCTGTGAAAAATGGGCGTTTGAAAATTGCCTAAAAATGCCAATTTTTATAGTGTAAACCCTAAATATGCTTCCAAAACACTTTCATTTTATTTTAAACTCAGTTTAGTACATTACCCTTATTGAAAATGTAATGAAAATGTATACCCTTATTGAAAATGTATACCCTTATTGAAAATGTAAAGGTAAACCCGTATTCCTACTGTACAGTTTACACTGAACTCCTGCAGTGCTGGAGCTTAAATACCCATTTTACCCCTGTATAGACTGTTCTGAAATTTATGCACAGGCATTTTCTTTGGTATAAGCAGATAAATACAGTATAAATTTGTTATTCATTACTGTAGCAATAAATATACAGTAAAATGTTTGGGTAATCACCAATAATTTTTACAGTTCAATAATTTACTGTTCATTGAGCAGCGCGTCTTATTAACGCGCTTCAAGAGGAGTTGTATTGTAGAAACCTGCCAGTTAAAGCAGACTGAGCTCAACAGCCTCTTTTAATTTAATTTACAGTAATAAAAATACAGGGCTTTAAGATAGACAAAAATGAAGAACAAGGAAAACACTCATGACACTCCATCAGGGAAATTCTGGATCAAACTGCAGCAGCCAATCTGCAGCAAAGAGAAATAAATAGCGTTCTCAGATTGGCTACTTTCAAAGCTCCTGCCTCTGTGTAGAGCAGTATTTAACTATCCCAAAACATGCTTTCTTTGTGTTCTCTTGACAGTACAAAAACATTTATACATTTACATTTTATATGGAAATGTAGCTGAATTTACATATTTTTAAATATATTTTAAAAATTATTTTGTATATTTTTTTCTTAAGAATTTAGAGCAAAAATGCGTGAAATAAACATATTGACATGAAAAAAACAAAAAAAAATATGTGAAGAATATTTACAGTTTCTGTGTTATTGTGGGGTACAATTATCAGTTCGGTTCCCAGAAAAAGGACTGATTCTACTCAGTAGCTCCAACATACAGCTCTCTACTCGCCATTCACCATGCAGCTAACATTCTGGAGAAGAGTGAATGGTGAGAAGGACTCAAACTAACTACATAAAAACACAAAAACATGTTTAACACATAATAAATCCTTACTGCTACTAGCACAAGCTACCCCCCTTAACTTTCCCCAAAAACAACACAACCTGCATTCAGACTTTCATGTGGAGTTGGTCCCTCTTTGTAGCTGCCATTATGGTTCCGCCCCCATGCTCTGGACTCTGAGGGGAACTTGTTTTCCAATAACAAACTAGATCAAACTTGAATGCCCTGCAGTTGCAAATAATTGATTTTATATTTGATTTTATTACATTAAGGTTTAAGTTGAGATTTACAGTATTATTTGAACTGAAGCTGTGTGACTGTGTTAAAGGGAACACTGCTGTTAAAGGGCCCCTAATTTGTTTAAAGTGTTTCCAAACCAAATGTTATTTCAATTTAGTTTATATTGTTCATATTTGTCTAACCCTATGTTGATAAGAGTATTAAAAACAGTATGTTTTGGACAGACTTAAAGGTGCGATGAATCACGTGTTAACTATTGCAAACATGAGATTAAATATTTACATACATGTGGTTACAAGTGGTTAAGGCATCCGCCCTGCGACCAGAAAGTCCGGGTTCGATCCCCAAGGCCGCTAGGCACCGCTGAGGTACCCTGAGCAAGGTACCGTCCCCGCGCACTGCTCCCCGTGTACCGTGTTCCTGGCTGCCCACTGCTTCACTTGGTGAATGGGTTAAATGCAGTGCAGTGCTGTTCACACTGTGAGCTGTGGTGTGTTCACGTATGACAAATGGTCACTTAATTTAATTTAATTTATTTAACATACATACATATATATGATTCTATATAATTTGGTGAATGTACTGTATGTTTGTATAACTCCACAGTTATTTCCCTCTTATTCAGTAACATCCTTTGAGTCATCCTTTGTTGTCTTATTTAGTATTAATACATCATGTATGATGCAATTCATTGGAGTGTGAGTAGTTCATTTTACAGATTTAATGCTAAATACATAACTAAATACCAATGTATAATTAATATTTATCCTAGCCCTTATTTGTGTATACATAATACAATAGAATATAGAATACTTATTGAATCCCATTGCTTCTGGGTCTGCATTTTGGTTTATAAATTTGAGATGGAGATGTTTGTTTACATGCTTGTGGCATGGTTACATGCATGTCTTTGTGTGTATGTAGGTGGGCTTGAAGCTCTCTCTGCCTTTTGGTCACAATTGCACCAACTCTGACTGCTGTCATAGTGCATTACACTCTGTGTACCCAGAGATAGGGGCACTGCCAAGGGCTTCAGTACACTCCCACGCACACAGACAAGGCCCTACTGACTTGCCACCATGTCTGCCTCTCTGCTGTCTCTGGAATGTATCTGAAAAACTAAATAAGGCAGGAAATGAGACTGGACTGAGGGCAGTTTTGCAGGTTTAATTGCAAGCGGGGCCTCTTCAGAGTCACCTGAATTATCCAAAAAGTTCAGTGGAAGGCCCTCAGGGTGCTTTATTTTTCTTTATTTTGCTTGGATGAGCAGTCTGACTTCACTGTGTTGAGTAGCCATTTACCAATGTCTCTTTTAGCAGCAGTATAGATCTCAAGTGTTGGGTTCTTTCTGGTCATATTAGTAAAGTAGGCCACTGCCACCAAACCCAAGTCCCCCGTTATACAATTCTTATGGAAAATTGTTTTGAATGTCGTGCCTGTTTTTTTCTAGACAATACTGCCCATAGTCAGGGGGAGGTGAGAAGGTGGGAAAGGAGACCGTATTTTTTAATGGCTTGAAGCTGCTTCTGTATGCTTCCGGAGGGGCATCAATTAGGCACATATGTTTGTGTTCCCTGCAATTCTTCCAAGTGGGGAGTCACTGATGAAACACCAGTGGGCTCATTGTTATTACCTTCGCTAACATCTCTGTGGTGCAACAAGCAGACACATCCATCTTCTAGGAACCCCGTCACACCTGGCAGGGAAGACCTGAACTACTGCAGTGGTCAGTACATTTTGAATATATGTTTGTTCTCATAGTCATGTACATGCCAAGTGTACTATTAAACTAATATCTTGTCTCCTAATATTGACATTAGAGATAATAGTGTTAATAGAGATAAACATCACTTGGAATTCTCATTTCCTTTCATGGTGTTTTACTTAGATAAGCATTTGAAAGTATGATAGTGTAGATACATTACACATTTGTAATCGTCAGAAACCAAAACACACTTTTCTAAACCAGTTTTTCATGCTGATTTCAGATCTGCTTTCAGTTGTTTTCAGTCACAAGTAGGGATGGGTATCGTTAGAATTTTTTCGATTCCGATTCCGGTTCCATTTAATCGATTCCAGTTCTTATCGATTCCCTATTTCGATTCCACAAAGGTATAAAAAACAAAAAACCAACTGTTTAAATAACAAAACAAACTTTATGCAGAATGATTCAAATCAAACAGTCAATTGTTTTGTTAACAATAAATGCAATTTAACAGTTCTTGTTAAGGAAAATTAGCATATCTGACTTTTCTGGTAGTATTTGTGAATCACAAATATCACAGGACCTGTTGAACCAAAACAGGTCCTGGCAGATAACCACACACGTCCTAGCAGATGCAGTGTTTAAGAACCGATTTACAGAACCGAA
>JBBPCW010000133.1:5922844-5933690 GCA_037974425.1 Phenacogrammus interruptus
AGTAGGATATAGACTCTAATGTTAGAGTAGGATATAGACTCTAATGTTAGAGTAGGATATAGACTCTAATGTTAGAGGATAATGTTAGGAAATATGGGTCTTCAGTGATATATGTATTATAATTTTCTATTAAAGATTTTATTTTTCTGGAAAAACAGAACGACAAGGTATGCATTACAGTACAATGTAAGTTACTGATGACTGCTGCTTCAGTGCTGGATATGCAACTGATACAAATTGAAAGAAGATAAAAAACTTTCTGTCGATAGAATTTGCGAGGTTGTCTGTAAATAAAGCTAGCCAGTGGTGGGTAAGTGTAACTCATTCTGAGGCTTCTGTTTTTCACAGTTTTGCTTGGTGTTATTGTATAATGTCATAAAACGACCAGATAAAGGAGATGAAACTTGTTAGTTTTTCTAGAGAGAAAGACCCCTATAACATCAAAGGCACTTTTTGATTGAATAATGAAACTTGTTCCTGGTTCATTTAACACAAGCACTCTCTGGTCTACTTAATAATCCTGGTCGATTGAAAGGGTTATGTGGCCTATTGTAAAAGCCTATTTGGCCCTGTCTGGGCTGCCACTGCACCGCCTGACACTTCACAAACCTGTTGTTTCCCCCTTGACAGATATCCAACGCTTTCAAGGCGGGTTTGTGGCTCCCTGGTTGCCTTGCTGATGCTCTTTCTCAAGCCAAACTGTAAATAATTTAAGAGCAGTCTTGCAGCGCAAAAAGCAGCCCATTGGCTTGAAAAGGGTGTTGCGCCTCCGCTGGAGGGGTGGACTCCGTCCTCAGGGGCTGAGTGAGAGAGACCCATCCCTGTGCCATCAACAGCTTCATATGTGTTATAATGACCTCGCATTCGCATGAGGCTTACTCTGAATGCTGCTGAGGGAATTCCACAACAGTCGGATGTCTCACTAATGAGACTCAGGCAGGCCTGCAGAGAGGTAGTGGCAGCTGTTGGACACATGGGGAATTTTATCTGTTCTCCCCATATTATTTTAACTGACCCCTCCTCGCTAGGCCATGCATGCTGGGAAGAGCCTGCTTAGCCTTCAGGGGCTATCCATCCTTCTTATACATGGGAAGCTCTGACATGGCCTCATCGTGACTCCTGATTACAGTTTCTTCATATGTCTTGAGGGATGAAAAATGCCCTTATCCTGAGGCTCGGCAATCTGTCGTTGGCTTGAACCTAGCCCTGCCACTTGATTCAGTATTATAGCGAGGCCTGTGGTACAGCCGACCCCTAGCCATTAGACAGAGCATCAACAACACATCTGCAGGGGCGACTGTATGTTTTTCTGTGACAGACCCTTGCATAGCATGCTCTGTGTCCAATTTGCCAGGTTGCTTAGTAACAGGACATATTCTGCCTTACTCTCTGTGTGGTGCTGCATGCCCACCCACCCTTCTTTCTTCTCCTCACTACCGCTTTCGAGCATCAGGTTGTTGCGTTTCTACGCAGACTGCTGCGGTTGTCAAATTTCTGTGCTTAAGCTGGCTGGAGCCTGAGGAATTTCATGGAGGGAGCACATAAGCATCATCTGAACACACTGGCTCTGGTGGTTTTCAGCAAGCGTAGTGCTGATAACATAATAGAATGACCAACCCATACTGGAAATATTATACTGTGAATGTTGAACTGTTGTACCTGAAAATGCAAAAAGACCCAAACAAATGAAATGGATACATGAGAGAAAAATCTAAAAGAATTTTGAATACACTCATACAATTGCTCATACTATCTCGTTATCCATCCAGGAGCCAGAGAATACAGCTTGAGCTCTATACACACTCTTACTTTTCTGTCTGTCTTTTCTTTTCCTGCCTCCGCAATTCTAAGACAGGGCAAAAAAAATGATGTGATAGGTGGACCTTCTATGGTGGAACTGACAAAACCAGTCAAGAAATATCCAAAGTTGCATGCAATGCACTCCATTATAATATATTCTGTCTTTGTAAAGTCAAATGTTATTTATCCTATATTTACAAACATGAATTTTTTAGAAAGAGGGAAAATGAAGAACCTAATCATGTAGAAGCTTGTACCTGAAAAGTGCATAAAATTTAACTGACAAAAAGCCAATTGTTAGCTGGCTATAATTATATTTATTTATATGGCTATTAACTGTCAGCTAAATGTTAAATGTGACCGGCCAAGTTTCTAACAACTATTTTATCTCTCACTTCTTTTTTTGACCATATTGTGCTGGCGTAAGTGACCATATGTGCTGGAGTATGGTTAGAGATTAATCTTATCGGCTAAGTTTTGGTTTTCTTAAGCTGAGCTGGAGAATAAACTTAAAAATATTGTTTTACATGAAACTGGTCCATGGCGCATAAAAGCCTGGGGGCTGCTGCATTAATAGACTAAACTGACCACATGACTGACCGCATAACACTTTAACACAATCAGCAAACCATATTATTATCATTATATAACACAGCTGTAAATTATTATACATTTAGAGTTTCTGAATAGAGTGCTCAAGCAATCCAGAACATCATAAGTAGCCCACAGCCACTTACTGTTCATCTTTTCTTAGAACAGGATACGTGAGTGTGAGCCTGCCCACCGCCATTACGATGTTATTGTTAGTTACAGTACATCTCAGCCGCCCAGTGTGACTCAAGCTCCTCAGAATCTGGTGCCCTAATTGCCCCCTGTCAAATTCTGCCATGCTACCCGCGGACAGGGCTTCTCAAATTGGACAGGGTGTGGGATCCGAGTGCATGAAGATGCGGATGAAATGGAGGCAGCCACGACACGGGGTTTGCCGTGAAATATCAGCACAAGGCAAGGTCAAAGCGGCCAGGGCCCCATCTGTCAGCCATGGCTTCCATGTCGCTCTGGCACCAGCTCCTTCTCTGCAAGCCCGAGGGCCGCAAATGAAGCACTATCAATCTTCCTCACCGCTGCACTGGCCATTTTGTTTGCCCGTGAGTTGAGAGGCAGGAACAAAATGGAAACAGTGGCCTTTCCACCTGTGGCTAAGACCGAGCGCACAAATTATAGAGCAGGAAAAGCTCGTCCCAGGCTGAGCTGCAAACGAAAAGCATCAAATATTGATAGTACACAGGGCAATGATTAAGCGCTGATAGCGATGGGTCATGATACTCTTGGAATTAAATATTGCGTGTGCTGTGGAACGTGTTATTTGGAAGTTTGGAAATGAAGAAATAACACGAGACGGGGAAGTAGAAACAGCTTGGGCAATAACCTTTTTTTTATTACTGCTATTTATCAGTCGAGGCATGTGATGTCTTCTATTTTCAAGACACGCTATACAGCATATCAAAGCGCCTCTGGCTTTGAAGATCGCTGTGTTAGGTTTGTTTAAATCTAAAAGTATACTTGTATTGACCAGTATAGTCTTAAGGGGAACTTCGGCCGATTTCATGCACAATTAAATGGTTAAGATGTAGTTAAAGTCATGCAGGAATGAAATAGTCAATTCTACAGAAACTTATAGAGACTGAATTTTCACAGCAGTGCTGATTAAAATCAGCATAAAATATATAGTATTGCTTGGAGCTATGAGAGAAGATTAAAATGTTTTTATACATTTTATAAACATATACGTTTGGCAGAAAGGTACCTGCTGGGCATTATAAGGCAAAACAGTACTGAAAAAATGTAGAGTGGCTTTTTTTTGATTTACCACTCTTTTACCATTATCAGCATTGCTGAAGATGTGTAGGTTCACTGGTCATTTTTTTATGGCTATATTAGGCATTATCCCCGGTTCTTATCAGTGCCATTGTAAATAACTCTGGTTTGTAGTTGATATAGTTACTGAAGATGGAGAAGTTGCAATAAGATTTTAATGGATTTTTATAGGAAGAACCATCCAGGTTCCGTACTAATTAAGATGCTTCGTAGAGATCCTTAAACCAAGAACTGTGAGGGAACCTTTGTTTTAAGACTGAAGGGGTGCAATTAAAGATCTTTTTAAAGTTCTACAGATGTAATTACACAGAGGGGATGGGCCTGACTCTGGGGGGGTTTGAAGCTGTGCCTGGGAAACCTTTCAAAAGAGCTCTTCAATAATTCCACTTTAGGCCTAAGCACAGCCAGAACAGGAAGGGGCAAAGTTCCAGTGCATTATGGTGCAAAGATTTGTAACAATGTGCTTTAGCTTCACAAGCGTAAAAGCAAAGTGGAGTGCTCTGAGGCCAAAGAGTCACAGAGAAGCCAGAGAATGCCAGATACTGAGAGCAATGTCCAGTACACAGGCCCTGGGAGAGAGGTAATCAGGCGAGAGAATACAGCGTTTTGGCCGGTGAACGCTTTGGCTCAGCACCACTCTGACTTCAAGAAACTACACGTTAACGACTGCTTTGACACAGTGTGATTGCTTTGTTCAGCTTTGATCTGTGCCATTCAATAATAAATGAGACCAAACTTGAGTGAATAGCATGAAATGAACTGCATCAAGTCTTACATGCTGTAGTTGCGCTGCACATCTAATATTACTTAATGAGACTGGCAAATATC
This sequence comes from Phenacogrammus interruptus, assembly GCA_037974425.1. Lineage (NCBI taxonomy): Eukaryota > Metazoa > Chordata > Actinopteri > Characiformes > Alestidae > Phenacogrammus > Phenacogrammus interruptus. The sequence continues at coordinate 5,927,351 of JBBPCW010000133.1, forward strand.
ATCAAAGAGCAAAATCTGTGTGCTCTAATTCTGTGAATAATGTGTGTACTCTGTAAGTCACGCACTTGAGGGAGGTATACATTTCACTGCGTGTTGAACTTGTATGACTATGCATGTGACAATAAAAAATCTTGAATCTTGAATCACTTGCAAGAGGTACTCGTGAAGCTTGATTTGTATCAGAAAAGGCTGGATATGAAAAGCAAGGGAGCACCAAAGCTAGCCTGGCTCAAATAGAACAATGGAAAGAGTTAAAGCAAGGAAAGCACTGCTGAACTAGAATCAGCTTTTATTTAAACAGAATGTAATCCAAATGGTTCTTGTAATATCTGTATCTTAGGGCTATTTAAAGTGGCTACATAAAGTTTTGTTCATTTTTGCCTCGCACAGTCCAAATTATGTTTAAAATCACACGGACAATACTGTACTATCTTAATGAAGAGCTGACTATGGTTTGAATGGGATTAGAAAGGTTTGTGGGGATGCACTAATGGAAAAGATTTTGGTCACCATTGACTTCTAGTGTTGGCCTTGCAGCTCCAGTTCTAAACTAAAGAAGCAAATTTTAGTCTTTTGGTTGGACTTTTATCTTGCGGTCATTGAAAATTGTTAGTTTTTTTTGCCCAGCTGTACCTTTAAAAAGACATTAATCTAGAGAAATTTCTTGATGTGTATTATTTCATAATGTGCATTTGAAAGCATTAAGTACATTCATAACCAAAGCAAGCAAACAGTGATAGTAGAGTAATTCATCAAAGGGGGCAAGTTGAGAGTTTCTGCACTGAATATTAAAAAAGCACTTTTAGCAAAATCCATCATTGCATGTGCAATTTCCAACCATGAAAACATTTGGCGGAAGTTTGCCAAGGGTACCCGAGGCTGGAGAAAGCAGATTACAAGGGGATTAGTGGTTATGTGACTGATCATACTTTTGTGATTTAAGTTAACATTTGCAACTGTAATCGTATAAAATATGTGATTCATTCAGTTGCCAATGAGTGAATAAATCAACATCAGTTATAGTTACAGTCCTTTAAACGAGATTGCGTGAGTAATTACAGTTCCCTGTACTTCTGAAGATCATGCACATCAGAGTTCATTCTTGACACAGGACATTATTTTTGTGGAGAAATTAGATATGGGGGATCAGTTTAAGAAGTATTATTTTTATTGCATTGCGCTAAATGACAGGGACTAAAGCTTTTGTGATAATGCATTTGGATACAAGATTAAAGTTTGTTTTCCGAATCACCAAGAAGTGCATAGCCTATGCAGGTGCGGAAAAAAATGCATTTGTTTAAATATAATTTTCAGGCATTTTTGCATAAACGCCTGCATCCTCATTCTCTGACAAGACACTACAGGTTATAATCTAATATATAATATAATATATCTAATATATCTATTAGATTATATCTAATATAATCTAACACTTTCATTAATTTAATTTTGAACTACCCTTAAAGAAAATGTAAAGGTAAATAAATAATCAGAATCAGAACACTTTATTGCTTAAAAAACTGTTAGCATTAGCAATTAGCATTAACAGTATGCAAAGACTCGTACACAAATACACAGGTATTAGTAAGCTGTGCTCTGTCAGTTAAGTCAGGGACAAGGTAGGAAATATTGGTTTGTGTGTGTGTGTGTGTGTGTGTGTGTGTGTGTGAGAGAGAGAGAGAGAGAGAGAGAGAGAGAGCATGAGGGAGAGTTAGCATTAGCAGTGTGCACATTAGAAGCACTCATACACAAAAGAAACATTGAAATTACTCTCTACCCACATGTTTAGACAGGGCACAGCTTGCTAATACTAAATAAACTGAGATAACTTTGGGGGGAAACGTTTAAAACACTAAAATAGGAGAACAAGGCATACTGCAGCAGGCTTCTTCTTCTTCTTTTTATGGTGGTTGACAACTTTTCAGTGCATTACCGCCACCGTTTAGGCTGGTGGCAGTAATACAGATATTTGAAGTTTCCGCGTTATTGTGGGGATTTCCACGTAAAACGATGAGTTTGGTTCTTAAAGAAACGCGACTCCTGATCCACATAAAACTGGGGAATTACTGTACACCCGTATCCGTACTGAATGGTTTACACTGAACTGCTGTCTTTTTCCTTGGTATGCGCTGGGATTTTTTTTTTGTGGACGGTAAACCTGCTTTGATTTTACATTTTGAATTGGACTTTTTGGACGGAAAAGGAGTTCCTTTCATTTTACATTTTGAAGGGAAGCTGAAAGGAATTCTACACAACATTCATGTTTGTTTTGTTTAGTGGAATAATTTATTGTTCAGTGAAATAAAAAGTTTTACTCACAAATAAATCTGCATCATGGTGTATCCTATCTATTTTGTATATTACTCATGTTCTTTAAATTACCCAAAATGTCCAGTTAATTCTGATTAATTCCCATAAATTCCCATTAATTCAGAATTTTCCGCCTCTTTGTGACCGTATTCGAGAATTAACATTTTAAAAAATGTATTATTTCACTGTAAAACTCTCTTCAGAGCCATGAATAACTGAACATCTTACTTGTAATTGTAAGCCTTTTTTTAGTACAAAGTGAATCCAGAAAAGAGCTATTTAACGGCCTTTAGAATATGGTTCGGAACGTGTAGAAGTTCTGTACTTTTGGTTCTAAATATAGTTGATTTTAGAGATTGGGCCACAGAGAACATGCTATCTTAGTGTAAGTAATGTTTTTCTGCTGATAAATACATTAATGAATGTCATGAATGGTACACAGGTAATAGACCTATCTGAATAGTACAAGAGTGGTTGGAGCTAAGCCTTTGCCTTATTAAATGAGCAGTTAATTTGCTAAGCATGCTGAAATAATTATATTTCTCTTGGATTTTGAAATAGTTTTGATTACAGTTTAATGATAAAAACAGTAAAAGAGTAATTTCCCACAGGCAGCAACTCGACGTGCCTTGCAGACTGAAGTCTGTAGGCAAAAAAATTAGTCTGCAACTGTTTACAACAACTATTGCACAATGAATCTAATTTAAAAATGTTTTGTTATCAAATACATAAATTGAGTACATTTAATCAAAGCCCTCTGGACTAACATGAGAAGAGTTTAAACTTCTGAAATAGCTACATTTTGTGTAAAAGACAATGTGATTCATCAGTCATGGCCACTGTCGTCCTTCACTCACCTGTCAAGTTCTGATGCTCATGAGCTCATTGTCAGCATGGGCACTGTGACCGGTCTGAAGCAACACAGCCCCATCTGCAGCAAGCTGTAATGCACTGTGTATTCTGACACCTTTCTATCAGAGCCGCCATTGGTGCTTCAGTAGCTTTTCTGTGGAATCAGACCATGTGTCCATGACCCAGTTCACCAGTCTGCCCTTCTTGGACCATTTTTGGTAGGTACTAAATACTGCATACTGTGAAAACCCCACAATACCTGTGATTTTAGAATTGCATTGAACCCGTCATTTAGGCCTCACTGTTTGGTCCTTATGCTCACCCATTTTCCCTGATTCCAACACCTCAGTTTAGAGAAATGACTGTTCACCTGCTACCTAATAAATCCTACTCAGTAACAGGCCACTGAAATGAGATATTCATGGTTTTACTTCACTCATCAGTGGTTTTAATATTGTGGCTTTGAAAAGAAGGATTAGACTGATACAGAATAAGAGAACCAGCAGATCATAAAAGGGTTTGTACGGAGAGAGAAGAAATGGCCAAAGAGGCAGTGTAGTAAACTAGCAAGTTTACTAGACATAAGGTCAAATGACTTAAGACTCAGCTGAGTATGTGGAGATAAACTTTTTTTTTTTTTTACGGAGCTAACAAGTCTTGCATTCAAACGTGGAAAGCCTGGGCTGAACTCACATTTAGGAGTTGGTTAGGGATTGAATGACTTTCAGCAGATGCCCTGCAATCCTATTAGCAGAAATGGTATTATATGCAAGAGCTGAGGCAAGGAAATCCGTATGTGAACCAGACACCACAGTGGTGTTATATTGTCAGGCCTTGGATCCCTGCACCCAACACTCTGCCTGGTTTCATTTACCAACTCCATCCCTCTGACAGAACTTAAGCCTGTCCTGAGCCTTCGAGGACTAGCCCAGTCAGCTTGGATTAGCAGCTCTTGGTGAATTGGAATTAAGACCTAGAAGTTTGTATACAATTCCAGCCAGCCACTCTAAATACAATCTGGACTTTCTTCTATTTCTGTAACAGTCAGTTTAGCTACCTTGACTAAGCTAGCATGCAACTACACTAGATTGCTTCTGTGATTCATTACCTACTAGAAGCTTTTTCCATTGTATTAGTACAAGTGCAGTGTCTCCTCCGGTTCAAATCTCTGTCTGTCTCCAAGTTATTACAAGCTTGGGTGAGCCCACTGAGTCAGGGGAGCATCTTAGAGTAGATGTGCTCTTTTTAATTGTGATAGTCTTGAAAAGATGTTAAGGAGCAGTGTTATCTTTTAAGGAGACCTCCCCACAGTTCCACTTTTCCACCATAGACACTGCTAATACAACCTGACTGGAAGCTGTTGTTTACGGAGCAAAAACAGGAACTTCAGTTTTAGGAACAACTATCAAGACATTTAGAAATTTGTTCAATAGACTCAGCTAATTTATGTTGCCTTGGATAATCTATGGCACCTGGGGTTTGACTTGAGTGACCTTTAGTGATTTGTAACTCAGCTTATTGTGTGTGGGACTTTGTCTGTCTTAAATTGGGAAGCAAAAAAGCAAATCAGTCAGTCGGACCACTTCAGTCTTCAGTTTCATACAAAAACACTTAATCTGTTTAATGAACACTTAATCAGTACTACTTGCATATCATTAAAAAGTCAGCAAAAATGTAAAGATGGTAACAGGCCTAGTTTGGAAGCATTTTAGCCATGTCTGAGAACAATGTATAAGGTTGTTACTCTCAGGCCAGTAAACCACAATTTCCTGGAAAACAGATTAAAACTGATGTTAGTAGTTAACTACACCCATGTAGTTTCCCCCCACTGCCTTTGGAACAAATCAGTAGGTTCAGGAGGACATGACATGAAGGAGCTAGGGCTGGTACCTGATCAATCTCTTGAAGTTAATTATGCCCTCTATCTAAAGCAAAGCAGTTGCAGTGGAAATAACTGGGCATGCCATCACTCTCTTCCTCCTTACAGAGAGAAGAGGAAAACAGGGTAACACTTTATAACACATTCGAAATGCATTTGTGAGGTGTTAAATGGCAGAAATAATACCTTATTATAATGGGATTATGGTGAAACTTGGTATACTATTGTATAATGGCTCTTAAGCAGTAACGGTTGTGTAACACTTCAGTAGTAATACAGAAAATAAAGCAAAATCTTGCTGTCGTGTGTTAGCTATTCTTATTAGGGATGCGCCGATTCGATACTCAGTATCAGTATCAGTCAAATACAAGCCAAAATCTCTGGACTGGATATAGGAAAAGACCTATCACATAAAAGCTTAATTAATCTTTGAAGAATATGCCATAATGAAAAATACACAGATGAGTAGCAAAGTTGTGTCTTAAATGACTCCTGGCTCCCTACAAAGTGCACTATGTAAGTTTAAAATTCAGGTTCTTGCATTTAGCTGATGGTCTTATCCAGAGCAACGTACATCAGTGCTTTAGAAGTCTGTCTTATACCAGTAAAGCTAAGCTTAAGTCAACGTCGACTATTCAACCAAGTTACTGCCAAGTTACACACCTAAACAACTCCTTTCAAAGAGCAGTCAGAGGTTAAGGCAAAAGTAAGGAAGGCATGGTGAGAAGTTTTTTTATGAATATGGGGAAGAAGTAGTAAAGGAGCAGAAGCAAGAGGCATGGTAAGTCACCAAGGTTCTCCTTGAAAAGTTGGTTCTTCAGATGATGCTTCAGACAGCGAGGGACTCTGTAGATCTGATGGAAAGAGGGAGTTCATTCCATCACTGGGGGGCCATGACTGAGAAGAGTGTTGATGCATGTCTTCCTCTTACTTTGAGCAACAGAGGTTCCAGATAAGCAGTGTTTGAAGCCCTAAAAGGATGAGATATGACACATTACATGTCTTTCAGGAATATTTCAGCAATGCCTGCAGAGCTCCATTATATATATGATGCTTTAAAGAACAATATTTTTTTTATTATAAATTAAGAGAAATATTGTCTGCAGTTCCTAAAAACCTGTTCAGTTCAATACTGATAAAAGAGCTAGAGCTGTTTAATATATATATATATATATATATATCAGGGGTGTGACGAGACGCTTTTCCCACGAGACGAGACGAAACACGAGACTGGGTTCACGAGAACGAGACGAGACGAGACTTTGACATTTTTTTAAAGAAATCCTCAATGTTTAAATA
>JBBPCW010000133.1:5957640-5968579 GCA_037974425.1 Phenacogrammus interruptus
ATGCTATTCATTGGACCTGAACTGTTTGAAATTCAATTAAATAAAGCTTGAAACATTGGGGTGTTCTAAAACTTTTGGCCGGTAGTGTATGTCAGAAATATAATGTATTTCACTTTATAAACTGTTGTCAGATACATTCTTTGCTCTTTGCATTTTTTGCATTGCTATTTTGTTAATGCCTAGTTTTACTATTCTAGACATTTGTAATATTGCAGACTGAGGCCCAGCTGCTCAAGTAGTGAAGAATCCAAGATAGCACCAGCAACAGACTACACTGGACAGTACTCACTGCTGATCAGTAGTTAAATCAATGAGCAGCAAATTAACAAAAGCATCAGCTAAGTTGAAAGCTCCAGTTCCAGTTCCAGCGTGTAGAGGACCTGGAGCCATTAACTGTAGGTGTATATGATGAACACATTAAATGAGTGAAAGTTCATTGGACGTTGGGGACACCAAAATTTGTGTTTTCTCTTTGGAAATCATGCAATTTTCATGTCAGTGTTGAAAACCCAATGGAAATGATGTTGTTGAAGTCTTGAAAGTACTAAAAATATCCAAATGAAAATCGTTCATTAAAAATGCAATCAGTCATGATAACCTACAATAAACAGCATGATCAATTAGTATTATAAGTTTAATCTTTTGACTGCCCACTGCAAAAACACATGCCTATGGGCCACCAGTGTGCATTTCAAACAACTTGAGAAGAACAAATGTGTGAAAATGACTCTTGGGGAAGAGTGCGCAAAGCTGAATCAGGCCTTATTCTGGGAGAAAATGGCTGAGCACACGCTTTGTAAAGATCTTGCTTTTGTCAGAACCATTCTCACGGTACCCATAGCCCAAAGAAAGAGAAAGCAAAAGAAAACTGCTGTAAGAGCAGCGGTGGCTATGAGCTTCGGGCTGCTTTCCCAATGACTGCAGCTGTGCTAGCTGCGGAATGGATTCTTAATGGGTTTCAACTTTTTCCTCCTCATAGTTTTCAGACCATTATCTTTCTTCCAATCATATGGCCAGCAGTGGTGGACATGATGGTCTCCTCAGCTCCCATTGTGTTGAGACTCATTATAGCCCTACTTTACACAAAGCATCTAAGCCAGACAGATTCTCAGTCTTCTGGCCAAACAGAAAGAATCTAACCCAACTCACACAGCACACGGTGCAGCACTGTGCAGGGCACTAAAACAGTCATTCTCAACGTTGGGGTGTGAGATACACCGTTTGTTTGGCACCTTTACTTTTAATAGTGAAAGTGCATCAATATTACATGGTCAGTGGCTAACTGTGCCACTAATAAGCATACAAGAAACAGACATATCGCTTCATTAACTGTTTACGTTTACGGCATTTAGCAGACGCTCTTATCCAGATGAGTCCAAATGTGATGGAATGAGGAGCAAAAGTGCTGGTGGCTGCTTGCAAATCACAAAAGATTCTTGGCTTGTACATCCTACCAAACCTTTAAGTGCTGCAGAACCTTTGCATTTTGTGGAGGTTGTTTAAACATCAGAAAGGCTCCTTTTGGTTTAATGTCATGATAACAGTGGATCCTTGAATAAGAGTTTACTGAAAGATCCTTCTGAGGACCAAAAGCAGCATTTCTTCTCTCACATTTACATCATCTGACAGATGCTTTACATCATTTGACACTCACTTGATGGGAACACTCCATGGATATTGGTGTAGAATGGAACATTAAGCTCTTTTGCACGTCATCTACCTCAGACTGTAATTTTTGCTCCTTTGCACATTTCCTTTATTTTGCAAATGCACAGTTAATATTATCCACATCTGCACATCACACTTATGTTCTATTTTTATTTTTATGTCTTTTGTGTCTTCTGTATATTTTTATTCTAGTTTTATTTGATTTAAAATTAAGCAAAAATTGCTTAACCTATCCTCGGCATTGTGTGTGGACAGCACAGAGAAATGTAATTTCTACTGTACACATAACAATAAACGTCTTGAATCTTAAATCTTGAAAACAGTCAAGTGACACTGGTTTTCCTTTCTATTAGAAATCCACACTGGACTGATATACATCAAAAGAAATCACAATCATAATAAAAACTCAAAAAATGCAGATAAACCTAACCGTTAGCATAAAGATCACATTGTACTAATTATTGACAACTATGGCCACAATAACTGATTAACAATAAAGATTATTGTTACACCTATGGGTGGTGGTGTTAGGGGATGGCCGCTAGAGGGCGTCCTGGGGGTTTTGTGGTTATATGTTGGTTTTGTGTTCATGTGTTTTGCTTTTGTGACTTTTATTTTGACACCCTGAGGACCCCAGCTAATGATAGGGATCAACTGTAGGGGGTACTCAAGGCTTATTGTAGTGACTATTTAAGTTGTGTGTATGTGTACCTTGGGGTCGGTCAACCATTGCATACCCATTGTTATGCCCATTGCTTATGTTTCCTTAGAACCACAGTCAGTTTGTATTTGAAGCAGAAGTCTTTCAGTTATTGTTTTGCCTTTTATTTTGAGAGTTCAAGAGTTTCGGCCCGCGTACCTTTTTGTTTATAGTTTTGTGCTCTAATAAAATCAATTCAAAATCATGGAAGCCTGCAGACAGTCATGTGTTCATTGGGGAAACTCAGGGAAACGTGACAATTATAGACAAAGGGTTAAAAAAGCCAGTAATTATATCAGTCTATAAAATTAGCAAATTCGGTTCTACCAAATCAAATGTCTTATAAATGAAAAAGAAGATGAAATGGTTGAAGAACCCAGTTTATTATGTGTTAAGCTTTCTCCAGTCAAGGTGGAGAACCTCTCATGCTAGAACAACGCAAATCTGTAGAGTGTGATTTGTCCATAATGCTCACTTTATTGTTCTCTGTCTCAGAAGAAAACACAAATTTCCATCACCTACTGCATTTTCTTTGTGGCATTAAAAATAAGGGACATTTCCTTGGTTTGGGAATGACAGGCATAATTGAGTTGAGTTTTCTGTTGCTCACTGTGCAAAACAAGTTCATTTAATTTATTCTTGACAGTTGTAGTGTAACTAGGAAAACGTTATGCTCTAGGAGTCACAGGAGTGTGGAGTACTGCAAACACGCTGCCCTCATCTATTTTAATCATGTCCAATATGGATTAAGGGGATTGTTTAGCTGACCACTGTAGTTCCACACCCACCCTTAATGCTACCTTTTTGTTTTAAAGCCATGTTTGATATTAGTGTATCTGCAGCAGACAGTGAGGTGGCTTAAAACAAAGGGTTTTGTCTGAATGCATGATTAATGAAAATGTTGATAAGAAATCCCACTTCTTTAAAACGAGGTGCATTGAATAAATAAATTAATAAACTGCTTTGCTAATCTCCATGCAGACGGGAAGAAAGTTAATTAGATTTTTGGTAATTAAGGGAGGCTCTGTTTCTTTTCATTTAGGCTTTGTCAGTTCTTACATCTTAGTAATTTCCCCCCCAAAAAATCAACCCTAGTCACTTTGGCCTAGAGCTGGCCTAAATACCATGTTCATTCCAGAGTTTCAGGATTTAGAGATCTATATACCATATATGGACAAAAATATTGAGATTCCAGACCATTTACACCAACAAAGACTTTAATGACATTGCATTAAAATACACTGGTCCTCCTTCACAGCTATAACAGCTTCTGCTCTTCTTGGAAGGCTTTCCTCAAGATTTTTCAGTTTCTGTGGGAATCTGTGCCCATTCATTCTGTAGAGCGTTTATGAGGTCAGACACTAATGTTGGATGAGAAGGTCTGACTCGCAATATCTGTTCTAGTTCAGCCCAAATGATGGATGGCGTTGAGGTCAGGGCTCTGTGCGGGCCAGTCAAGTTCATCCAACCATGAATTTATGGAGCTTGCTTTGTGCACTGGGACACAGTCATGCAGGAATAGAAAAGGTTCTTCCCTAAACTGTGTCCACAATGTTTGAAGCCTGATTTTGCTTAAAATATCTTGGAGTTTCCAGCTCTTGAAAAGGGTGTGATTAAAGTTTTCCCCCACAGAGGCATGTGTTAAACACAGTACATTGTAATACAGGTAAAGCACAACAGTGGAAAACTTGGTTCAAATCTCAACAAAAAAAAAAACAATACAGTGAATACACAGGACAATGCATTACAGAACACAGTATAATATATGAAAGTGATATAAAATGTTCAAGCTTGAATTGATTCAACCTTAATAATGTCACACGCGCCAGTCATGTGAGGTCAATCAGGCACTGGGAATTACTTGCGTCTCTGGATATATAAACAGGAAGTTGGTAGGTATCTGCACTCAGTCATTTGGGTCCCATGCTGGCTTATCCAAAGCCCTCAACTCCCGAACCTGTCGTGTGAGAATGTGGGTTTCTGGTGGGAATCTTATCTCCTTAACTGGAGTGTTCTGAGATGAAAAGGCATGATCTACCAGCTCTTTTGTTTGTATTCGCGACTGGACTCTTCTGCTACGCAACACATGGCGAACTTTCAGCTAATTTCTGCTCCTTGTCTGAGACAAATAAACGTTAATAAATACAAGCAACTAGTTTTGCCTTGTAATGAACATTTCAGTGTTTTTATTCAAAATATCCTATGATTAAATGGTTAAGATATAAAATAATTCCTAGTGGTTTCATGTGAAATGCTTCTAGAGAAAATTACCGGCACTGTTCAGAGCAATGGCGAGACCCAGAGGGCTTTACATGAAATGGTTATATGATGTTCCTTGGTGACATTTTTTTGTACGATAGCTTTTAGAAAAGGTTTGGGATTGACACATGCATATTTTATATCTTTTCAGGGAAATGAATGCCCCCATGCAATGCCCTATAGAATCTTTTTTTATCTAGACTTACCATTAATTTATGAAGATCACAGTACATTCAAGTACATGCCTGGTTATTCAAGCTAGACCTCTTGTTTTTGCTTATTCATTTAATCTACATTCATTGAATTAATAAAAAAGCAAGGACTTTGGGCACTTATGCTCTTACTCCATGCCTTCCTTAGTTTTGCCTTAATCTCAGACTTTTCTGAGGGTCTTTCTGTGTGGAGTTTGCATGTTCTCCCTGTGACCGCGTGGGTTTACTCCGGGGACTCCGGTTTCCTCCCACCACCAAAAACATGCTTGCTCCGGGGAATAGGTGAATTGGACACTCTAAATTGCCCATAGGTGTGAATGTGAGTGTGAATGGTTGTCTGTCCCTATATGTGGCCCTGCGACGTGTTGGTGACTGTCCAAGGTGAACCCCGCCTTCGCCCATTGCAGCTGGGACAGGCTCCAGCCCCCCACCCCCCACCCCCCGACCGTGAATGCAGGAATAAAGGGTAGATAATGGATGGATGGATGGGTGTTGACAAATGTATCATGCCCAAGGGCTGAGTTTATTAATTGGTTCTTTTAAAAAAAATTTTACTTTTATATAACTTTATATTTTCACTTTTTCTTAGACATGTAAAACACATGATAGGAATAGGAACCTTTAAAGATTTCTGTTTTTGGTCCATAATGACATATATTACATGCTCAATTGCTCTTTTCTTGTTACACTGATGACATAATTCAGTAACCCATTTTCATATTCATCTGAATTGTGGGTTTATTTTAAGGTGCATCCAACAATAAAGGGAGCATGGAGATACTTTAATACAGCAATAGTAACCACGGCAGCACTGGGAAAGCACCAATTGCTTATCAGATTTTACAAGAGTTAAACAAGCCAAAAGGATAAAGAGAGATAAACAGATATAAAGACATAAATAGATGCATTTCCCTTGGCAACAAAGTGTTAACTACAGAGATAAAAAGCAGATTTTCTCAGGAGAGAGAGATTTTCCATCTGGCGTCTTATTGTGATGGAAGGTTGATCTTGGGGTCTGCATAGTGTGAAAGGATTGCTTCCAAAAGACAAGCTGAGATTTTCCAAGCTTACTTTCCTCATATGTGTACAGCCAGCATCAAATGGAACAGGGAGATGGCAGAGTGGCACAAGCCTTGTGGGGGCCATGCAGACACAAACCTCTTGAGAGAAAAGCAATCTTGCAAGAGTGGTATATCACACATGACCCCTGCTCCTTTAAGATACATAGAATAAAGTTTCACAGCCTCTGAGACCCAACTCCTGCATCTGTCACCTTCTGAAATCCCTTGTTTCTGATTAGAAAATGGATTGATCTGAGTGTATTTGGAACTCTAGGGGCCTATTTTCGTGATCATAATGCAAGCCTCAAAATTAGACAGGAACTCGTGGCACTATTGAGACAAACTCTTTACACTACCTTTAAAACTGAACACTGGAACTCACAAACAAATCGGTTCCTCTCATGCCCTTTAAAAATCGATTACAGCAATAACCAATTAGATCAGTTCTTTGTAATTCCTCCAAACGATTACAATTTAATCTCAATGAATTGTGAGGTTATGCACAAAATTAAATTCACAAAATGCACTTTTATTTTTAAGTACTACTATATGAACAAAACTGCAATAACGTTTGGTTTTACATCTACGTTTTATCTAGTTTTTATAGAAAAACAAGTTACCTTCAGAATCCAGAGCACTATAGCAGCTGCAAAGGGGGACCAACACTATATTAACGTCTATGTATCTTAATGCAGTGTCAATAAAGTCCCTGTTAGTGTAATAGTCAGTGCACTCAAACTTACGCAGGCAGCGTAAGGCAACAAATTTACGCATTAAAAGGATTTTTTAAACAGCCCCGCGTTAATGCGCGATAAAACGCATTTTGTTTTAAGTCATCTTCAGTTTACCACAGGATTTTGAATCAATAAACGCTTTCACAATACTTCTTTTGCATTCAATCTGTACAGAAGACCCCAAAGAATCACCACAGGCTGCTGCAGAACCGATACTTCAGCAAGCGGTTGACCATTGACCAAAACTAAAACACGCTCTGCCCAGCTGACCAAAATCACACAAAAACAAAACTTTTACCAAATCCCCAGCAGTTTTATCTCAACCAGCCAGACTATAGGCTCTTATAAAATGAAGTGTCATAATTTCCTTTTACTTACATTCAGATAAATTCAGCTCGGACGCGCACATCCTCAGGCGGTCCTCGTGGGTTTTGAACAATAACAGAAATATGGGAGGGCTCGTTTGAATTGTAGCAACCTCTACCATTGGTTACTGCCTGAAATTGAAATGAAAATACACCAATCCCGGTGTAGAAAAGGTTTTATTAGGAGGTGTACCTCCTAATAACAGCAGATGTGGTAGCATTGGATCTGAACGGGAAGGATAACTCTGGGAGTTGCAATGAGTGTGTCACGATTCTGTCTTCTCACACTGCAGCAATTTTGGTTTCATATCGCATATTGTTACATCCCTAATATATAGGGATGGCGCAGCGGTTAGTACTGTTGCCTCACAGCGAGAAGGTTTGAGTCCTGGGTTCGAGTCCCGGGTTGGGCGCAGGGTCTTTCTGTGTGGAGTTTGCATGTTCTCCCCGTGACCACGTGGGTTTCCTCCGGGAACTCCGGTTTCCTCCCACCACCAAAAACATGCGTGCTTTGGGGAATAGGTGAATTGAGCACTCTAAATTGCCTATAGGTGTGAATGTGAGTGTGAATGGTTGTCTGTCCCTGTATGTGGCCCTGCAACGTGCTGCCGACTGTCCAGGGTGTACCCCGCCTTTGCCCATTGCAGCTGGGATAGGCTCCAGCCTATATATATATATATACATATATATATATGTGTGTGTGTGTGTGTATATATACTTGTTCCAATGACATTACCACTCTTGAGCCTTCACTTAGGGTCTGAAAAGTGTCATTTTGACTCTATGCAATATTGTCGTATACAAAAAATGACAATAAAAATCCCTTCTGAAATCATTGTAGTCTTTGCTTGTTTTTCACAGTTTTCTATACATCCAGAAACCACATAAGCAAGTCTACTTCAGATTTCTCACCAACTTCATGAGAGGAAAGTGTGTGAATACAGGTGTTTGGCTTTCATTTCTTGTCAGAGTGGCAGAGTCTTCAGACCTTAGCAGAGTGACTATATTTAGGATAAGTACTTGGGTTTTTGGTGTAAACATTGCGAGTCTGTGGTTAATTTTCCAGCATTTAGGTTTTAGTCTTGTTTGCTAAACTGAAAAGTACCAATAAAGTTTCATAAGCCAAAAAATATTTAGTCACATAAAATAAGTGATTATGAAACCCAGTCAAACACATTTGATATGGAACATCACGCTAAGATAGCTTTCAAATTAAGTTAGCTTTAAGAATGGAGTAACTGTGGAGGCCAGTGCTTTAAAGGAACCATACTGTACTGTTTTCCCTTATTTTTTTTATTTTTGTCCCCGAAGTTTCAATCAAGCATTTTCCCAGGCTCTCGTTATACGTTAGAAATAAACAGGTTGTTTTTGAAAACATGTAACTAAGCTGCTTTTATCTTCAGAGCTCCTTTGCTGCTCCACTATAGTATGTGAAAAGACACTGAGATGCATTCTTTATTTGTGTGCCAGCTAAATGTGCATGTGAAACTGCCGCGTGGTACGTCCTCCAGCTAAATCCCCTACATCACCACTGTGCTGAGCCAACGTCTTGCCAAGAGCTTCATGTGGGTGGAAAGGAAAGAGCTCCTGGCAGATGCTTCGTTAAATACATATTGCATTGCTGTACGACTAAGGAGACACTGATGCTGTTTAGAAAGTCATTGCTTTTCATTGAGGCCTGAAATTAAATTGAGGAACAAAAAAGAGGGAAGTCATTGGAGTGGAGAAAAGCACACTTGAAAAAAAAAGAACAAAAAAACTAGAGCACAGCAGCAGCTCAGCTCAATCTCTAGAGATTGAATGCCCATCTGGAATCCGAAACTACAAGTGCTACCTAGGGAGCATTCCGTTCATGCATTTTAAACAGCCACGTGCCTTTTGCATTCTCCAAAAGTTACAAAATACAATTGAGATGTACGCAGATGCAGTAGTTACACTGTAACATGTAATCACTGATAATTATTTCTAAAAGAGGGCAATATTTGGCCAAGCGCTTCAGGTATTTGGGCTATGCTTAATCACTCCTTATCCTTAAGTAGTTATATAGATAACATCCATAGTCAGACATCCTTAAATTTTAAGGGTCGGTTTCTCGGACAGGGATTAAGCCTAGTCCTGGGTTAAGTAGTTCTGTGAATGGAGATTTTCCATTGAATAGGAAAGGCTAGTCCAAGACTAGGCTTAATCCCTGTCTGGGACACCAACCCTAAATGTCTAAAGCAATTATTTACATTTTTCTCAATGTTTGTTGCATAAATACACACATGCAATTACACAATAACATAATAGTTCCTTGTTGTGACTTTCTAACCAAAGTGGTACATTTTTTTCAACGGAATCAGAAAACTTGATCCCGGAGCTAACAGTTTATATTAAGACATTACAGACGCCAGTGACACAAAGACAAAAACAATATAAATAAAGTATAAATAAATCCAATACAAACCCTGCAGAAAATACTCGATATCAAATACACTATGAAATGCTGGGGTGTTAATACCATACGTATTTAACTTAGTTGAGTGAATTACAAATAATTAGTAGTCTGTAATTGTACATAATAGAGATCAGTAGTATATCAGTAAAATTGTTAGAAGTAGTGATATTTCATATGGTAAGACTAATGCACATAATAAAATTAAGATAACTGCACATAAGGAAACGATTAACCCCCAACAAGAAAACTGCATTATATTGCATATGGTGCACCACAGTACATGATAATAAGAAAACAATAAATTAAACATGAAAATTGTGGTACATTTCTGCAACTATAGCCAAGCAGTGCCAGTATAGATCTTTATCTTCCCCCACGTTTCAAAGGTTTTAATAGAGCAGATGAAATAAAAAATTTAGACAGGACTGCTGAGGTGGACAGATAGTCAAAGGTTTTCTCAGAAGTTAAAAGAACGTACAGATCATTCTGACCTCGCAGATGAATAGCTGGTGGAGTTTCTGCTGAAGTTGTGGAACAAGGCTATCATTTGCTTTTTGAACATTGGCTCATGAGGTTCAGTCGACTGGAATAAAGAGAGGTTAAGCTTTCCATCTGTCTTGGTATGTGGGGAGCACTAGAACAATATACAGTGTAAATCTCTGCATTGTCTACCAGTTAAATATGGACTCAGCTCCCCAATCATTTTAGTGAAATGGAGCTCTTTAGCATCATTACATTTGAAACTTGTTTAACCCCTTAAACGGTAATCTGGGCCCACACTGCAGGACTCCCCACTGACTGAAAAATAGATTGCTTGCACAGTAGTTGCTGAATAATTCATCGTAGTTATCCAACAGTAACTCTTGAAGGCATTCTCATTGATTTTGATGGAAGTCATTTAGCTAAAGGTAGTGAAACAACCAAATAAATGCAGCCTCTGTTGTCAATGTTTTCTCCAAAGCCAGCTACTATTATTCTTGTTGGATTTTTTTTTTTTACAGTAGCTGGTATACAAATGACTAGCAGATAGGTACGTATGGGCAGACTACACATAGGCTAAAGCTAGGCTACATTTAACATGACTGATTTAACTACATTCTATTCTATGGACGCACGGATTTAGCCAAGTCTAGGAAGGTTGCGCCTCTCCAGTTTTCACAGTTAGATGGAGACAAGGAAAGCCGATGGCATGCTGTGGACCAGGGATGTTTGGAGACCTTTCGAGAGGCCGGCACCGGGAGGGAGTGTTGTCATGTGTATAAAAAACTGGGAAGAGGGGATTGAAACCATACAATGTTTTTGCAGACACGGTTAAAAAAGGGCTAGCCAGAGGGGCAAATGCCTGAACCCCTCAAGCCTCTCTACACTCACCTGTATTGGACTAGAAATGTAAGTCGATTATGCAGCTAGGGTAGTTTTGTCCTGTAGGGAGGGAGGGAGGGAGGGAGGGAGGGAGGGAGGGAGGGAGAGAGAGAGAGAGAGAGAGAGAGAGAGAGAGAGAGA
>JBBPCW010000133.1:6084321-6096607 GCA_037974425.1 Phenacogrammus interruptus
ACTGAACCGCTTGAATTTCAATACAAACAAACAGAAAACATGGGGTGTTCTAAAACTTTTGACCGGTAGTGTACATATAACCACATCTCATTCAACTGGAGTTACATGGAGTGCTTTAATCGAATCTGCTGTTTGAAAGAGTAGGGAATAATAAAAGGCCAATAAATACAGCAGTCATTTAAATATATACAAATATTTACACATAAAGACACAGTAACCAAAGCTTGTTTTGATGTTATGAATATACAGGTGTTGGAAAATGAGGTAAAAATAAAATTAGACTATTTTGGTACATAGCATAAGTGGACCTAGGTGATTTAAAATGCAAAATATGATATAGGCCCTTTAATCGAATTTATTTTCCTACTCATTTATTCTGAACTGTTTAATAGAAGATCACCTTAAATACTGCCTTGGATTGCACACTCAGATCTTGCAGAGGCACTTACACGTCCATTATCTTAGCAGAAATCGACTTTAGTGAGTATTATCTTCCTTTAAATGCCACTGCTGTAATTATTAGCACAAGACAAAGCCTGTCTGATGATCAACAGAAGCTTTAGTTAATTCATAATGCAGGTCCCAAACATAGTCATTCCTTCAGGCCACAGATTAGTAAAATTAAAGCAGATGATTCCTTAAGGCGCCGTGACAAAGCTGGAGAAGTATCACTTTCTGAACCCTTTTTCTGTAATATTTATAGTGAGCAGTGCAGGGTTGAATTTTCCAGCCATGCAAAAGTAACCAATTTTTTTTTATTCGCTTGTTTAACGACCAAAAAATTCTGCATTTATGCACAACAGCAAAACCCATTAAAACTTCCCCAATACCACCCTATTTATTGGATTTCTTTATTATGATACAGCACAGAGCACAGACAGTGTTTACACAAGCTATTCAGGAGATAAATGCTCTCTTTCAAGGCTTTTTTTCTTCGTTTTTGCCTTTCATTCTTCTCACAGTGGGATATTTGTTTACTGAAGTAAATGCAGCTGGTAGTCAGTGACCTGGCAACCCGTCCAGGATGTTTCTCTACCGAGACCCTATGGCCACTTGTGAAGGTTAAGCATCACGGGTGGGTGGATGTATGGATGGATGGGTGGGTGGGTAAGTGTGTGGGTGGGTGGATTGATAGATGAATGGTTGGGTGGAGGGATGGATGGATGGATGGGTGGGTGGGTGGATGTGTGGGTGGGTGGATGGATGAATAGATGGATGCATGTGTGGAAGGACTGGTGGATGGATTGCTGCAGTGATAAGTGATACGAGATGATTATATGGATGGTATGGATGCATATATGGGTGGGTGGGTGGTCGGGTGACTGGATAGATGGGTGGGTGGGTGGATGGATGGATGTGGATGGATTGCTGCAGTGATATATGATACAAGATGATTATCACCGGTTGATAAACTGGACCGGATTAAAGAGGCAGTCCGTTGCTCAGACAAGAGGAGCTAATTGGTCCCATTGAAAACAATTTAAATGGCCTTTATTGATGTGATCATTATAGATTTTTGGAATGGCAATGATAAAATTCCATAGGCATACGCATGTGTAAATATGGCCTTATAAATACAATCACAACAAAAGTGTAGTAAGCCTACATACGACCTACAAATCATTTTAGTTCTAATTGGTTAAGGCATTGGTTCTACTTTCAGTAAATTCTTAGCTTGACTGAGTCTTAAAGAAGCGTCTACAAAAGAATAAGAATGCCTAAAAACTCTGTATACCAAAGCACTATGGAAAGTGCATCCTTTGCATTAGATGTCTAAGAAGCCATGTCCTGCATGACAAAAAAAATGCCATCAAAGCTGGCATTGATTGGCAGGGCATTAGCACAAAGCTCCATGCCCAACTGACAGCATGCACATTCAGCAAAAGGTTGCACATGTTGGGGTCTTCTGCTCAGTCACGCTCTGACAGAACCGTCTTTCAGTCAAGGCCGGGGAGACGAAGTATAAAGGGACAAAGTGTCTCAAAGGTTTTTGGCCTGGATAAATAAGAAATTGTGTGGTTTGCAAAAGACGGCCGCCAAACTGCTTGCCTTGGCCCCTGGGTGCCTCTCAACCATGAGATTCCCATGTTGTGAGGTTTTGGCTCGGTTGAACACAGCAGTAAATGACTGGGTAAAGCTCAAGGTTCTCTAATGCAGTTTCTCAGTTGATTCTGTTCACAACATTTGCTGTGTTGGGGGACGTTAATATCATTGCCTTAAAACATTTTCAATCAATTATAATAAAAAATTAAAACCATACACAATCAACATACATTCTTATAAATGCAGAGACAAAATGGTAAAATTCCAACATCAAAACTTGAAAATTCAAGGGACGAATATTGATCATTAAAAATAATACTTGTATGTGGTTATGTCAACTCTGGAATATATAAGGAGAGAGAGAGACGATGATCAAGTCACATTCAAAATGTGTGTCAGAGAAAGAGTCATCTTGGCTAAGGTGGTCAGAATGGGACAAAACATAGAGAAACAAATGTGAAGCAAAACCCAAGACATTAGAGCTAAGGTAAATGTGGCTATGCATTCAGCTGTCTTTCACCATAAATGGCTTGGTAAGAGATGGCGATTTTTTGCACTCATGGTGGTTCAGCGGAAAACAGCTGTCAGAAGATTGCTGGTTGAAATCCATTGTGCAAGTTTTCAAACTTTCTTTTGAAGATCAAGCCAAAGAGTGTCTCCAAACGCAATCACAGTTCACATTTTCTCATGGAAATGCATCTAGTTATTTTCTGTACTGCACTGCTGAGTGCTCCTGTGGGCACAAAGGCCAGTGATGCTTTATATATTGTGGCGAGCACGGAGGAGCCACGTGCACTGTGCATGGGTGCGGGAGGGGCGACGGGTACAGCTGGGCTTGTCGCCGTGGCAACTCCCGGGTTTCTTTAGGGGTTAACTGGGGGGCCATGTTGGACGTGATGTGTGGGGGGGCGTCACCATGGCAACCCGCGGTCTTTTGGGGAGGTGTATATAAGAGAGGGGCGGCGCCTAAGCGCTAGATGGAGAGTCGGAGTAAGAGTGTCGGAGTTGGAGCTGTGTGTGTTGTGCTGGTGTGTCGGAGAGAACGAAATAAAAAGAACTGAAAATGCAACCTGGGACTCTGGTGTCGCCTGACTCAACCGCTCGTCACAATATTGAGTGTTGAGCAAATAATGGTGGAAGGGATGTGTTGTCACTACCGGTCAAAAGTTTTAGAAAACCCCAATTTTTCTGTTATTTTGTATTGAAATTCAAACGGTTCAATGTCTTATTGTTCATTCTGCAGAAGGTTCTTCCCAACTATGTTGCAGAAGTTCACATAAGTGTGCAGCACTTATAAGTTGCTTTGCTTTCACTCTTCTGTCCAGTTCATCCAAAAGCAGCTCGATGGGGTTTAAGTCTGGCCACTTCATGTTTTCCACCTTTTTTCTAAGGTAGTTCTGGCAGAGCTTGGACTTACGTTTTGGTGAACTACAGAGTGAACTACAGAGCCACTTCTTGGTAACCTTACCATTTTTAAACCTCTCTGAGTTCAGCACTGTCCTTTGTACCATTTCATGCTATTCATTGGGCTTGAACTGTTTGAATTTCAATAAAATCTTGAAATATTGGGGTGTTCTAAAACTTTTGACCGGTACTGTCAATAAAACAAAGAATAGTATGAGCTTTTTGGTTAATCCCACATGATTATTTGTGACTGAATAGCTGAAAAACCCCACACCCCAATCCTCAGAGCCTACTTATGGCGGTCCAGATGCGTCTGACACTCAGTCTTATGCACAATATTAAGATAACCTGCTACAAACTGATCCCAGTCATACAAACCAACTA
Organism: Phenacogrammus interruptus; assembly: GCA_037974425.1. NCBI lineage: Eukaryota > Metazoa > Chordata > Actinopteri > Characiformes > Alestidae > Phenacogrammus > Phenacogrammus interruptus. The sequence continues at coordinate 6,088,153 of JBBPCW010000133.1, forward strand.
TGAAGGCAGCAGATCAAAAGTAAAGTTTTGTGAAAATGTGTGTCCAGTATTTGTTAAAATGACAAAGCTGGAACGATCAGTACTTATTCAAACAATGCCTTTCATTCCGTTTCTGAAGAGCCTGAAACCCTATTTCAGCTAAGAAGACACTTAGTTAAGCATAGATGCTAGTTACCATTAGAAACGTTAAAGAGCAAAGGTTGAACAATAAACACAAGCTACTTTAGATGAAAACTCAGAACAACCTCTTTATGATTTTGTCCATGGGTACAAAACCATAAAGATGACAAACAAAATAAGATGAAGATTAAAGAGGGCCAAGATGGAAAAATACAAAGCTGGTCACAAATAGCTATGTCCCTGATTTGATGAGGTCTTTCCCTCTATCAAAAAAGAAATAGCAGGTGTCAATAAAACCCAATTTGTACTATCCACGGGAAGCAAGTTATTAACCTGGCAGCCAGGCACCATAGGTTCATGTATTGGCCTTTCCATTTACTTGAGCGGCGGACTCAGGATATAGAGGGGAACCTATGAAAGTCGCATTGATCTCTTTCAACCGCATGCTAAGTAAGTATTTGACATTTCATCTCAGGTCGTTCTGGCAGTGGCACAATGATTTTAACTCCATCCTGCCTGGAGGTGGATGGCTGCCTGACTAGCTCGGTGACACAGGTGGGTCTTTCTTTTGTGCAGCACATAATCGTTCTGATAAAAATGGGTTGATTACCTCACCTCCACTCATCCTTAATCACAAATGAAATGTCAAGCGAGGCAGGGAATATTCATGAGGGCCTGCTATTGATCGCTGTATATTTATTGAGCATTATCAGGATCTCTCCGTGCATATTCAGAGCACCCTGCTTGTCCTTGGACTTGGTGGCAAACTTGTTTCTGTTGTTGTAATTCAGCTATCAGAGAAGGCATCATCATTCATTCTAAATAATAGAGGATGTACTCTGTGAGAGCAAATCTTTTATAAATGACAATAATCTGTTTATATGTTTATTTCTTTTCATTACACGCCAAGCCTTCTAATTGGCCTAATGCCAAACATGGGCTAGAGTGGAATAACACCCATATTCAGCTGTCCCTTAGCAAAAAGTAGTTATTTTCCAAGTGTACTATGAGTATACTTATTTTATACTAAAACTGAGGCAGTATACTTGAAGTTTACTCTTTATATACTATATTTTATATACTTAAGAATAGTATAGTGAAGTATGATTTGGTAAACTTAAAACGACCTTATAAAGTTTACTTAAAGTATTCTTTTATAAACATAAAAATGTTCCAATTTAGTCCAAAGAAGTATTACATTAGTATACTTTCTAGTACACTACAAGTTCATGGTACGTATTTTACATTTTGCTTAGAGGGTGTAGCAGTGAAACCAGTTCCCTGGAGTGACTGAGGTCCATCCAGTAGTTTTGGGTTGATATGGCAATTAGCTCTAGAACAGTGGTCCCCAAACCCCGGGCCGTGGACCAGTATCACATGACCCACGGCCCGGTACCGGGCTGCACAGAAAAAAAAAAACTGTGGATGTTACCAGTGTTATGTTGTCGGCTCGTTGTTATGAAAATGCTGTTAATTAAGCTGCGAGTACACACTGGATTTACATTTATTATTATATTTTAAAGATACCCCATTATTATATTTTTAAAATATCCCCATTTATATGCGTATCATTTATTTGTATACATTTTTTCCATTCCATTCCACTTTATTTATAAAGCACTTTAAAACAACAACAAGGCTGACCAAAGTGCTGTACAATATATATACAATATATATACAAAATATGTATACGTATTTTTATCTGCCACTCCTTAAAGGCCGGCTGTGAACATAGTTTCTGTTATTAAACCGGTCCGTGACGAAATAAAGGTTGTGGACCACTGCCCTAGAACTTTTTAACCTCTTCACCTGACCTCATTAATGCACTCTGCGGCGTGGATGATTGCTTTTGCCTCCATGTTCCAACAATGTAGTGCAAATGTACTGTTGTGGTGACAAACTACCTATTAATACCCTTGATTTCAAAAGAAAATTCACAGATATGTGGTGTTTCAGGGAGCACAGGACGTATCACAGGTCTGATATACAATACATACGGTGTTTCCAGTGCCTGTCCTGGCAGCCCCACACTATGCACATTGTGTTGTCTCAACGAACATATCTAACTCAAAGGATTAACTAATTAAGAAGCTTTTTGATGGCTGAGTCAGATAGAGCGAGTAGGTAAAACACCAAAAATATGCAGGGGTCGCTAGGACTTGGATGGTGTCCTGGAATTGGGATACCATTAATTAATGCTTACCAGCACTCCTCCTTGAAAGCTTTAAACCCAAAATACATTTAACACTCGGACTATCCCACCACATACACAACCTGAACATAGAGACTAGAGTTGGTGACCATTGCCATAGGCAATAAATCTTTATCTCTAGAATTTAATTTACTTTAGCTAGCATGGCTATGCTAGTGTCTGAAAGCATTAGTACTTGTAATTTAATTGGTTTATTCTAGGGTTTTTGATGAACCCTGAAACGCATGATTTAGTTATTTTGTATGATAAAGGGGCAGCTGGAGGCCTAGTGGTTAGCGCATTCGCCCTGTGATCAAGAAGCCGCTAGTCACCTCTGAGATACCCTGAGCAAGGTACTGTCCCCACACACTGCTCCCCGGGCGCCATGTTCCTGACTGCCCCCTGCTTCACTGGGTGAATGGATTAAATGCAGAGGAAGTATTTCATGCCGTTCACACTGTGTGCTGTGGATTGTCACTTCAGCTTTTAACTTTAAAGAATATAATGTTGAAAATGGTCGCTTAAAATGCTTCCATGTAGCATGAAATGGTTACAGGTCAAAGCATAGCCATAATGAGTGCAGAAAATTGAAAATAAAAGACAAAAGACTTCATGAACTGGATTAAATCTAAATCAGAATTGACAAATCAATGTTCTTAAGCAATAGTGACGAGGATCATTTATGTTTCTGGAAACATTAATGGGATCTAGAATTATTAATCCTACCCCTGCATCACGACTCTGCAGTATTTTTCTATGTTGGAAATCATCACACAGAGAGACACAAGACACCAGAATAATGCAAAATAAAAAGTAAGTTAAAATACAATAATAAGTCTAATACAAGTTTAGATAGAATCTATAAAAATCCAAGCAAAATAAAGTAAAATCTGAGTAAGATATTTGGTACCTGGTAAGAACATTGCATAGTATTACACATAGACTGATACACATCACAGCTAAAATTATAGTCTTCCACACAATAGATTTTAAACCCATAATAAACAAACAGATAATTGCAGCAGCAGGTTATTGCACGGATTATTGTGTTTGTGTGTGACTGAGGAAGGAGCTGTAAAGTCTTATGGCAGTGGGAAAGAAGGATTTTCTGTGGCGTTCAGTGGAGTACCTTAATAATAAACATACCTTTATTTAACCAGGCAGAACAGATTAAGAACAGAATTCTCATTTGCAACTTTGGCCTGGCAACTTAAGCTGGTCAGTCTGTGGCTAAAGGTACTTCTCAAGTCATTCACCACCTTGTGGAGTGGGATGGTCTACATTGTCTTAGATAGACTGAACTCTGGACAATGTTTGCCTTTAAGCCACAGTTTCCATGCTATCCAGTTTCTCACCCACCACAGAGCCAGCTTTCCTGATCAGTTTGTTAAGTCTCTTCCTGTCTGCCACTTTCATGCTACCACCTCAGCACACCACAGCATAGCAATGGCTCTGGCCACAACAGACTCGTAGAACATCCGCAACTCAGAGTCTACGTAAGTACAGCCCACTTTGACCCCTCTTGTAAGTGTCCAGAGAGTTCTTAGACCAGTCCAGCTTATTGTTGATGTGTACACTCAGGTATTTTTAGTCCTGAGCAATCTCCACATCCACCCCTCTAATGAACAGGGAAGTGACAGGAGATCCTGATCTTTGCAAGCCCACCACCAGTGCTTTTGTCTTTTGGATGTTGAGCTACAGTGGATTCAGCACACACCAGTTCTCAAAACTGTCCACAGCCATCCTGTATTCTGAGTCGTCACCTCCTTCGCTCCACCACAGCATCCTCTCTTGGTCTTTACCCTCTGTAAATCCGTGGGGATGTCCGAGAGGACCGCGCTGTGCTCCAGAGCAGCCTGCCTCAGCGAGACAAAGACCAGGTCGCTGTCACCAGCTGTGTTAGCATTAGCAGCGTGCCAACCAAAACCAAGACTCGTACACAAAAGAAAAGTTGAAGTAACTCTCTCTAGTTCAAGTTCAAAGTTCAAAGGCTTTATTTGTCATTTCAACCATATACAGTTAGTACACAGTGAAACGAAACAACGTTCCTCCAGGACCAAGGTGCTACATGCAACATAAATAAACAGAAAAACTAAACTAGCTAACTAAGAGGCCTAGTTAGCTGGCTAGCGGAGACAAGACAGATAGACCTAACAAATTTCAACATAAATTTACAAAAACTAACTAGCTAAGTAGACAACATAAAGTGCACGTGCAGATGTGCAAGCAAGAGCAACAACAAAGTAACAGTGCAGCGAACGCAACATACCTGCATGGTTAGAGAGGGCACAGCTTACTAATACTATAAAAACTGAGTTAACTGTTGAAAGTGTGTGTGTGTGGGGGGGGGTATTAAAATGCTAAAATACAAAGACACGACACAGAGCAGTGATAGCAATAATGACATGGTTGCAGCAGGCTCACATCTGCGCACTCTTGAATGAAAGACACTGAAAGAAAAGTTTCTTTATTTGGAGTAACAGAGCATCTCTGAAGCCAGCATTTCGAGCAGCTTGGTGCTCTGGAAGCTGAAGTAATGTTAGGTTTCCAATCTGCTGAGTTCTGTCATCAGCACAGCAGTGGGCCTTGCAGCCAGCTTGAAGAAACTGCTAACATGTCTGAGTTTGCAGACTGAACACTGGGCCTTTCCTGGGAGATCTTAAGATCTGGTAGAATGAGTAAAAAAGCTTTTACACAAAAGTCATTGATGAAAGAGAGGGAGAATTGTATACATCCACAGTTCTTCTGCAGATACAAGTGATCAATTATATACCGTAGGAATGGCACTACAAAACGATTACTAAAGTAATCCAGACAGTTACCTTCGTATCACCTATCATTCCATTATTAATTTTCAATGATCAAGTATAAGCAGTGTTTAGTATTTTCCATGTTGGCTATTATCGCGTTGAGTGATTGGGAGTGTCAAGATCATTCTACCCACCCAGAATTATCCACAACTCTCTTGGATTCCATGCCACAGCTTTTGCGTTCGCCAGGGATCAGATTTATCACTGACATTATTCCAGTTGTTTAGATGCCAAGAAGTGACAAAAAACAGCAATAAATAAATGAATGTTTTGTTCAAACACTGTACACACAACAGCTCAAGTACAAGTATACTGCAAGCGAGAAGTTAGCCAAGTTAGCCCACCTGTTTTATTTCCACAATATTTCTTCCTTGTCAAAGGAAGACTCGAGAAAGAACCTAGGGCACTCTCTTTTTTTTTCTCTGGAGTAAACAAGCCAGCAGATGGTCTTAAAAATGAGCATTCAGATATTTAATCTCAGCTTATGCAGTTAGTGTACAATTTTCCTTTGCGACACCAGCTTTGGCAGGAGGCAGCGGTTTTCACGGATCACTCGCCGTATTTGAATTCCCTCCCAAAGACTGTATTCAACAAACATGGAAATCTCGAATAATGAAGACAGCATGTTCAAATACAAAAAGGAGAGGAAAATAGAATTGGCATCGCTGCTGAACCATAAACTCTCTTACTGAAAGTGTGCACAGACACGTGCCAACTTTCGCTCGACTTTTGCCTGTCTTTCAACGGGAGCTTTCGGAAATCTTTCTTATTCTGCAGATCAAAGTGACAACCTGTGAGTGATCTATCTTGAAGTGTGAGTGCGTATTTGTGTGTGTGTGTGTGTGTGTGTGTGTGTGTGTGTGGATTGGTGGGGATTGAGAGGCAAAGAAAAATCCAAAGCTCCAGTACTCAAAAATTCCATTAGTGGAACATTTCAGAGAATGTTACTGTTTAAAGGAATGGTCTCGGCTCGCTTGCTTTCTGAAGTTTAACAGACTTTTCGGGAGGTGTGGGTGTGGGTGGAGGGGTTGTGGGGGTGTGGATCCTGCCGTTTCATGTTTTGTAGGGCAGGCAGCAACAGTCTTTCACCTTTTCATCCCATTTAAGACCCAGCTGACTCAGGGCTGTAATTACTGGGGTTATTTAGAGAACTGCCAACGGTTTGTCACTGCCCATTATTGCACAAGAGGTTATAAAAAAAAAGCTCTAAATAAAGTTCGCTTCAGATTTGTATGTAATTATTTGATCTGTCAGTGGCTTCCATAACCCAATTTTCCAGAACAAAGGTCTTTAAGAATTGACATTTAATTAAATTACAGTTGGTGTGAGTTTATTATTATGCAAGTATACAATAATACAGAAACTGGGTTTCCAGAGATTGGCTCCGGTGCACTGCCCTTGTGGGCACAAAGGTCACATGTTTTATTTTCGAAATTCAGGTCTATCAGGTCGTCCTGCTGTCCTCTACAGTGGACATGCTGGAAAATTTAAATAAAAAGTCTATTCAAAGAAATATACATGTATGGTGTTTTTTTAGACCCAAATAGAGGAGATTACACAGAAAAATAAATGGTAAGACTTTTGTCTTTGGTTTTCAGGTAAAGTGCAATTTTACACTATAATAACAGCACATCATTAACAAATAACTTACGAACAAATATATTAACTTCAACACTGGACACAAAAACAGGCCAAAAACAGGCCAACACACACACACACACACACAAAACATGAAACGGCATGATCCACACCCCCACAACCCCTCCACCTACACCTACACCTCTGTTAAACTTCAGAAAGCAAGCGAGCCGAGACCATTCCTTTAAACAGTAACATTCTCTGAAATGTTCCACTAATGGAATTTTTGAGTACAGGAGCTTTGGATTTTCGTTAATTAAATTACAGTTGGTGTGAGTTTATTATTATGGAAGTATACAATAATACAGAAAAGGTCATTCCAGAGATTGGCTCCGGTGCACTGCCCTCGTGGGCACATAGGTCGAAAGTAAAAAATCATAGATCAGTGCCAACATTTCTCTGTATAAAGCAAACTACAAGGTATTATTGTAGTTATATTTGCTTTAGAAATAATTATCAGTAATGTTTATTTTAATGTAACATTGTGCACACTAATTTACATCAAACGTTTTTTTTAAATGGTTTTCAATGGTCTGTTGCTAAGGAACAGGTGGATAAGATTTTAATAGCCAATCACATTGCGAGCTTAGACCTGTCAACTGTCACGTGATTGTACGCTATAACAAAAGCTCAAAAAGCAATGGTGGGAAGCAATGATGCGAAGAACAGTGTGTTGAGGCTCTAAATGGAACACTGTGTCCTTTTGGCGCTTTTCCCCTGGCACAAGGAACCGTGCTGTACTAGGAAAAAATGTCTTTTCCATTTCAAATAAAGAGACCCGTACCCGAGCCGAACCCATGCTGACATAGTCCATTCAGGGCTGAAAGTGGGCTGCAGCCAAAGCTGAATGTGTCACTGTTTTCTGATTGGTCAAAAAATGTTTTCATGAGAACAGATTGCCTTGGAAAGAGGCCATTGTTTTTGTTTTTTTTTACTGTTTGCCCAAAAATGAAAAAACAACAATGGAGGTCCAAACTCAAAACTTGGAAGTTGACAAAGTATAAGCACTACCGTTTGTTTGGCCTGAAGATACATTTCTGTGTGAGTTTTCTATGACGTTAACCAATTTATCAACACAAACCACGATATCAAAAGCAGCTCTGACAGAAAAAACACTTCAACTCAACAGATGTGGTTTTGGGAGGACAACTGACCATAAACTGGAAAGCGTGCCATCGCAGTACAGTTTAAGTACAGCACTGTTCTTGTATGTCTATGGAAGAGTGCCTTTTGTGGACACTTTCTCATCCAATACTTCTCTGAAAATCAAGGACATTTATATAAAGCTTGCTCCCTCTTTCCTGAAGGAACCTCTACACTTCTAAGAAGGCTTTACACAAGATGCTGGAACGTTAGTTTGAGGATCTGATTGTAGTCAGTCGCAATAGATCAGGTACCGATGATCACAAATCACAAAATTATAGGATATCGCTCTATCTCTCCAGAGTCACAGCCATGTTGCACAGTGACCTTAGGCTCATGCACCTGCTCCAGAGCATCTTATTTTACTGGGAGTGCTCTTTTGTGGAGACTATATAAGCTGTGTCAGCAACATGGTGTAACTCACCAATTAGACAGAATGTCCGGACATACACTACCGGTCAAAAGTTTTAGAACATCCCAATGTTTCAAGCTTTATTTAATCGAATTTCAAACAGTTCAGGTCCAATGAATAGCATGAAATGGTACAAAGGAC
>JBBPCW010000133.1:6109158-6122049 GCA_037974425.1 Phenacogrammus interruptus
ACACACACACACACACACACACACACACACACACACACATATATATATATAATTTTACTGTTTTACTGTATCCTTGCCAATTCTTTGCCTTTTATAATGTAAAAGGCATACTATGTAAAATATATACTAAAGCAGTATATACTAATCTCTGAAATTGCAGTACTCTATCATAAAAGGATTGTTTGATCCATGGGTTTGCCTTGAACATCGGGGCTGTTTACAACAGTCTCCTACATGGTGGGCATGGGCAAGCAGACACAATCAATTTTGCCCATCTCTCACCCCTCTGATCTTCAAGTTGATGTACATTTTGATGTATTTGATATACAGTACTGTGTTCTGTGCGGTCCTCTTCTGCATTCAGGTTCAAAGTGAAAAGTATAGGACACACTACATATAAAAAGTGAACAAATCTTCACCACTACAACCAGTCATTTCAAATAACACCAGAGCTAAAGAGGACTAATCTCTGCTAAAATTCTGTTGCCATAAAAGCTGATTCTAGAGAAGCATTTATCCTCATCCTTCGGTTTCTGAAAACAGACTCTGTCATCCAAAAATGTTTATTTTAAAGGCTCGCGGTAAGTCATACAGTATCCTAAACCACATCTACAAGTCTGTATTAAATAGAAAACTCTTTGCTTTAGATTTACATTAAACTGATGAAATGATGTAGTGAATCTAAACGCCATCGATCCTATTCAGTGGGACACCAGCATTCTGGAAACCAAACATCTATCTGTTGCTAAGAAAGAACACATCTGTTGGCGGAGCCTGGAAAGGTCAGTTGGTAGAGAGCCTTCACATTATGCTGAGGTTCTTTGAACCTTAGAAGTGTTCTTCATACTCACACATCTCAAACTCAAAGGAGTATTTTATGACACCTTTATTTTTAACACTGCACTTAGGAAAAGAGGTGCATATTAACATATGGAATGCTGCATTCCGCTCGACATTTCATCAACATCAGATGTGTGAAGGAAAGTTATACGTAAAGAGCTGCCATTAGTAATATAAGAGTGTGAAGAGGAAAGGCTGAGGGGTCAGATGAGGAAGGGAAGAGCGTGTTGCACTGAAGCAGTTACTATAACGGAAAGAGGCAGTGCGAGGACCAGGGCTGGGCTGTTTGCTTCTTCGTTGAGCAGAACAGGAAAAGAAGAAATCAATGTAACCACCACCAACACCCTCACTCTACATTACTACTGCCCACATCACTTCACCAGACTATGTTTATTGTGCTGGGTTCAGGGATAAACAGGTCACAGTATATGCTTGAGAGTGCCTACAGTGAAGGTTGTCTAGAGCAGTCTTGAAGTTACAGTCTTGAGGGCCAAAGTTCTGTACAGACTAGCACAGTCTTTAACATGTAAATAACTGGAACATTTGTATGTTTGGGCTCTTTTCCCACATGATTAACTTATAAAAGAGCGATTGTACACTAAAGTGCAGCATCAGCTTTTAAATCAGTCATTCAATCAAAGATTGAGGCATAGCTAATGTTGCCGTTTAGCACAGATTAGCACTTCTGCTTAAATTACCCCTTTAGTTCAGATGTATGTATATTTTTAACGGGTAAAGTCTTAATCACAGTCTTAATGTCTCCTATCATCATTTGTCGCATCATTGCTTTATGCACAAGACAGTCAACAAGGTAAACTGTATTGTGTTGAGTGTTGATAAAGTATTTTTATTAGGGGTGGGAATAGATTCTTTTTTTAAATCTAGATTAATCTCACTGTAATCTTGGAATTAATCTAGATTAAAATGGCTCATTTGAATTATGCCGAAGGTCTGAAGCCCCCCCGCCCCCAATGATCCCAAGCCACCCTAAATATATAGTCATTATTCTACTATTTTAAAATTATATATCCAAACATTTCATACAAGATATCACTGAGCGCAGATACACACTTTACAAATAGAAACAAGGCTATGAATTGAAATGAAAAATAATAAGTCTTGCTATCATTATTGAATTATAATTATATACTGGCTGTTGAAGCTGCTGTAGGTAGCAGACGGGCATTAGGACCCAGGCGAAGCTACACGGCGCTGCTTGTTAGCAAGTAGCAACCGGAGACCGTTTAGTAATATTTCTGTGACGACGGCCCACAAACATGGCGGCACACATGTAAAATATACAAACAACTTCTAATTCATTCTCTCCGCCAGCCTGGGACAGCCTAAATACAAAAAGTGCCGTTCAACAGAACAATACTATGAATGTCCATAACTGTTCACTGCTTAACTTTACTTGTTTCCTTAAGTGAAAGGAAAGGTTTGGTGAAAAGTTTTCAGTCTCTATACATGCTAATTCCTTCCTACAGCCCTGGGGGCTAAGACCCCGTTGTCTTTCCGTCCTAGTGACGTCCCTGTTTCACAGTAGGCAGCTTGCGTAGTATAGACCCAACTCCCAACCCAAATTTTTTTACCGCCCGATAAGAGTCTCATATTAACGCAGCACGTTATCGCTGATAACGGCCCACCACTAATTTTTATGTAATGTAATAATGTATTTTGTATCTACTTTCAAACTGCCTCAAAATATTACTGCAGTGTAAGATATTTTGTATATATTCACAATGTATTGATCTGAGAAGAAATTACTTGAGTCCTCTGCATTTAACTCGAGTGAAACATTAGGCAGCTGACAACGGCACATGGGGAGCAATGTGTGGGGACAGTACCTTGCTCAAGGGATTCCTGGGAGTTGAAGGGGCCACCTAACTGGTAACAAACAGTTGTATTCGTTGATAGTGAGATTTGGGACATTTCCTTGATATGCAAGCAGTTGACAATAGGGGCCTTTAGCCCCGTTGCTGTAACTCCTCAAATTTTACCCATTCTCATCTGATCACCCTGGTTTGCAGAGGTGCTCAATCAATCATTTCAATGAGGGGAAAGGCAGATGTCGTGGGTGCCATAACACTAACAGCAGCACGGCTCTCCAAATAACAAAGAAGTACCACACTCAAGTTAATGTGTGTATTAACGCAAAATTTACACACATGCCTGATGATCTACCTTTATATATACGACAGTAGCCCGCAGAGCTAATGTTACAGCCACATTCTAAGGGTAAAAAGCTAGGTAACCATACAGCAAACCATCAGAATTATATAGCGTTAAGTTGACTTATTAGCTGAGCCATGGAGATTTGGAACTGATCCAGACTTTTTCAGCCGTTCAGCAAGACCAGCTCTGCATTGCCCCAAGCTGCGGAAACAGTCTCGGGGAAATGTTGGGCACAGACATACAGAACTTTAAGAAGTTGTGTTGGCGCATTTCAAGAAAAAATAAAAATACACTGACAGTATGTGGACCTCTTTATTTAGGGGAGGGGCGACATTCTCTGGGTGGGCAAGGCATGAGAAAGGGGAGGTAACCTTTCCCCATATGATGACATACAGGGCCGAATTCCAGATCGGGCCATTTGAGCTGTCATTCTCTCAACAGCAGAGCACTCTTTACTCTTATCACCATTTCTAGCCATTGCAGAACCACAGGCAGGCTAGGGGAACTTGTATAATGCTAATAAATTTAATAAAGTGAAATGTCATGGGTCCTTTAAATGTAATACTGGAGGAAACAGATGCCATACAAAGAAGAGACCATCAGCTTGCAGACAGGTGCAAGGATATTAATCTGTGTTTCTCAGTCAGCATCAATGGTGCCATGGTGGTACAAGAGAAAAGCACCATTTTCCTTCGTCTTTACATCTTTGAGGCCCTCCCCTGCACAGCAAGCACCATTTCCCTATTCAAAGGATGGCTGAAAAAGGTAAACCTTTCACATGGGCTTCACCAAGAATGTTCTGACCTCATGCATCACTGAAGTGTCCTCCAAGCACAGAGCTGTCCAAAGTAGTGGAGCAGATCTTCAGTACCACTTTCTTCTGTGTGCGGATTTGTTCACCTCCCTATCCATCTGCAAGGCCTTCAACATTGAAACCAAATCTTACAACCTCTCCCACAAACTATTCCTCTCTCAACTGAGACCTCACCAGTGTTAGACAACACTAAACTCTGTCTTTTAGTCTTGTGGGTCTAGAGGTCGAGGGTACTACCTTGTTTTGTAAAATCAATGTTGTTTTCACTGTATTGTCTGTCGTTCTGAAATAGTCGATAAGCTTTTAATCCGGGCATGCTTTCCACTAGATGTTGAAACATTGCTATGAGGATTTGATTAGATTCAGTCACAAGAGCATGCGTGAGGGCAGGTACTGATGTTTGATGTTCAATTTTTAATCCCAAATGCCACACCAACTCCTGTCAAACTCTTTCATTTTTAAAATGAAAGGAAGGTCAAGCGGCCATTTTTAAAGGTGAAGTTGTTTTTCTCATTATGAGGGAACTTTTGAGGGTGGGGCCATTTAAGGGTAGTGGAAAGCATTTTAAATAAGACCCTTATTATTATTGTGTCTGCACAATTGTATCCAAGACCCCTAGTCAAAATACATAATCAAAGCAAACACATAATCTCTGGGGAACATTATGTACACAGACTATGTAAAAGTGTGTTCCCTGTAGAGCATATGTCACTTACAGTATTTCCTATTAGAAAATCAAGAGAGATGTGTTTTGATCAGGGGTGCTAAAACTTTTGCACATGACTATGCGAAAATCATTATGCCTATTGAAATAAGATGGAACTGGAGCTCTTTAACTGGTCGCACAAGGCACCTGATTCATTTATGAACACAGTTATCTGCTGTTTATGAAACAGAGAGAGGAGGAATGTCACTGTGTCCTGTAATGCAATTAGCATCTGACTTGGCGACGAACCCTCAGAAGATGAATGGATGCATGTTTGATTACATTATGAAGGCAGATGTATTACACTAGAGGACCCTCGAAATAAAGAGGGTCATTAGGTGAAATCAACTGGAGGTGAAATAGCTTAAACAAATTTGCATGCCTTGCATAAGTGAATCATGCTTTTTGGGTCAAAGGACCCCCATAGAGTGTTTGCAACAACATGACCTGATAAGACTCTTCACATGCTCTGATATATAAGAGCTGAGCCAGGAAACAAGATTCACCTCTATGACAATGCAATAAGGAGTCTAACCAGTATAATGAATACTGTAGCAGATGCGGTGCAATAAAGCAGGGAGTTTATTCGTTCTTCTGGATACCAAAGGGACATGCTTTTCTATTAGCTTTGATCAAAAGACCTAAATTAAGGTCAAATGTCTATTTTTTTCCTTCATATATTACGCAGTCCATTCATGTGGAGGTTCATGGAAGAACCAATAAAGTGGTAAAGTTTGGGAGGTTCTTTCAAAACCCTCCACACAATATAGAACGATTCTTGGAAGAACCTTTCAATTGACAAATAACATTTATACCATAAGGGTTCTTCTCATTCACACACAGATACTGACATTTCTTCTGAAAGGTTCTCAAACTTTTACCCAACTTTGCTCATTCCAAAGGAATTGGGTGGAGCTCCCTTGTTCCAGAAAACACAGCTCCACTGTTCCACAGCCCAGTGCTGAGGGTTGGGATAGAGCAATTAACGGAACAAATACTATTTAAGATTAAATTAAGTAAAAACATTCAAGTCATACTGATCCACTTAGGGGCCCACAGAAAGAGGATATAGAACTATTTTGTAAATACATTTCTATTTACCTCCAAAGCTTTTCGGGTTATGGTAGTCACCACATATGACATGTCGAGTTTACAACATTCACTCCCATAATTACTTGGGTTGTGCACATCAGAAGAATACGTAGTATCAGAGTAACAGGACATATGAGTGAGGGAATTGGCGTCTCCTGGTATGCTTATTTATGTCCTTTTCCTTTTTCTGTGGCTTAGTTGTGTTTTTATGTTCTAGATCATATGTTCTAACTGTGTTAGGATAGGTGAGTGACTTAGGCTAACAACAAAATTTGAGTTACACCACTGTCCTAAAATTGGATCCGAGTCATAACTTAAGGACCTTTTGGGATTGGCTGAAGATATTCCTGAAAATGAATGAAAAAAAAAAAACACGTAGGAAGCTTTGGGATATATGAGGTCACATCAGTGCACCTGTCCAAAAACAAGGTCTTTGGTGCAAAAAGTGATGGTATGCCTCCACAGCCATAATGGCACCTTTGCTGCACTTTGATTGAAGTTTTCGTCACTGGCACCCCCTCCAATTTCTCGTTTGAGTGATATAGATTCCCTGGCTTGACAGGTGTGCGTCTGCTGAAATATCCCCCTGGACCAAGAGTGGGCTGACAGCTAAGCATCGAAGCCTCTGATTTGTTGCTCAACTCACCAGAGTTCAGTGTCATTTAACTCATGTCCAAATCAATCTGCTATCGCTTTCCTGAGAAGCGCTCTGTCATGTCAGCCTCGTAGATGTCTGCCGTCTTTTCTCTAGTCTGGGATGCTTTCATTTCATTTCACTTTTTTTGCTCCATCTGTCTCCCAACAACCTGGGACAGGATTAATTTGCAAAAAAATGTTGGGCGCATTTGATGTGACAACAAAACTTAAGAAAGACCTGCATTGGATTGACAAACATTATTCGATGTGGAATTTGAGAGGGGTCATGCATCAGTTGGGTTTGTGAGGACTGTCAAACATCGGTTTTAGAGGGGGGCAAGCTGCACTGCTATGTGAAACTGAGGCTGGACCACTGATGTACAGATGTCTACCACCGCATGTAAATCTAGCCCAATAGGGGGGGAAATGAACACAGATATATACATAGAGCTAATGACAGGAAAAAGTATTCAGTAAAAATAAGGTAATACAATCAAGAATAATAGTAAATCAATCGCTACAATTACATCTTCAAGACACTGACAGAAATAAGAATTCATTTTTGCAGCACTATGAATAAATTTTGTCCCATTTATCTTCAATGAGTTCTCAGGTTTATGAGGTTCCTTTTGTTGGATTTGATGTCCTTGACTTGTTAAAACATTCATGTTCTCTAGACTTCCATTTCTTAGGTGTTAAATTTTCCTTTTTATATATTCTGTGACCTCACTCCATTCATGATTTCCCTGATGGTGTGCAAAGCCCCTGTGCGGTTTGAAGATATGTAGCTCCATGCCATGATGCTCCCACCACCATACTTCACTGTGAGTGTGGTGTTTTTGGGATCTTACATGCAAGCTATCTTTTTCCTAACTTGATAAGATGAATTATTTTGAGAGTTTTATGTTTGTGTTGCCAGAGTACATTGTTCTAAAAGAGAATGTTCATATACACATTTTACACATTTGTTGTGCTTCATTTCAGAGTTTGCAAAGGAGCAATTCACGGTGTAACTCTTTTTTTCATGTAGCTTTCAGGTTATCTCAACTCCTTTCAAGGGACTGTTGGTTTCTCTCTGTTGCCTTTCTTGTCATTAGTCTCAATAGACTCTTGCACTGTGCACCTGTCCTGGGACATAAACGGTTCACATGTTTATTACTTAACTAATTGTATAGACAGGGTCCAAAGTCTATGTTATCTCCTTGTAGCTGTAAATACAATACATAACATTAACAAAACTGTCAGAATACTTGTTAACCCTCACTGAAGTGACCAAGTTAGCAAATCAGTTTTCTGTAACTATGTTAGCTTGCTAGACTGCATTTTGAATTTGTCATGAGAGTCATAGTATATTATGGTATATTATGGTATACGATGGTATACTATATTAAGGTACCTTACTTCATTTTCTACACAAAAAATGCATTACATTTAAGAGTTCATCCTCCACCCAATATCTGAGCTGCTTATCCTTAACCAGATCCTTAACACAGTCAGACACATGTACACACACACCTAGGGGCAATTCAGCATCACCAGTCCACCTGATGTGCATGTGTTTGAACTGACACAGGGAAAACATGCAAACTCCACTCAGAAAGGACCTTTTACCACTCCTGGAATCTAACCCAAGAGCTTCTGGCTGGTAGGAGGCAGTGCTACCTATTAAAGGTTTTCATAACATCTATCTCTTACTGACTGTGCAGTAAGAGTTCAAATAATAATAATCAAGTAATAATCAAAACTATGAATTCTCTCACAAATCATAAAAAATACATTCAAAATCATCAGTCAGTGCGAGTCCATGGGGCACACTCAGGGAGTAGGGAGTAGGCACCACTGAAAAACCTACATTCTCTGCCAGATTTAATGTATACTGCATATCTCTGGAAATCAAATGCCGCAGGTGTTGATGGATATCTCACACAATCAGTTTGTCTCCCATATCTTCTTCCGACACATGTTAACATTGATCATCGGCTTATCTCAGAGATTTTTTCTCTATATTCCTTTAAAACCTGCCCTAATGGTGTCATAACCACACAAGGTTATGCCTCATCGGGTTAATAGCCTACTCACACACATATTTCCCATCACTGATAATGGATCAAACTGACACACACTTGATGTATCATTTGTGGACTCTTCTATCGCTCTGATATAAAGATGCCCAGCATCTCACAAAATTTGCTGAAGAATTGCACCATCCATGCTCCACACTTTTGCTTAGCTACTGTTAATAGATTCTGAAGAAAGCCTCAGTGAGTGTAGGACCTAAACTATCAGTAGTGGATTTAGGTATGGATGAAATAGGCAGGAGCCCATGTGGTATCTTGTCATGGCCAGCATGGGAGCCAAAGCAAGTGTTTGCCCAGCGCATCACATAGGCTAGAGCCAATACTGCCAATCATGTTTTTACATCTAATTTAACTATATATTTCCAGATTTCAGTTTTTGCACTTCTTCCTTTGTTTCCTCACATGTTTGTAAGCGGTCCAAGCAGTCTATGGTTTGTATATACAGTGCATTTACAGGAAGACATAAAGGACATTTTGCTGCCAAAGTTTGACATAGTACCCCTGTGTGGGTTCCTACTTCCATCCAAAAAATCTGATTACATGTCACTGAAGTGCTTTATTATACCTATTTTTGATTTAGAAACATGTTACTTTTTATTTTTAACCATTGCTGGGAATCATAACTGACAGATATCTCTTTTTTTTCCATTTCTTGTTTTACCAATTGTTCTGTGTTTCTTGGTGAATAATTGGTTTTCACTACAGGACCACATTCACATAGAACTGTTTTGTTTATTTAGAAAATGTTTCATGTTAGTCTTGTGAGTAAATCAGACTTTGGATGAGCAGTAGAGAATGCTTAAGTTTGGCAGTGGCTGACGTTGCATATTAGAATTAGATCAGTTGAGACAGATGTGGTTACTAAGAGTTAACAAGGCGAGGAGCCACTTCGTAGTTTTTTGTTCTTCTCACTGGTTCTTGCTTTTTCTGAGAACTTTTGCCTCCTGCTCTATTTTACCTTTTTGGGTCGTTTTCAGAGCATTTCTTTCTCGTGATCTTAAAGAATTTTAAAACCTTGGCTCTTCAGAGTGTTACTTCCTCTTAATGAGTTTTGTTCTTTTGGGTTTTGTTTTTTTCTCACTGATTTTTCTTCTTGCCCTTTGACAGTTCTACTTTTCAAGTCTTCTGAATATTTCTTCCTCATGATTTTACATTCTTTTTTTTCCCTTTGAGTCGTAGCTCCACTCGGTCTTTCTTGTTCATGCTTGATTCTCACAGAGTTTACCTTCTGGATCTTGGTTTCTCATTTTTTGCTGATAAAGTTGCCCCGAATTATACTCATAAGAGAGTTGGGCCCACACTTCTGAAAAAGCTGCATTGTCATAACAAGCCATAGAAGTTGATCTAAAAGATCTGAATGGTGGATCTGATCAGTGCTTATGCTGAATTCAAAAGAGAAAGATTTCGCAAAGTTAACTTCATGTTTAAAATTGCATGCTTACATCCATCTTGGTAGAAGTTGTGTGAAATATTTTGGAAGCTGCAAAGTGCACCTTAGGTAATGCTCATGAGACTTCAGAACATGCTGTTCGACTGACTTCTCAACACTAACTTAAGGGAAGTGAAACTCAAGCACAACCGCTGACACCGGATATGACTTAGATCTTATTTAAATTCAACCACCAATGTGTATTCAGCATTTGTGCTGATATGTGCTGATGTTCTGCTTCCAATATGTTATTTTTAAACAGATTTCACAGCATTCTTCTCCAAGAAGCACACAGTTAGGCCCTTACCTATGTCACAGCATACCTCCGACATAAATAAGGACAAAGGAAATTCTGTTCCTGCTGCCATGGATTGCAGTGTGGGAGTCGGAAGCACACTATATTATCCTGAGTGGGAGCAAATCTTATAAAGAGTGACAGTTGCAGAAACCATGAAGAGAACCACATCACCATTCCATAAAGAGCCTGGCATTCATGATAATGAGCTTATATTCAAATCTGTTACATAAATGTGCCTTAAATTTGAAAAAATAAATAAATAAATAAAAAACACGTTCAAACATATGCACATACGCCAATGTGGAGTTACAGCATCTGGTCGAAAATACCCTCAAAATACTCAATTCATGACATTTGTTGTTTCAGAAAAGAGTACGAAGCAATCAAAATGACAAACTTACTTGCACACATCCTGCAAAAATAGGTCTAACCTTAAGAACAAAAATGATGATGATAATCGAAGTGGAATACTGAAGCTTCCCCCCCGCCCAATAAAAAGATGCCAAGTTTCACAGAGATGCTTGCTCTGGTTTAGTTGTCATGGAAACTGCAGCTTTTTTCCAGCTAAAAGGAGGGTAGGCCATAAATGGAAAAGGAGACACTGTAAAGTTTTGCTATTTATGACCTTTATGTATTTATGAATTTGTGCTGTCTCGGTGACGGCTGCGCTTATGGTTTCTGCACATCGATCAGCATTGCAACGCGTTTTCTGGCACATTTCAGCATTTCTGGAACATGTTTACCTGGCACAGTCTCTAAAATCCTTCAGCCTCATTTATTTATTTATTCCATGTCTTCTTGTACTTTAATGCAGACTTGTCATGCATGGACTGTTCTGATTAACAAAAGTGTGGACGTGTGGAAAAACCTTATTCATTTTTTATACTATGTGAACCTTTTTGAAGTTTCAGGAATCTCTAAATCGTTCTTCAAAGATTCATCAAAGAGGTAAAAGTGGTTCTTTTGTGGTGTCACTCTGAACAGCTTTCATGTTTAAGACTATGTTCTTAATATTGGAAGGTCCTGGGTTTGACACCTATCTTGGGTGGCCAGAGTCCTTTTCGTATGTAGTTTGAATGTTCTCCCCATGTCTGGGGCAGCTGGAGGTCTGACGGTTAGGGAGCTGCCTCTGTGTATGGGTTAAAATCCCATTGCTTCACTTGGTGATTGGGTTAAATGCAAGGAATGCATTTTCACTCTGTTCACACTGGGTGCTGTGCAGTGGTGTGTTCATGCATGGCTATAAGGGTCACTTTACTTAATGTCTGTATGGGTTTTCCGGCAGGAGCTACAGTTTCCTCACAAAACCCAAAGACAAGCAGGTCAGGTGAAATCAGGCCAGTATCTTACATCCAGGGTATTCAATAGGCTCCAGCATACCCTACCACTCAGGTTAAGGACACACAGCTTATTAACAAATGAATAAATGAATGTTCGAGGATTCGTTTCTCTTTCTAAATTTTTTTACCAACCTCATAAGATGAAAGTTGTGTATTTCAAGGACAGCATAGTTGAATACCTCAGCCTGCTTAGAAAAAAAGAAATGCTTGAAAGCCCAGCACAGTACATAAAGCCAGTAAATAGACTAACCCATTTAAGACTCGGAAATGTGCCCAAATGGGTTTTCCCTGCCAAGGACACTTTGCATTATGCAGTGTGTAATCATTTTACAAGTGCACCACCCTAGAGGCCAACATGTGTCCATATCTGTTATTTACAGTAGTAAGGAAGAGGAGTGTGTGTGCTGTAGCCTGTCCATTGATGCACCTACAACATCAATATATTATTATTATTATTATTATTATTATTATTATTATTATTATTATTATTATTATTACTATTTTGTACAACCGTCTTACCATGTATATATCAATACTTATATCAACTTATACTGAACATACTGCTTATCTCTATTACATAATCCGAACCATCATTTGAGTTATTCGTACTTCATTTAACTGTGTTACTTATCTACATTATTTTTACCCAGCATGTGCGTATACAGCATAATATTTTATATTGATTTTCTGAATTTTTTAGACTATACCGTAATCCCCCACTTTTCGCGGGGGTTACGTTCCGAGAGCACCTGTGTATTGTGTTTTGGTAAAAAATGTCTATTTTTATAGTGTAAACCCAAAATATAATAATAATAATAATAATACATTTTATCACTTTACAGAAGTTATTCAGAAATAAAAATTAAAGAATATTGTTAATAATCCTTGTGTTCTCCTCACATGTTCATGGAGGGAGTTTCAGCGCAGCTAGTTTAAGTCGCTCTCCGCGGACATGGCAGGCCAGCTGTATATATTTAGGCATGATGATGACTTTCTTGCCGTAGATGGCGCACAGGTTCTTGTCCATAAACAGACCCACCAAGTCTGTCGTAGCGAAGTCAAATGGTGTTTTACGAATAGCGAAAATAATAGTAACATGTATAGATTATACAATACTATGTATTTTTCTGATGAATATATACATTAAGGCCTCATTCACACGGATGTCTGAACCAGGCGTTTTTCTGGCGTTCGTGACACCAGGTGAGCGCCTATTAAACGCCGCCCGTTTTTCTGGTCATTGAAGTAAATCAAAGTGTCCACACGGGCGTTCAGCACCGGCGCTCTGCTGGCTGCACGTTCGGACGGTGTCAAATAAACGCTGCATGCAACATTTTCTTGACGTCAAAATCCCGACGAACGCGAGGAAAACGTCGCTATGTCCGTTTGACTGCGAAAAACCACGTTTTGTTCCTCTCCTGCCTACGGCGCCGTATCGGGAGGATTTTTAAAACAGGAATGTAAACAGTGAGTTTTAAGAAAG
>JBBPCW010000133.1:6129183-6139216 GCA_037974425.1 Phenacogrammus interruptus
CTTTCTTTTATACTTTCATTACGTCTCGTGGTGAGCTTCTTTTATTAAACCTTATCGAAGTCCTTTTTGGGAATTTCTTTGACAATGTCCTACAAAAATTTTCAGTTAGGACAGGGAATGCAAAAGAGGTATTAAAAGGCCAATGGGTGCGGATTCTATGATTTATATAGCTTAGATTTCTATTAGTGTGACTGTAAGTGTTATGCCTTCTGTTCAGGCCACAAATATCAAAAACACACCCTTATGATGATGGTCATTTCTGCTAGCACCTCTATGGTATTCCAGTAGTATGTTAGCACTAAGCTACCCATAATGCAATGAAGTATTTTTGGGCTGTTTTGTTTAAACACATATCTGAAGTTTGAAAAAAAAACATGTATCTGAAATTTGCAACAGCAATAACAACATAATTTTGGGTTTCGGTGATTTATTTTTTTAGAGTGAGTCCTTCAGTAATGAGTCCTGGTATTGAGCTGCTGCTGTTCAGTATCTGGGATAAACCCACTGGCTAGAATACTGCTCGTATGCACATTCAGTCATGTGTTTAGAATTCAGTTCTACAATGCATATGGAAAGTTATCAGACTGCTTCAAGTTCTCCTCATATTATTATGTGTGAGACTCATTTTAAAATGGATTCATATTTTCTGTACTCCATACTAAACAGGTGTTTCCAGTGTTTTGGTGATGTATAAATAAATAAAATCTGAAAACTCCTATTACAAAAGTATTCAGACCCTTTGGTGTATCCAACTCCTTTCAGTGGTCCTTGAGAAGCTTCTACAAGTTGACTGGACTCCACCTATCCCAAACTGAATTTATTTATCGTAATTAAGAAAGGCTCACACCTACCTATCAAAGGTCCCACAGTTGATAGGATAGGTCTCACACCTTCAAACAATCAGATCTACATTTACAGCAATTAGCAGACTCCAAAGCAACTTCTATTCCCTAACTACAGGGGGCAGTCTCCCTGGAGCAACTTGGGGTTAAAGGTCTTGCTCAGGAACCCAGCAGTGATATGCTGAAGGTAGGATTCAAACTCATCACCTCTAGGCCAGCACCACCACTCAAAAGATTGGTTGATTCTTGTCACTTCCTAATTCTGTTAGTGGTTAATATGAAACATAAGGACTTCCAGCAGTTGAAGGCCTAACAAATGGGAGAATTTGTTTAGCTTTTATTCTGTATTTTATTCTGTATTGTTCTGTCTTGTGTGAGTGTGCAGTTGTGATGTGAACAATTTCCTCTGGGATAAATACATTTCTCTGATTCTGATTCTGATTTATCTACCTAGATACGACAGAGGAACGATTGGATCACTTTCTCTTGGGCTTTTCCCTTATTGCTTCCAACTAAAACTTAAATGTAGAGTTTGTGTTTAAACAAACCCGATTCTACTGAATAAAATTGCACAAAGAAATTATGGATGTACTTTATTAGTTGCCACAAATCATACTGAAGTCCAAGATGGTCTTGAAGGGTTCCATTATTTCTGTTAAATAATCCAATTAAATGAACAATGATGATACATTACCTATTTATTTATATACTACATATTTGCTGTATGGGCAAAGGCATGCATATACATCAAGCAATACTAAGACTCATCACATTTGTATCTGAATTTGGTTTGACATCTGGCCCTGCTGATGATCGTTAAATAATATGAAATATTAATATTCATTGCAGCCCACTTGCAAAAGCTAAGAGCATGTATTATATGTAGTATAATATGATGAAACAGCCTTGAATGGAGTGTGAAAGAGGAGGTAAGCTGACTGCAACAGCGCGCAAGAAGAGACCGTTGGTCAAAGCGGCTGCAGCTTTTACAGTGATTAAACGGCTTAATGGGTCGCCTCCAAATAATTACTTCATTTTCGGCGGAAGTATTTTTTGTTTAATGCAGAAACTAATTGTTTCTTCACAGCTAATCCTCCATCCCAGCAAACTTAATAGTGCATGTCATGACAATATTGAATTCAAATACTGCTTGTCAAAGGAACTCTGGTGGATCCACTTGGTCAGTGGTGAACATGTCCATCTCTATCCCTACTCCAATTAAAACCGAACTCTGGCCAATTTTCTGGCTCTCAGGGAAAAATGGTGTCCGCAGGCCAGCTCTGGGCACGGTTAAGATGACAATTAAGTCCTATTATGCTGGACGTCCTGTCAGTGCCAATTCAAATGAGTTCTTCAGTGCATCTTCTAGAAGAGGAAGTTAATTTCACCCCGGGTAGGGAAGGGGGGACTCATTTGTGACAGCTTCATATTTCGCTTTGCTGTGAGAATGGGCTAATATTACATTTTCTTTTTTAAATTAATGCTGTATCAGAATGTCATACTCTGGTGAACAAAATTAAAATTCTGAGCACAGGATGATGACACATGTGACTCAGCCTCAGTGGCTCAGTCATCTAACCAGCAGAAAAAAATCTACACTTGTGATTTTGCTTAATGTAATCAATCTGGGAATTCACACAGTGATAAATGTGAAGTTTTCCGAGTTTCCCTATTGGTTCATAACAAGAAAGAATGTTGATAACACACTGTGGAACATACAGTCTGAGATCACCAGTAAAAATGCTTTTATTTTGCATTATCTTCTATTTAAATATGCATTTTGTGGTGTAACTTTACAATAAGATTACCCTTATGAAGGGTTTATGAATGATTCATAATCGAGTTGTTAATTCGGCTGTAGACAGTTTATAAAACATTAATGAGTTATAACAGTTGTCATATATTGGTGCAGGCTCACTATTTGGCAAGGTCTGGTGTTTTAATGGTAGTAGCATGTTAACAAATGCGTGATGAAGCTGATAGTCTGGGACAAGATAAGCTCAGCAATTAGCAAGATCTGAGAACTTTTGGAATAGTGAGTCTGCATTAATTAGCAGCAAGACCAAGGAAACTGATTAATCCACCAATGCTCTGTTCACGAATGTTCTTGCAGTTGTGAGGTTGGACAAGCCCAATGGGAAACTGGCAAAAAAAAATTACCGCAGTACATCATTTAAATATGTCACCTAGACTTTGGGGCAGTTGGTGGCCTAGTAGTTAGGGAGTTGCCCCTGCAATCGAATCTCGACTGTTAGTGACAACACTGAGGCATTCTTGAGCAATGTACTGTCCCGACAGTGCCCCTCATTGGTGGCTGGTGAACGGATTAAATGCAGAGACAGAATTTCACATTGTGCGCTGAGGTGTGTTCACATGTGACTATAAGGGGTCACGTTACTTCAAACAATATTAAACTTCAAACAATATTAATTTGGCAAGAATGTAAAATGCCAGATTGGTAAATCAAGTATTATTATTTTTGCCACGTAACTGAGCTACACATAGACAATGCCAGTGTTTTTCAACTCCTGTATTGAATTTTGGGCTATTATGATGGTTCTGTAGGGTTATGTAGTGTTTGTCAAAGTTTTTAAACAGAAAGATACTTAGTATTTATTTAACTATAAGTTACTAATCTATAGTATTTATACCCAGCATTTGTGTATATAGCATAGTGTATTTCATAGAGTTTTTTTGCTTTATATTGCATTTATTAGACTTATATTTTTCATCTTGTTCTTGATTTCATCTTTCTGTGTCTCTGTGTATGCAATTTCCTCCAGGATCAATAAAGTTTTCTGAGTCAGAGTGATTCAATTTTTTCTTCTGTTTGGTTTTTTTTTTTCATTTTTTCCATCGATTTTGGGTCGATAATATATTCGTAGATTTCACCAAGTTGCCTCACATGGCTGACAGTTGCCTCACATAGCTGATATGGAATAAGGGATTTGTTTTGCTACATAAGTGTGTGTTGGTCATAGTATGCAGCACAGTGCAGTACGTCTAGATAATATTTTCTAACCACAAGAAATGTGTGGTTGACATTTACCCATACCTATGTGATGGAATGGGATGTCCTATTAAGCTCGTGGAGCATGAACTTTCACACAAAAGGAGAAGCAGGGCATGTCCCTCAGATGCCACCCAGCAGGCACAGCCAGCTCAAAAACCACAGACAATGAGCATCCAATACCAGACAGCAGGCCAGCCTAGGAATCCTGTATTTGTGGTCCCTGCATGAGTTCAGACAATCTGACAATATCATCATTGCAGAATCAAAAGTCCTGATGAGAAACTGTGTTGTGCTATTGATCAGCAACCTGGCTGCTTAATTATGTGTATATGTTTAATGATGCAATCCAGCCAGACATTATTGCAAAAAGCACTAAGACACTACAGATTTTGTTTTTTGAGAAGACTACTGATCTTTTATGAATTTCGATAATCTACCAGGATTTTAAGAAAAGTCTTGAATGGCCAGTAAAAACACAGGTTTGGCTTCATTGTGATGAATTACATTGCAAAATGTCACAAAATGCAATTCGGAGCATATTGTGGATATTGTAAGTACCTAAAGATCACTGATCAACTGCATTACATGGGATTTAGAGCAGTGCAATGAGTGAAATGAAATCTAAATTAAGGTATTTTTGATGATATTTTTAAAAATGCACCACTGTTTTTTGTTTGTCGAGAATTTACTTTAGCCTCATTATTAGCTCGTCAGAATCAAAACATCTTCAATAACATGCCTTTCCTTATATCAGAACAGAGTTCATATTTAAATTGTCTTTGACCGTTCCTGCAGTAAAAAGTACAAAGGCTAAGCATTTAGACAGGATTAGCTGGCCTGTAGCTTCTATAGCACATTTGCTAGCTAGCTGACATAATAACAGCAAATTTGAAGTGTACGTGATTTTCTGTAACTAGACCTTTTCTCTAGATTAGCTATTTTCAGCTAAATTAGCTGCTTCAGTTCATTCTGTCTATCAGACTTAAGCTGTTTCTAAGATGTCTTCAGTCTTAAGACCAAACCAAGATGAGTCTGGGCTGAGTTGCTAACTTGAGCCCCTATCTCTGATGAATATTCATTAATTAGCACCAATCAACAACCTCTCGTGTCATTAGTAAGTTGTGTAACAACATACAGCAATGAACTTCAACCACTCGTGAACATTTCTTGAGGTATTGTCATATTGTATCACCCACCCCTACCTCGTTCATTCGCATTTGACACCATACCTAGCACTTGAGGTCAAATATGAGTAGTAGCAGGTTAGAAGCCCTATGCTCCGAGTGGTCAGGGTTACATCTCCCTCACATCTCATTACAAACTCCGTCTGACTTTTACACAGCACTAACAAGCTAATAAGCCCTTAATTTCCCTAAAGGCCATGACTTCGGATGCCACTCTGCCTCATTAGAATTGGCTCTGTTAGTGCTGACACACTGCAGTGCTTACTGTATAGCCTCCAAAAGCTCACTGTTCTAGGGTTACATACATTAATAAAGGTCCAAACTTTACATCTACCTGCTTCTTAGTTTGGGCAAGTCTCTGTTGATCTTTTACACAATTACATACTATCACTAGATGCAGTTCCGTGAGAAAATGCGAAGTGTGATTGCATGGCTGGAGGTGGAGACACCTAAACATTGATTTAATGGGCCAAAAAAATCTCATCACACAGTAGATTTAAAATGGTGGTTTTCTGGTTCTCTTCATTCAGAGCCCTGCGCTTTATCGCTGAACCAACAAGGGGACATGGACTTGCTGGCTCTTAGCAAGCACGGTTAATGACGACTGAACGCATAGCTGCATTCATGGGCTGATTAACCACAAGCAACAGCGACACACGTCTGTTTCTTTATAACTGACCTGAGCTTTAGTGTCTTGAAGTCTGTTTTACATTTAATTCGTTTACATTTTACTAATACATCCGTTTTAAGGGTTAAAGCTGCATCGCTGTTATAAATGCACAAATAATGCAGGATATGGACCTGTTAAGAATGACAGTTGTTGCAACTGAAGTCAAATGGACAGTAGATGTTACTCTGGAAGCCCAAATTAAACAGTGGAAACTGATGTTAAATTTAAAGGACTACAAGGAGTCGCAGACTTGTTATTTGGTCCATGTTGAAGTTTAGCATACAGGAGCTGCCCCTCTCTCTCCGTTTCTCTCCCCCTGAACAAGGTTTTAAATGAAGCTGGCCGATTTCTGAAGTCTATTAGAGAGAAAAGTCAAGCAAGGCATCATTCCTCTGAGGGCTAGAATCTTTTCTTGGTCTCTGTAGTGCTGCTGGGTCTGTCGATTACAAAGGAGAAGAACCATCTGAACCATCGCTTTTACTTCTATTTTCATGGGGGTGGTTTTTTGGAGAGACTTCAAATTCCCTTTTTCAAATGAGGCGCATTTTTTTTAAATCCTCATTGCTATGCAAAAGGGCCATCTAGCAGATTTGTACATTCTCAGGCATTCACAAAATGCATTGCCTTCCAACAAATAAAGGGCCCGGGATAAAACCAAAATAGGTCATTCCAGCATGAGAGGCTGGGAGAAAGAAAAACAAATATGCAACAGAGAAAAGATTCAAACAGTAGGCAAGAGAAGTCCGACAGTGTGGCTTAGAGAAATTCAGTGGGTCTTTTCTGCTTCGCAGATTAGACAGCTGGACTTAGGAACACGAGTACAGGGCTTGTAGGATCTGGTATGGTCTTCACATGCTGCAACTGTTGCTTCATGCTTGCAGTTCTTCAAGGTTTGTGTACACAGCTGTTTTCCTCGATTAAGTTTGTAGACAGCCAGCGCAGGTGAAGCTCACCACCAAAATACAAGAGAATGGAACAAAAAACTCTACACATACACAGAGTTGCCTTTTACCTACACCCACTATACAAAAGAGTTTTCTCTTTCATTCAGAGCCTTCAAAGCCTACTGTGTCTCTGGGTGTACTCACACTAGGCAGTTTGAACCGTGCCCGGATGCGTTTGAACACCAAAGCGCGGTTCGTTTGACTAGTTTGAGTGTTCCGAAACGTGCCCGGGCGCAGTTCATTTAGCCGTCCCTGGCCCGCTTGGAAGAGGTGTGCCAGAGCACAGTTCAGTTGGACTCGAGCGCGGTTCGCATGTAGTGTGAGCGCTAACCGCGCTGGAGCACGGATCAGGACGTGTGGCGCCACGTTCCAAAACCATTTTTCGTGCCACAAAAGTGATAGACCTGTTTAGCAACAGGCTGTGAGGGGGGCTGGGGACCACCGCTGACCAAACGACTCAAAATTACTATCAAAAAAGTTAACAGAGCGATGGACTGCCCTGCGTTCAGCGAGAGAGTGCCGCTCCTCCTGTTTATCCTGAAACCGTCGCACCATAATGACGTAAGCGTGCTCCGGCACGAATGCAGAAATCTAATGTGAGTGCGGGCCAGAGGGGGAGTGGGGAGGGGAAACAATCGTACTCAGGCGCAACCGTGCCTAGTGTGAGTACACCCTCTGTGTGTATGTGGGGTCATCAAACATGCTGGGCTGCAGAATTCTTTCTGAAAAAACAGCGAATAACCTATACATCAGGTTTTACACATCCATTCTCAAGAAGTTTAAAGGTGATCACTGCTTTTTAATTGGTAGGGCTTGAAGAAAGGTAGAATATCAATTACACATATAGTTATAAAGGGGGCTTCTTGCTAAGTTTAACACAGGTCAACAGGTCAAAATCATCAGAGATAAGTTTGTGTGGGTTTTGTAGTTTTTCATGCCGATTTCAAATCTGTGTTTAGATTTTCCCCACACATTCAGTTTCAGTTGCATTGAAACAGTTACTTGATTGGTGCCTGCAGCTTAATAAAAACTGCATGCAAATCTATTGCCAATCTAATATTAATCATAATTCAAAAAGTGAAAGAAAAAAAACTGAAAGCAGATCGGAAATCAGCTTGAAAAACAAACGGGTTTAGAAAAGCCTCCAAACAGTAGACGGAGCGACGGAAAGAAGAGAGCAGGGCAGTTTAGTCTGCATTTGTTTTGTGTTCGTACCTGCCAGAGAGAAGCTCCTCTGGAGTTTCTGAGCTGAGCTCGTTTTTGATTTGTATCTCAAGAGCCCTGAAAACCCATTCTATTAAGTTATTCTTAAAATCATATCAGTCACTGATGTCCATGAGTGCGTCCTTTCCCTCCGCAGCCATATCAGATACAGAGACATTGTGTGAGCGGTTTCAGGATTAAACACCATATATCATTAAAAAATATACTTTTCTTTAAGCCCTGAATGTTTCTGTAATTAAAACTGACTGTGACTAGACACTGTAAGGCTAGAGCTTAGGGCTGCTCCTCTGGCAAAACCAAACTTGCCTGTGCAACGGGTTTAGAAAAGCGTGTTGTGGTTTCTGAGCATTAATTAAATGGCAAAGTCGGCTCAAAGTGCAGATTTTTAGCCACCAATGCAAACTTAGGAGACCGTATGGTCACATCTGGTCTGTCTCAGTCACGCCCACAACAAAGCCCTTCGCCTGAGTACTAGGGGGTACAGAACTCTAGGCACTGATGTGTGATGTCAAGGTTTGCCATGTGATTGGTCGTTAGGTACCTAGGCAACCCAGGTGTAAGCAGTACCTACTGGGATAGGTTGCTAGGCACCTAATGACATGTCCACCTGTCCTGAGAAAGTGTAACGTGATTGAGTATTAGTCTGCATCGTGTGATTGGCTGTCTGCGTGAACGAATGGGGTTAAATACCAGCTGAACCTCTGAAGCTTTGTGTGCTCACCGATGTACTTCATTGTATTTCTGGGTTGTGTGAGGGAATAGAACAAGAGACCTAGGGCTCTTCTGGACTTGGAGGAGGTGAGGCAGGTTCTGGATCATCTGTGGTGTGTGACTGTGCACGTCTCCTTTGTTCTCTTCCTCTCCTCTGTGCCTTTACAGGCTGGAAAGGAAGTGTGGTTGTCTGGACTGCTTAGAGGGAAAGGAGAACGGGAAGGAGCCTCCAAACAGTAGACGGAGCAACGGAAAGAAGAGAGCAGGGCAGTTTAGTCTGCATTTGTTTTGTGTTCGTACCTGCCAGAGAGAAGCTCCTCTGGAGTTTCTGAACTGAGCTCATTTTTGATTTGTATCTCAAGAGCCCTGAAAACCCATTCTATTAAGTTATTCTTAAAATCATATCCGTCACTGATGTCCGTTCCCTCTGCAGCCATATCAGATACAGAGACATTGTGTGAGCGGTTTCAGGATTAAACACCATATATCATTAAAAAATATATACTTTTCTTTAAGCACTGAACGTTTCTGTAATTAAAACTGACTGCGACTAGACACTATAAGGCTAGAGCTTGGGGCTGCTCCTCTGGCAAAACCAAACTTGCCTGTGCAACAGCCTGCAGTTTCAGGTTACTCTGTTACTCCGGTGACTGGATCCAGGCAGGCTTTTTTTTTTTAACATTTGCAAATAGACGGGGAAATGTTTAACTCCATGTTTTCCTTGTTCTTCTGCCAAACAGTAACTTGGTTGAATAGCGGAAGTTGATTTAAGTTTAGCTATTTCAGGTTTGAAGAACAGATGTGGATTACTTGAGCACTGATGTACGTCGCTCTGGATAAGAGTGTCTGCTAAATGCCATAAATGTACATGTTGCACACAGTAATTTAAAGCTGTTCCATGTTGAAGTTTGTAACAGACATGTTTGAGTTTAGGTGTTGCATTTCTAGAGTGACCCCTTCAGTAAAGAGGTCTGGCATAAAGCTGCCACTGTTTACCATCGGACTCAAACCCACAGGTAAAACACAAGATTTATAGGCCTACGCTATATACAAAAGCAGGGAGATATTTGTGCGGTTTTAAATAAATAAAATTGATTACCTAAATTCCTAAAGCAACGGAAGAGCTGACTTGGTTACATCTACCTAAACGCCTTGGTACGGCAGGTGCAATGTTCAGGACGTGAAAGGACTACAGAGGGTAGTGAAAACAGCCCAGAGGATTATAGGCACTCCACTCCCTGCAATAACGGACATTTACAGCAAGCGCTGTCTCAGGAAAACTAAGAGCATCATGAAGGACCCCAGTCACCCTGCACTGTCACTGTTCACTCAGGACAATACACACACACACACACACACACGACACGGTTCAGGAACAGTTTGTACCCCAGTGCCATCAGACTGTTCAACACTCAGTAACTGTGGTCCTCTCTGCTGCACAATAC